>JASFYC010000737.1:0-417500 GCA_030412335.1 Botrylloides violaceus
GTCAATAGTGATTCACTGCCTACTACCTAAAATCATTAAAACGAAAAAAAATTGCATTAGTTTCACATGCAACGACTAGCACATAGTAAAATAGTACTTGGAATTCTGTTAGGCCATCGGTAGATGCAAGCATGTTGCCGGTCAATGGAAAAAATTTTGGTGGAGATATCTTGTGGAAGTAGTCTGTGAAAATACGACGACAAACGGTCATACAATCAGATATCAGAAACAAAATGTAGTGGGTGCCCTATGAGCACTCGAGACGTTGGTGGTCCAATCTCCCCATCTGCATCACGATTCCTGCGTCACGGTGATAATGTGGGTGGGTGAAAAAACATGGTTGTCCATCGCCTTGCCCAAGTCTGCATGATCATACTAAGCTTCGCAATGCGTGGTCCATGGATGTATGATAGTGGTGAAAACTGGAAATTCCGCAGCTCTGACAAATTGGGATGGTTGCGACAAGAAGGGCATCCAAGTATCAAGTGGTTAGTTTCGCTGCGGTCGCCCACAAATGGAACATGACTAATAAAAAGGGGTGTCAGTAATGGTTCAATTTTTAACTCACCGTAGGCTTCAAGCAAATCCAAGTCCTCTTCAATGACACTGACATTGACTGAAAAGAGATCTTTTTGACCATCTACAGTTGGACCGGTCACAAATACTGTATCTGGATCATGGAAATCGATTCCACTTTCCTTGAAAGCCCTAAATCACACAACAGATGAAACAAAACTTCAGTCAGTAAGTTTACAGCGTTAGTGAGAGTTATATCTGCAAGGAGGGTGTCACAACACAGGATCCTGGAGAGAGTAAACCATTGTATCTGCACCAGTACGAAACGCCCAAACGATGCAAAACTTCTCAAGACCAAAAAATATCATACCTTGGGTTATTCGAAGATGTATGAATTACGTGACAGTCTGTTGGAAGTTGAAAGCAATATCTCCATACCCCTTGTCCACTCATTTGCAGCATGAAAAAGTACGATTCACCCCGTTCGACTGTCGATAGCCTAAAATGTGACAAAATTAAGAAGTCATCGTCAAGTTGAACATATTTTGGGGAAAAAAGCAAACGAGTAAAAACGAAAACTTGTTCCCAAGGCATAATTTCCAATGTGAATAACGTACCTTCCACTGTCCGGCACAACAGCAGAATCATTCATATCAGCTGTCAAATATATGTGGTAACTTGTTTTCAGATAATCCGTCATCAAGTACAATTTAAATCCAGTAGTAATGTCTGTTGCTCCACTTTGCCCAAGATTTGTGACAATAGTATCTGGCAAGTGATCTGCAATGTCGTTCTCAGTTTCGCTTGCAATCTGTCAATAAATGGATAGATCGTGCCATGAATGAAATTTAAAATTTCTTCACGCTACGTGGCACAGTCATCAACTGCTACATTACAGAGTCCTCATGAGTCTGGCAGAGGTACAGGCAGGGGATCAGAATTCGTAAATGGTCCGATAACCGATGATACTCACATTAATCCAAACACCGAGCGTAAATCCGTCATAACATCTGATAGTTGATCCTAAACATGTGTTTGCAAACTGTATAGACACGGACGTGTGATTTCCGTCACTGCTGACCATTTCATGAATAGCTGATACCTCCTCAGTATGATTTTCTGGCACGGAACTTTAAAATAACACTCATATCAATAGCTACTCAATAGAGCAACGTTCCTCGACTAAATATGTCGTATAGTATGTATTGTAGTAAGCCCAACCCTTCACACTCTTCAGATACTGACTTGAGCAGTACGCTAGTAGTAACGTATATAACAATTGCAAATCTTTAGTTTGACTCGGCCGGGAATTGAACCCATGATCTCTCATTTGGCAGCCAGTCAAACTACACGGCCACTGAACGGGTAGGTGGTACAGTGATGCTGAACATGTATGTATAGGCTACACTATTTGCTTACATCTGAATTCATGTCCAAACAAATGTTTAAGGGGAGTGTGAACTGGCTTTCCAGGAAATTTAAATATTATCCAGCCCTGTGTACAGCGGTACAGTACGATCAAAATTACTTCTGTCAAATCCTACCTGAACAAATGCTGTCCATTTGTAAGAATGCTCATTTTGCTGATTTCATGCCTAACTGGTATGTTTTCATTGAGCCCTATAAAATCAATGCAATCATAATGTTCAACAATAATCTCGGGTAAAGAGTCATCAAAGCAAATCTTTACTTACCTGTTATTTCATACATCAAAGACTGTTCTAGTGATTCCGAAAAAATATACACATCATCAATTTCGAATGAACCATCGCGGTATCCTTTTTCTTGGTAATTTCCGATTCTTAATGTCGCATTTTCGCATGCTATTTTCGATTCGGTATCCGAAGCGTTTCCTTTGAATATTTTAGGAACGGCTTGAAATCCGTCAGTGTATTGCACCAGCTCTCCTTTATTGATGTTGACATATAAACCATCCGTCTCTGACCAACCAGCAAGGACATGAAGCCATCTCTGTGAAAGCGTATCGTGACTCATGAGATCCGCTGAATGCTTCAGTTTGTTTGTGAAATTGATGTCTTACTTGCTTTGTTAACGGTACACGGACATGCCACATTTTATCATTCGTGACAACTGCAACATGCAAGTTTTCATCCAAAGGATCGATAAATAGAGTCAAACCTCCACAGCCATCGTTCATACTCCAAACACCTGAAATTCCAGGGTATTGTTAAAAGCTGAGTTCACAAATGCTAAGCAAATTTTGTTGCAAACACTCGGGAAACAAATGTGTTTGGCTTCATCAAGAAAATGTCTAGATTCATCACATACCAGTACATCTGGTTCGGATCATTCATTGTACAAGGCATTGGGTGCATAATCCGGAAGGCTGAGTCATCCACGTCGTATATCACTAATGAGGTCAAATTGGTATCCGCAGCTGGCCTGCTTGGTGCCACCATTCTGAGATTTGGTTAGTGTAGAGGCGTGAGCACTGGCTTAGAATAACGACAGCTCTTTTGAGTGTCTCCTTCTCCGAATGACCAAAAAAATGGAGCCTATCCCTTTTCCAATATCGGAACAAGTGTCACTTAGACAGAGTCATATGACAAATGCTTAAATGCGCCAAACTTTTAAATTAAAGTGCTCTTGGTTCGATAATACTTACTGTCATAGTGGTCAAAGGACATCATGTGGCAAATTGACTGGAATATACAATGACTTTGTCAGCGAAATGAGCAGACTCTATACTAAAGTCAAGGTCTAGATCTTCCTGGCTACAGTTTACAGAGCCTGGCTTCGTAGCACTTTGAGCAGGTGATCATAATAAGCTAAGCCATGTTATTACTACAATGGAGGTGTAGTAACACTTACCAGTGTCTAAAATCCGTAAATGTGAAGAATTCGGAAATTGAACAATCAATATCCAGCTCGACAATGTTATACCATATTGACAATATTCTGTTCCCAGCCAGCCCCAACACGGATCTCCATACGTGCGTGCTTCTTGGCCATTAAACCTAACAGCTCGATCTTTGACGCCAATAGCAACCATGCGAGGGTATTTGTCATGAAGAAAAGTCCATTCGAGCGGTCTCCATGCTAATGGGTTATTTCTGTCATGTATCGACGAGTATCCTATGGATGGCGCTCCCAAATTCAGTAGGTCATCCATATTCAAATATGTAGGCAAATCTGAATCAAAAAAAAATTGACCAGTCTCAATTGCAACCCAGAAACAAACGATGTCCTCTACATGTAAATGACGAAAAATCGAATATTCAGCGTAGTCTGATATGTCAAATTATGCACTGTAACAATGGATTCGGCATGAAATTATCTACATATTAATACGCTATGGTGTAAGCGTGCCACGTTCAAAATTTCGCACTCCAAGACATCATACAGAAGAATCGCCTGATTCGGGGGGGTTACCGTGGGTTACATGCCGAATTTGCTTATCACGGGTGTTACACTACATTATGTGGTGGGTGACATAGAGTACCGGTACAGTAGTACAGAGTAGCGACAGAAATACAGCAGACACAGGAAACTGAATAAGCATATCACCTTGAACAGTTCCCAAGCCTTGATATAATCTATGTAGGAAGGCAGTAGTGGTAACAAGCATTGCCCATTAGTGGTGTCGGTAAGTGGGCAACAAATTCTTCACAGGTTCAGCTAGTATCTACTACGAAACTGTATTGCATAGTCCTGATACTCCTTAACTGGTGAGCATTCATAGAGCATGATATTGTGTGTAAGGCAGTACCAGGGATATATAGATAGGTAGTACTCTGTCTGTCTACATGGCAACACGCACCATGCTTTACATTCCTATCTGAGTACTGTCCTCGCTTATCAGTATTGATTCTGTGCGTGTGCATTTTCGATTTGCAAAATAACAATAAAACTTGAAATACTTATTGTTGCCTGCGAATCAACTAGGCTCGTATTAACATGGATATGAAGTATTAAATAAACCCGATATTGCATAGATTGATATTTTCAACAGAAAATCAAAGTACGGTATTCTACCATTTGTTCTTGGCAATTTCACTTCGTCCTCCACATAGTTATCTGTCATGGAAATCCTCCTGGCGATCGGACACCGAACAACGTCGTTATGGAATCTGCGGCAAAATACGTGAAAACCCCACCACGGATCAGAGTTATGATATTCACCCTGGAAAAATTTCAAAGCAAAACCGCACTGGTTAACGGATTTAAACACTTTTTACGGAGGCCCGAATCAAATAGTCTCACCACAGTCGCAGCAACGTACACATGACATATCAATTGCATCACACATGGCTGTTGCTTGCATACACCGGTATGAGAAACCTGATTACCAAGGTCAGTAACATGCCTGACCAAACAGAAAACAAACAGTCATTTGTACCAGCCCCAGTGTCTTCCTATTGCTTTGTTTTCCATTTCGCAGTAAATTTTAACAAAAACGTAGGGTATAATTCTTAATAAACCAAGGCTGGATGTTAAATCTGTTGTGAATACTTACATATGCACATGCAGTATTTCTTTATTAAATGTCTGATGAGGACAATTAAGCTGATGTGAAGTTGCAGTATTACTTGGCTCCACCGCTTCTATCACTCTCCTAAGAGCATGAATTCCATTTTCAAAAACTGCAACACCCATCTGTGTAAAAAAACACAAAAATGTTCATTGCACGGTGTAGGACTACATAAATTAGTTTTTTTGTTTTTTATTTTGAAATTTATGGCGTTTTTTTTACCTACCAAGGTCATACACGCCAGGTCGATGCTCACAGTATACGTGCCAATACTTCCAGCTTATAACCCGGATAACTATTACAATCACGGCTCACCGCACTTCCGCAATACCGACTGCCAAGCAGGGATACTAATTTTAAAGTCTTCGATTTGACTCAGTCGGGAATCAAACCCGGAACCTCCCAGTCAGAAGGTGGACTGTCTACACCACTCGACCAATTGTGCGGTATAAAATACAGTTGATAGGCATGATGTTTTTGTAGACTTTTGTCTCATATATCATTATTTTATTTTGTTGTCCCATGTTCAGTCCAACGTGAACGCTATAAACAACAAACATACCTCGACACCTTCGTCCGGTTCACCGTCAAAATATACGCTGCATCTCCAAGTGCCGTTAACTTTATGAATTAACGAGCCAATGTATTTCACTCCGTTATTAAAAATATGCTTCGTAGACCAGCAAATGGCGATCGACTCATCTTCTTGTTCTTCATAGAAAACTCCACTGACAGTCTTTACAGTTTCTACCAATTAAGTATAACACACAGTAAAAATTTAATTCACAGTGCAGTTAACAAATTGGTGTTGATACGACAATGTATTGTCATCTAGTCAGCGATCCACAGTTTATCAAGATAGCAGTGTAAATATGAAAATAACAATACAAGCAATGCACATTAGGGCCGAATAGAACTTAAATATGAAAGGAGAATAATGGTATAAAAAAGTGGCATGTAATTATAAAGCCAGCCAACAATAAATTACAGCATCTAAAGTACACTAGTACTCAGAGGAAAAGTGGAACATGTGCAGGGATGAAAATCATGACATAAAGAAATAAATATAAATTACTTTTTAAAGATAAAGTTTTATCTATCGGTGGCAGTATTCCCATTCCATCCAATCTCTCTCCAATAACGTCTGCCGTGTATTTGTAGAATGGATGCGCAACAATCGCAAAATACGTTGACTAAAACCATGACACGGTGACAATAAGGAAACCTATTTATAACAACTCAACACAATTACCTTGGGCACCTCCGCATCAAAAAACCTGTTTAAATCTGCCTTGACAGCTGTATCCTCGTAGTTATTACAAACTCTCGTAGCATATACACTGGTTTTAGTATAATCATATGTCTGTAAGAGAGCGCATGCATGCTCTTCTTTTGATACATGTTCGGTCAGCACGGTGCCGGGTATTGGCAAGATACGTATGAAACCAAACGTTTCTTCATCCATTAATCTCGATGTCAGATGAATGTACACATACATTGGCCCTGCAAAATTGTAAGAAGAAGGTGAATACCCATAGTTATCAAAATGCAATTAATCCAAAACAAAAACAACAACAGTAAGTCCACGTCATCATTTTTTCATGGTAATAACACACTGTATAAGTGTGCCGTCCCGTCACACTTCTGACCCATATCATATCGCCGCTCAGTGTGGTCAGCTTACGTCATACTTCAGTACCAGTATCAATCGTGTGTTACAAGACAATGCATTACACGCATGATTTGCATAAGGAAAAATCAGGAAAATTTGAAAATTGTCATACAAATTGTCTAAACGAAAATAGGCGATCAGCTCCAGCAACAAAAATAAGGACCTCAGACTACCATTGAATAATGCATACATGGCCCTTCCTTAAATGCGAACAAGGTAGTTTGATTCATATTCAAAGTCAATATTTCAAATGACTACACAACACACAACTAACCTCCTGGCATCTCACACAGTGCATTCTTAACATGCCAGCATGGAGATTGATAAATTGGGTGCTGGTTAAATTGTACTCTGAAACAGAAGTGGAAGTTTTTTGTGAGACTTGCAGACTTTTTATAATGATAAGAACAACTCTGCTAATGACTAGAAAACTTCCGCCCATAGACTACATGACCTCCGCCCTTCTTCTTCGCTTGCATTTCTATTGTGACATAATAGGGGATGTTCCATCATCATAACGGCCACTACCAACTGAAAAATTAGGCGTTGCACTGCTACAAATGTTTGGCTAAATCTAAAATCTACTAATCAAATCAGTACCGAAATCGAAACCAGTTCTTCATTACGTCACTTAAAGTTTCTTAAAGTATCATCACTGACCGCTCAATATTTATCGGACTATCATGTTCACACTTAGCAGACAACCCAAATCACTTGATCGCGTAACCTCCATTCCTTGGAGATCGTAACATAACTCCTTGGCGAATGCAATACGCTTTAACATATTGGGGTAAACCACAGAGCGCAGCACAGCCGAGACGCCATGGAATTTCCACAATGATGCTTTTCTACTGTATTTTTCAGGTTATTGTGCAACATCATGTACCGGTTCAGGCTGCTATTCAGGAGCGTATCACCAACATTGATAATTCTCCACATAAACTATGTTGACATTTAGCGATATCCTACAAATGATGTCCAGATAGCTATAAAATAATAAAAATATTAGTTACTTAGTTACTCACGCATTACAGATGTGGTACATGATCGAGGTATCAAATGGACTAGGAGAGGAATTCTGAAAAAATGTTGACATGTAAGCACAATGGTCAAGGGTAGAAACAGTCAGAACACTGCACGTGTACCCACACATTGAAATCCTGAAATACACGCCGGAGAAAGATTAGGATGCGTGTAGTTGGTCCTTGCATGGTAATAATAATGCCGGTCTGCAACAAGATCAATATACATGGACTAGTGTTTACACTGGCATGTTTAACATGATGTTCATATAAGTATATTTATAAGCCTGGTTAATCTGCAGGCCTGTATTATTTCTGAAATTTATATTCAGGCCTGCAGTATTGCAGAAATTAATGCATTTGTCTGCAGTAAATCACCAATTAATGTACAACACTAGCGACCAACTTTCGGCACATAGTATATTGTTGTCACCGTAAACGTTAGAACGCCAAACGATCATCACGAAACGTTTGGCATTTTATATACAGTGATTATGATGTATACTACTGTAAAATTCTATCGGCATTTATACACTCAAGGAAAATTGATTTTCAAGCCATAAGTCGTTGCAAAATTAGGCCAAGCGCTTTGAAAGCATGCACACGGGTCACCGATCCCGAATTTACATTTGCATGGGTCATTAAAGAGTCATAGACTTCAATATTGCCCTTGTGGATCGCTATGAGCTGTCAAGAGGGGTTCATAAAGTAACTCCTTATGTCTATCGAGTATCATGAAAGCAATATTATTTATTTACCATTATCAGTCACACCGAGAGGAACAGATAACTCGTTTATAGTGTTCAATTTCAGCAAAGTTCTATCACTCAGGAGACTTGCGCCTCGCCGGTGGCATCTCATCGTAGAATAATAGTAATCACTATGTTTTTGTAAGGGGGAAAGATATTCATCGCCTTCAGACACTTGAACGCATGTTCCAGTTCTAGAAATCATCGTAAATCCCGGAGGACAGCTTGTGAGAGGGATGCACAGAAGCTAAACGAAAATTTAAAATGATTTACTAAAATTTGTATTTCTAGGGCTTGTAAGTAATCTTTGTCAGGTAACATCACTTACGAATCCATTTCCGGTGTACCCTTCATCACATGTGCATACGTGCTTTTCGTGGAAGTGGATTGGGTCATCCTCACAGTGAGCATTAGCGGCACATTTAAGATAATCACAAGCCATCTTAAGGCTAGCCAGACAAAGTGTTTTCTTAATTGTGCGCCCACGTGGAAGAAGTGGTCCATCAATATAACCTAAAAATACATTACAAAAATATGTAAGAAACATAGTCAAAATCGGAGAGGGATATCTTTGTCGGCAAAGGAGATGGAACAGACTGTGGACATAAGGCTTTCGTCGAGCTAGACATTAAGGCAGCCACACAGCAGCCAGTACCTTGGTGTAAAGCTATTGTGTTAGGACTACCTATTTATGATGCCATAAACATTGTCTTGGGGGTACCCTAAAACTGAACTGGTGGAGAATTCTCTATAACATCATCACCACGTTCAGTTTCCTGAAGAGATAAAAACCTATTTATTACACCAGTAGTAACATAGCCTATCTAACATGTCTATGTAACTACAACCTAGATCTGCATGGATGCCACAATGCTTCAAATCTGAATTTAGGCACGTGCTCACGGGAAAATGTTAATGAGCTTCCTGGGAATACCAGCATAGTGTATATTTGATCTAGACAGATGAAACTTCACAGTTAACCCAATTCACCTGTGTCACGTCTTTCAAAGCAGTTAATAGAAGAGAATGCAAAATCATCCCAGCAACATCCATGAGCCAAACATTCTTGCTTCTTGATATATTCGTGCCAATGATGACATTTTTGCCGTTCGGTAGACAGCCTTTTCGCACAATCGTCTTTTTTAAAAGCTGTAATTACGATCGTAATTATATACATGTTGAAACATACTTCCCGCAAACAACGAATCAGAAACATATTCTCGGGGACATTCTAAGATTTCAGCCCAAAGACTGTAAGCATTGACAAAGTAGTTCAAAGGTCATCTACATCGGTAAAAACAACTTTGGCTCAGAACTTTTTGTCCTCATTCTGATAATATAAATTCATCATTCACCACGAAGCCGCATAATAACCGAGATATCGTCCAGAAAAAAATTGCAAAATGGGTACGTCGCAATGGGAACCCCTCCCTAAATCCAAAATAATAACAACAACAATAAATAATTGCATAGCATACAAGATACATATTAAAAACACGTGCGTACTTTTTCTGGATGGTTTACAGGTACGAGAAATTTCTGGGCCAACACTTGGTAGACCCATCGAAGTCGATTCATTCATTTTCCAATTATAGTTCATCCGTGATATAGTTGCTCCTACATAAATAAATTACACCGCACATTATTAATATGCAGCGGCATTTTATCCAAGTTCCACGTACCACCAATCCCCATCACTCCTGATGGGAGAATGCACACAACATCTTCACTGCAACCAAATGGCACACTGTACGTAACTGTAGAAGAAACAAACATTTTTCATTGAAATTTCAGACAGGTT
Organism: Botrylloides violaceus; assembly: GCA_030412335.1. Taxonomy (NCBI): domain Eukaryota; kingdom Metazoa; phylum Chordata; class Ascidiacea; order Stolidobranchia; family Styelidae; genus Botrylloides; species Botrylloides violaceus. Next base: position 10,253 of record JASFYC010000737.1, read on the forward strand.
AATCTAGGGGTCGACTGATTATCGAGGCTGATATTTGTATTTTTGCGATTATCAGCCGTTTTTCTGTTAAGGAAGTTGATATCGGCCTCAATAATTAGTCGGTAATTGGCCGAGATTCTTGATTTTTTTATCATTGATACCGACCATCAGTCATGCGAAAGGCCGATTTATCGTATCGGCCTCGATAAGAACAATATCGGTCGATTTCTAGTTACAGTACCTTCAGCGTCGTTCATGCAATGCACTGATATCGGAAGATCATCTGGATCCACGACTTGATGTTCAGGAAGCGAATAAAATTGAGGATCTAAAATGAGAGAATGTGACAAGAGTCAAATGTTTCCCAACTACTGTATTACATTCATCACATCATCACATTTTTGACTTGAGTTGTCGTGAGGTGATCGAGGCTCGTGAAATAATAGTGAAGACCGGCTTCGCAGTGTAGTGTTTTAGGTTTTCAGCCATGAAAATGGTTGGTCGTAGGTGCAAACTCCATTTGCATCATACCAAAGATGTCAAAAGGTATCCTTAGCTTCTTAGCTAGACAGCTGAGGATAGTCTGTAGGCGAGCATAACTTTTCCTATTCCTATATTCTGTGAAGCTTGATTAAAAACATATGTGTTCAGCAGTAGTAGGTCGTGTTCTTATCTCTTTCTCTCTCTCGTATTATAGCATTAGGTAGCAAACCATTACCGTTCACCAATTGTGGCCTCTTGTCACTGTGGATTAAGGTCATATGGTATGGGGTCAAAGTTGTGGTGGATCTATCTGACTTAACGTAATAGAAGGCAACATCAGATTTTTTTCTCCAAGCTGCAATTAATAAAAACTTGTGTCGCCCACCTTTCTGACATATAAAGTTGTATTCTTTGTCACATGGAACAGTTTTGTGGGAAAACTCGATTCCAAGTGTCGGATTATACACAACAGCGACACATACGGTGTTCACCAAACGTTGATGATATTCGACATGTTCACCACCTTCTCCGTGTATCGTTTCTCGCATTAGAAACTCAAAATTTGGATAACATTCCTCTGTCGTTAAAAAAATTATTGCTCTCACTACGATGCGGAATATAAGACGAACATTTAAAAGAGCTCAGATTTCAGCACCGTTTAGTTGGCCGATTGGTTTAGACTGTCTTCCTTCTGATCGGAAGGTTCTGCATTCGATTCCAGACCAACACTTTAAAATTGGTATTTGTTCATTCTATTCTTGGCACTCAGTATCGGAGGAGTGCAGAGTGTTGCGGTTGGGATAGTGATCCGGGCTATAAACCGTAAGTAGTGACATGTGTACTGTAAGCATTGACATGGCGTACCTGAACATAGTAATTATAATGCTATAATGTCATAAATTCAAAAAAAAAACACAGACTTCTAACAATACAATCAATACCGCATTTAAAACAGCCAGAGCCAAAAGATGGATGCCATTTTGGCCACACCTATAACCTTCTGCATACCATACGAATGTACTTCCAGGTTTTTGCGCAAATTCACAACATATAATACACTATGTAACATGATTCCCATGGTGGTAGTGATGCATAAAATGCAATTTCAAAACAACAGAGGACATGTTATTTCCAATCGAAAAATAAACCGGTAACAAAATATTTTACAACCTGAAAGATCTGGACCAAACTCCAGACGGGCCATCAAAGCCCTAGTCGCTGGAGTGACTGGTCTGAGGAACCTGGACGAGGCCGCCAAGCAGTGGCTGCCCTGACGTCTAGTCCCAAGAAAGCCATATGAAAGAAGGCCATTCATGCTTAGACAATTTAGAAAGTGTTCACTTCAAAAATTAAAATGAAATCGCTTGAGTTATATACTGAAAAATCATGTCCCTGAAAGATATGCTATAACAGTATTGAGTTATCCTGCCGTGTATACCTGGATCTTTTGGCATATATGTCGGCCATGAGGATCTCCTACAGCACCCCATCATCTGATGAAATAACACTCGATCAGCGTCTTGATCACATTCAGTGACATCTGATCGGGGTATATCACAGCATCCTGTACACACATTCATAGAGAGATAACACGTGAGATTCGTTTTTATCGTTGGAGAACCTCCTTGTCTGTTAAGACCGAACTGAACTTCAAATCCAGTGTAAGCAATCACCTGATATATCATCATATTTTTTAATCCAGAAAATAAAATCGCTTGTTCCAGGAATAGAATAATTATTTGGCGATTCAGTTATCTGAAAAGACGACGTACACAATAGAACCATCAATAGCAATGAGGCATTGAACGGATTAAAATTCACCATATCTTTCAATAAGTTGTTGACTTCGATCAACTTCTGCTTTGAAGTAATTGTAACGAGTTCAGCGCCACTGATCTGACAATAGCTCAAAGCATCTTGATACGTGGCTTTCCAAGGCACAACAAGATAAGAGTGCGTTCCATTGAATCTGCTGTATGCTGTTACAAAAACAACGTATCCTGCTTAGAAATGTGAAAGGTACTTTTTACTTATTATTATTATTAAGAATATTTTCATCTTCGAATATGACTCAGATAATTATTTCGGATCGAATCGAATATCAAGCGTTACTTTTACGGATTGTAATCGAATAATTGTGTACCCGGATAATTTCTCGCATGATTCGGGTTAAATGAATCAAAGACTTCATAAAAATCACAAAAGCAAAACCGTCCCATTTTTGACTTGCACCGATGTCACAATGACTATGGCAGACTATCACTTCAGTCCATCGCCTTACTGGAAGAGATTTAGTAATTGGCTGGTGGTCTGGTGGATATCGACCTCTTTGTATCATATTTGCACTTTGCATTTGCCTATGCAGCAAAGTTCGGTCGTATCTTGTCAAAAAGAATGCAAATGACCTTTACGCAAATATTCGGTTCAGATAAATTTGTATTATATACATGTACTCCTGGCTAATTCACAGAAAAGCAACGTACAACTCCATATCGTCGCTGGAAACCAGTTATTGTAAACGGCAGATCCAGAATCAGTACATATTTTGTTTGGAACATAAAAGTCGTCATGGAAACGAAACATAGACATGCAACCATAGCCTCTGAAATAAGTAAAACCTGGCTGGCAGAATCCGTGATCTCTGAGAACATCTGCAATAGTCAATCAATACGTCATGTTGCATAGCAATTAACAAAGTAAATGTAAATGCATAGACACTTGACCAACTAGCGCTTAAGTAGCACGCACCCATGGTGATAACTTTTATTTGATTCCATACCAGTAATAATTGATTCAGATTGATACAGTAATCTACTTCAATAATTCCAATGAATAGGTATATATTTATGTATGCCTCATGTCAGTATCTAATCCAGAACAATCAAAAATATCTACGAGTAGACTAAATTTGTCTTACATGGTATTATTGTGTCTGAATAATAAATAGTTCGATCATTTCCAATAGCGTATACTGTTCCATTAAGTTGATAGAGTCGAAATAATCCATACGCAGGTCCAATCTACAAAAAAAATTAACAAGGATTTCAATTAACAAGATGCCGCGCATCTCAACATTTTCATAATTTTTAACACTTTCAGAGGAGCGACCGGAAGGAAATGATGGTGTGGGTGTGGAATAGATAAAAGCAAGATGAGGCTAGTGATTCAATCCCTAATCCCCACCAACTGCATCAAACCTTACAATGGCACCTTTTTAGAGATGTAAGTAAAATCATGGTACAATCAGTATTCGCAGCTTCGCTGGCAGGATTCTGGCATTGTGCGGATGTGGTGCAAGACAGTGATGTGCAGTGTCTCCTTGCCAACATCCACATGCTCACACTGTGAACCAACATTATGCCTGCGGGTGCGAATACATGTAGTGGAAGAGAATACCCACCCATGGCCGGTCCCAGGCCTGGACAAAAGGGCATTAGCTTAAAAAATTCACTACCAAATTAACATAACATACCATATCCTTTCACTCACCGTAATAGGCTGCTGGTTAACTTGAATATACGCAAGTTTTTGCTCTCGTGTTATCATAATCAGGTTTTTGGCATCTATATTTGCGACCATATTGGTACGAAATGATGTAACACTTGTACCAAACAGTCCAGATAGATCGTATTGAAGAGGAAACAGTGACTTGATGTATGCAATTTCATCCTTTGCTGTTATTGCAGCAATCCGTCCTTGAATAACCGCCTCTCCAAAACTGAAAAACTTTTCCGCAGTGTCTGATTTCTGAAACAAATCAAACTTGGAGTATCATGATATGCAACCTAGAGTACATGGTATGAATATAAGATAAAAGCAGGGTGTATGTGGTGATACGGACGCGGTTCTAATTATGTTTCGCGCTTCTAATCCCATGATACTAATTATTAAACTGCCTTCCTCGCTATAAGAGCTTGGTCGTTTTCACTAAACGCTAGTCTTGCTTTCTTGTCTGTTCCTGTTTGCCATTCTATCGCTATAGTCGCCTTTCAGTTAATAAAAGCCTTGGCAACATTGCACCAAAAGGTCATCTCAGTGGTTCTAACAGTTGATGACTTGACAGTCATTTTTTACACTGCACAATCCTCCTCATTTGCCTGGGTGTGCGACCAGCTGTCCGTTTTCGCCCACATCATAATACATCGGCAGACTATACAACGCGCAGTGTGAGCAATGAGCATGTAGCATGCAAGGAGGAGATGGACATGGTTGCATAATCCTTTGGCATTATCCCATCTAAATATTCCTGGCATTCCCAACGGACACCTGGCAGGGAGACTGTGAACACTGGTACCTATTTTTGCATGCTAGGTTTGATTGGGTTGGCGGGAATCGAACCATGGCACTAACCTTATGGAAAAGTGTCGATTTCTAATCAACTGGGCTAACTCGTCTGAAGGATTAGAACCGTACAATATTCAGCTGTGATTACCTTGCTCCACTGCCACCAACCTGCAACCTGTTGTTGAGTGGAAAAACCCTGTTTCATAGTCAAGAACATGTCATAAAATGACTTAAATGTGGTCATCCCGATTTCAAGGAGGTAGTCTTCCGACATATCCATATAGTTTTGCAAATCATTGATTTGCTGAGCAAACACCTGAACGAATATAACAGTGATTGTTTGGGAAGATGTTTCAACTTTGCACTCAGTTGAAATTTTCTTTTTTTTTCATATTTCAACAGTAGTATACAACCAGTTCTGGTCCAAAGTCCAGGAAATTGATGTCAAATGACTGTTGAATGAAGAATATGAGTATGTGTCGTAAAAGCTCTGGTAGACGACGTGTGACTCACAAACTGATGTGGTGGACCGGATTGTGTCAGCATAATCTTATGAAGGGTAGCCGGTACACAGCACAAATTGACCAAGCTTTTGCAACTTCAATACTGAAGCGGGTGGTGTTATAGACTGGCTTGGTTTTACATGAAACTGTACCTATATAATACTGCTGATATTTCAAGTCAATTAAAGATAGTTGAAGTAGACTCACACAGGGATGGGATAACATATTTGGTATGTAGTTACCATTACTAGGGTCTAGTGTGTATAGGCTAGTCAATATTAAAAATATGCACATTATACAAAACGAAGGTCATGTTAAAATTCAATATCGGGATGGTGATTGGTGACATCACATTCATTACCTGACACAGCTCATCATTGCTGCTAGATGCAGTAAAAATTGATAGAGAGTATGGATCAGTGTAATTGAATGGTGTGCCAACAAGTCCAGAGCACTCCTCTCGCTGTTTTTTGCGACTAAATAAATGATTCAAAATCAGTCTTGGTAGATTATCATAACTTCATAACAACCCTGTTGACCAGAACTACCGTAGGCTACTGGCCTGCTGAAAACCTTTTTCCAATAGATCTGCTAATGAGTAATGTACTTACAATTCCAGCCAATAAATGAAACCTCCGATTAGAACGTGGATATTCCTTGTATACATATTACTCAGACCAGGCGAGTAATCACTGTCAACGAAATCTCTGAGAAGAACACAAGTCGTTTTTGTGCATGTAATATCCTTTGCAGGAAATGGCAGAGGAACAGCAAACAAATGATTGCATTCGTTGACATCGCTCCTGAAATGTGAAATTTAAACTTGCTTATAAACAGAATGACACAACGGAGCAAGTTTCGATAAACGATTAAAGGAGAGTGAATTTAGACACAGTCGCTTTTGTGGTAAAAAGGTTGCCTCGGTCATTCGGAGTTCATGGTAATATTCGCGGTAAAAACATTTCGTGTGACAGTTGTAGACCTCAGGCCTTAGTCCCCTCCTCCCGTCGATCACTCCCCGAAAATCGGCCTGCCGAGCCTTGGATTATGGGTCGTCACAACTCCGAGGGGCTCCAATACTTCCCCAAGCTTTGTTTATATTAGGCAACGGCACAGTCTTGCTCAATTCCACATTGGTACTTTCAGTGAACGGTGCAAGTGGTACCGGTATAGTCTCTCCGCTATGAAGGCCTACATATTTGTGCCATGATTATGTTTAATGAGTATTTGGGGCTACTGTCCCGGTTTCACGTAGGCAAACACGCGCTAGTTAACTCATAATCGAGAGGCTAGACCTACCTGAAGAATACCGCCTGATTGAATCCTTTGCCTTCCATCAATTCAACCACAAGATGCTTCAAACCGTATTCGAAGTTGAAGTATCTCATTGTGGTTGGCCTGGTTTGACATTTCCCAAGCTTCCAAATCCTGGCCAAAATATCATTGAACGCGCTGGACATTAGCATGTCACACTTTTATTCTAGCTATCTAGCTAGATAGACGACGCGTGCAAGGGGCGTATGAAGCGGAATGCACGCGGTTCAAATCTCTCGAAATGACATGAACAAAGCCTTGATACAACCTGTAATCCTGCGCTGAAGAGCATGCATTTCCGAGCCTGCGACGATCGAATGGATATGCTGCGACTAAACCATGAATGGCAGAGGCAGACGGTGAAGTTCGGTCTGCTAGGTCTAGCTCCTACAGACGACACGAACACAATTTGGCGGCGTCACGCTCTAGCAGTTTCCAATGAACGGGCGCGCCCCGCCCCGCACATTTACGAAAGTCACCTAACGAGCGGTAGGTTCGAAGCTTGAAAGATAGGGCATAGTAAAGTAAATGTTGCATTCTGTTCAAATAAGGCTATGGTACTGTCCCCACAATGCTGCATTCTATCAAGTGCTTCAAAGTGACGGTTTTAGAGACGATACCGGAGGCCGGACCATGGCCTACTTTACTTCTAAAGTAGACCGTGGCCTGACTACAATCTTTTATATGTTCACCAACGACTGGCCAACGATTATCATCTTCGAAGGAAAAGAATGCTTGGAGCATTAGTCCTACTATCTTTGGGCCTACTAGACTACTAGAGGACGAGAGGTAGGCTACAAAGATATGGGTCCCGCACCACTGCGCCACCTTACTTGATGGCAGCGGGGAATTAGCGTACATCTCTCGGTCTCACTCCACGTCACCACACCTGGGCCTTCTGTGGTGTGTACCCTGTACATGTCCTACTTGCGTTTGTAGAAATATAGGTGTATCCATCTTACCTGTTTCCGTCGACATCTTTGTGATCCAATGGGCTACAAGTCGACTGCTTGAATAAAATGCCGACTACGACTAGCAATGCCAGGAACGTAGACATATTAGCCTAACGATCTAACACTAGCATTTCTAGTAAGCTATCTTGTTTTAACAAATAGGCAGAGGACGAATACAACATGGGCATTTGGACGGACCGTTCCGTTAAAACTAGGGGTCGGCCGATATTTGTATTTTTGCGAATATCGGAAACGGCAGTTAGTAAGGAAGTCAATATTGGATATCGGCCTCAATAATCAGACGATAATCGGCCTAACATCGACTTTTAGCCGATATTCTTGATTTTTGGATTACCGATATCGGCCATCAGTCATGTGAAAGGCCGATTATCGTATCTGCCTTGAAAAAAAACAATATCGGTCGATCTCTAGTAAAAAATAACATATGTCTTCTTGAAAATCTGTACTTCGGCGATCCAACAAAATTCGTTATCTAGTCTTTCGACGTCTTCCCGAAACTAACTATCCCTGAAATTGTGATCACAATGGCATAATCGGTACGTATACCGCTGGGCTGCTCTTTGTGACACATTATAAGCTCATCTTTGACGATCTTCCCAATCTATTCAGCAGACACAGGTAATCAACCGCCCTTTGAATTATTGATGTTCTCTATCAACAGCGTAACTGTTGTGCCACCTTAGCAGCGATTCTTATAATAGAATATCGCAATAGCAAGGCTACTCCTGACCTTGCCCTGGTGTTTTCAAGAAGGTAATAACCTTTTTATGAAGAGGTAGTTGTGATACGGTTTTGAAGTCTCCTGCCTTGTCATTAGTCTTCACTCAAATTATGACAGACCACTGCCTTGAACGGTTTCGCTTCGGATTGCTGTTGCATAGCCTTGTTGGCTAAGTTTTCTATATGTCCAGCCCGTGTAGACGGGCAGCATACCAAAACCATGCACCCTCAAGATTTATGGGCGTGTTTTATTAAAACTGACCGTATCATAAACAAACAGTCCAATATGCAGTAGGCAACACCCAAACTATCGAAAAACTTACGCGGAAGCCTAGACAGCTTATAGGAATCGTCAGACTCCAACGACGATGAAAATTGCTGTAAGTATAGAAAATACTAGAATGGCCAGGAAACCGTTTCGCCATATTTAACCTAACTGGCACAGACCTTGACTTTGCAAGTAGTGAGAAAATCCTGAACGCGTGTCTCCGTCATGGAGCTCATAAGAGTACATGTCTGGGCATTCAAAGAGGGCTGTAGAATCCGTTATCGTAAAGTGAAAAATGAAATAGATTGAGGCTGCTAGTATTCAAAGTCTTACTCACAGTCACATCGATCAAGGCAAGTCGATTCATGCAGTTTTTCAATGCTATAGTTCATGACAGATATCGATTCAAAGTAGTGTATAGGCCTAGTCCTATTGCGTGATCGCGGACAAGCATGCACGCGATTGTGTCACGTGACTTCCTTCATGACTTGCATTTCTATTTGACAGTATTAAAACCCAATTTTTTAATAACGTGACTGAAATCAAAAATTGGAATCGTTAACTAAATCGACTTATTTCAAGTCGCTGTTCGAAAGTGATAGCGTTTCGATCAAGCAGCCCATGGAAAGAACGGTGACCTTCTCAGAATCTCAATTGAAAACACTGGAAGTTTTCCTTTAGGAACATAATTTGTCAGGCACGCATGAAAATGGAGAACAAAATAATAAGCAAATCAACTCATGGAACACTATCACTTCAAATATACAAAACAGAAAAATCCTTCTTGGTAGCGGCATAGTTGTTGATTGAACGGCTTTATACGCAAAAACAACGACAGGCGTTCTAACGTAAGATGATAAATACTAAATCACGCGATCTAGTTGGAAAAACAACTAAAATGAATTTTTTTTTCTAAGACTTTCGCAAGGCATTTGACACAAACGACTCACAATAATTCAGTACTACAAAAAAAATGGAACAGAAAATACAACAATTCGAGATTTCTACTTCATCATTTACATCTTAACAAAGCTTTTGAAATAGTTGATAAAAAAATTGATATAGTTACTGAAAAGGCATGTTATCATAACGCCAATAAAATATAACCGACAAGGAACGGCCTCGGTATGTTTATTAAATGTATACAAATCTCGGCCGCATGTCGCAAGGAGACAGCCTTTGGCTTTCTTTGCGAGTGGGGCTGACATTATTTGCTGCACGTTCGGTCGAAACCGATCCGACCGCCAGTAATGTTGTTAAATATGTAGAAGGCCTGGAACTTTGGATGGGCATCGACGATTATTGCATCTCAGAATAATTGCTTCTTATATGCGTATATCCACCACCACATCAATATGCCTGCTCCATATCAACGTCCTGGTAATAGCCTCCTTCCTGATCATTTCTCTTCATTCCATCCATGTTAACGCCGCCTTCTTGCCTCATCAAAGCGCTGATAAGCTCATCCACATATTCCTCAGAATCTCTTGTTACTCTTTCAGCGAGGCGGTCATCGCTGCTGGGACCAGAATCAAGAATACTATTGTTGATACTCATCAAGTCATTATGACGTTCGCGAACCTGCAACGTAAAACTCCTGCTTTAAATCGTTTCAAGAAAATCGTCAATGATTGAGGCACAGTTTCCTCTTGTTGCGGGCTTCGCGATTTTTTCGATATCATTTGTTAGTAGGTATATATAGTACTGACGACGAGCCTTTCAGGAGAAGGCGAGACATCATCGACATCATTGCAAGGAACGATTCAGATACACGCTGCGAACCGCGTGAAATTGTGACGCAAGTCAGAACTAATACGGAGCAGGTCTGAAAGCAATCTCAATTGCAGATAAAACACAAAACCGATACTTTTGAATCCATCACTACTATTGTAACCACAGACTTGTGGTGGGTTTGTCCAATTTGCGTCGACCAAATTGTTAGTTGATTGCCCTATCGCACCAACACTACTACCACGACTAGCCACATAAGACAGTGATCATCATCAACTTACAACTTTAGGTAGGACTTGACATTAGCTTATCACATGTGATTAATTTTCAGGGAGTTGCTCCAATATAGTCCTCCACCATGGCCTACTTTAGAGTAGGCCATGCCTCCACATTCCATCAAATTTACAAGATATCAACGCTTAGGAAACCAGCAAGGGGCGAAATGATTGATAAACGATCGTAATCGTTCATTCAGTGTCTACTGTGTTTTATCTATGCACGGAGTTACATAAGCTGTTGTTTGCAACGAGTTTCATTCAATAGATTGGAGATAACGTGAATAGCGTGAAAAGTGGTGAACTGTGAGTATGTGACCAAGGCTTATGAGTAAGTAGATTGACAGATCCCATCAACAAACAAAAGCAAACACTTGACCATGTAACAAAGTGGAAAAACAATATCACAACAAACTATACGCAGCAGGAATTAAGAAGTTAACGAGGGTTATATGCCGGAAGCACTTTCATACTCTCAGTAAACATTCTCTCGCTAGAGCAATTTCATCGAACCACTTTTTATGCCATTCATACATTATTTGTTGTAATGTTACGCAAACGGCTTCATACACCTCTGTCAGGGTTGGTGCAAAATCCAGCGTTACGAAAGACCACCAGCGTAAAAACCATGGCCTTGAAATGTTACAGCTGACGAGATTACCCAATAACGTAAGGGCCGAAAGGAAAATGAGACACAGTACGCCGTAATTGTCGTTGCTGTTTCGAATTTATGGCATTTTCTGTTGCTGAAATCATGTGCGCTCAATGCTTATAGTACGCGATATCGTTATTGCCTGTCCGAATCACTGTCTCTCACAATCACAACACAACTCTACGCACTCTCCCGAGTCCCGATAATGACTGCCAAGCAGAGATATACGGTAGATGAATAGCTCGAGTACCGTTAATTTGGTCGGCTGTAGCAAAGAAGAAGTCTGACACAGGCCAGCGCTTCTCGGCTAACAATAATAATCGACCGACACAACAAATTAACAAACACACATACCATACTACAACTCACTCATTAGCTTAAAACAACAACAAGGAAATGAACTTTCCCAAACGCGCAATTGCTCGCAGGGAGTTGCATAATACCTAGAAGTTAAAATCGCAACTATAGGCATAATAAAACAAGTTTCCTGAACCTATTAATGTTTTGTGATGCCATCGCATTGTGCTGAAAATAGAAATACTTAAGTTACCTTTGCTAGTAGATAATTGGCTGCTCTTGGTATGATGACAAGAGATATTAGATTTTTGTCCAAGGGATTCTTCATTGACCATGTTTGCCCGAATGAGATTTTAATTTCAATCTAAATCAAAGTATATAATGATAAATTATTAATCTCTTATTAATTATCTAAATTCTAGAAGTAAGGTAACCAGTGGCATTGACCAATGTAGTGCGTTGCCTCTATAATTAGACTTCCTGTAAGGGAAGTTTTTATTATTCTCATCATTTTCTAGTCTGGAAATATTGTAACTCTACGAAGGATTTAAAATGCAATCGCTTACATCTGGCATCTTAGCCACATTCATCTGAGACTGACTTGCGGCAAATTTTCTTAGTTGTAAAAAGAAATTCCTATAGTCGAACACGACGGTGGGCGTATTCCGTTCTAATTTTTCTGGTTCATTCTGGTTTGACTCCGGGCTCATGAAGAAAACCTGAAACGAAATCATATTTAGGAAATTCATACAATATGCGACACACACGCACATACATTAATTAGCTAGCTACCTCCATACCCCAATGCATATATACTTCTGTGTATCTCTCTCTCTGTGTGTGTGTGTGTGTGTGCGTGCGTAAATATGCACGGATGTTGCACACTTTCCCGCGGTTCGTAAAGGTACAGAGCACACCAGCCTTCGCATAGCGATTTTTATGCATCCAAAAGGTATACATAGAGCTTGCCATGTGACGACATGGGTGAGGCAGCGTCATGCCATTCCATTCGTCAAAATAGAGCAACTATGACAACGATGAGATTTGTCGTTCAAATTCGGTGCGATGTTTCAAGCCATCAGGGTCATGATTCATGCGCACTTGTAAAGATAATCATGATGTATGAGCTATCATTTTCAACCGCACGTCCAAAATCGTAGTTACGATGCAACCCCGGTGGCAATCACATGATGCAATGTTATGCACTCACTACGACTTTCGCTGTGGAGGAAATAACAAAGTTCGGGCGCCGGTAACGAGTGCAGTACGTAAGTCAGAGTACTTCAATAAAACATAATCTACTTATCGCACTCGATGTCGAGCGTGTACGTAAAACGTAAGTCATAAATAATCTTCCTGCTATCATAATGGATAAACAACTGGAGTTTCGATAATACCACCGATCTGGTGATTAATGCTAAAAGTATATAAATGTAGCCACAGCACCTATTGAGTTAGCGACCGTGCCTCCATAGTAACAAATCTGTAAGCAATGTGATTAGATGATTAGGTGATTAGATACTGATAAATGTCCTTCCTTTTGTCCTTACGCTTTCGAAAATGTGAACTATATGGTAACTACTTATAATCGTCACACACTTCAAAAACAGAGGCCGCAAAATGGAAATCCCAAGGACGTAATGCAGTACAGGTTCGCAAGAGGATCCTGTTTCATTTACCATCGGTCGTAGGTTTCGGTACGCGATTCCGGAAAACGTGAACGCTCGCAATTCCAAGTCTAGTCGCTAAGTACGTGGGTCGTCTGTCAGAATTCGATCGCCGCTTTTAAGTGTTTATGGTGTGTTACTGATTTATCTTGATAATTCTGTATTGTTTATTCCAATCATTAACACCCCCTTGTTGGTGTTGCACAGTATAATACACTCCACTCCGGCCATCCGAAAATTGGAGCAAAATTCGCCATTGTCACTGTCACAGACCGTCTCAGTTAGGAGCTCGTGGAACGGCCACTAGTTTTCGTAATGTCTAATAGTGCACGCACGTCGATTCAAAGTATTCCCGTAGTGCCGAACTCACGCTCGCTGTACTGGATGTTGTACTGTATTAGAGTATATCGTTAACAATAAATCGCAGTTTGTTAGACCGAAAAGCATACTACGCACACAAAGGACTAACCCGGGCGAACTCGAATAACAATTCACAGCATCCCAGGCGTATGCGCTATATATGGACAGCGGCGTAATCCTTGACAATGAACAAAGCCGCCTTGGCAATGAATCATCATCCATTGCGCACAGAAATTCGCATTTGAAAACGGTATAGTACTGGCCTTGGCCTGTATGGCTGAGTTTTGGGTCTATCAGGATCCGTAAATTTCACGTTTTACTGATGTTTTTTTTGGGGGGGAATGACGTTAGGTCCGATGTCGATTCACCGAGTCAATTTCCTGTTTCGGTACAAATATCTGCAGGTCGATTTAGTGGGAACACAGGTGCATCTTAAATTTGAGGCCATAACACAGTCTTTTTCTAAGATGTAGTTTACAGCCACTTGCAAGCACGAGGATGAATCGCCGTCATTTCTGGCAGAAATACTAGCTAGCACTAGTATGACGTGTTTACCATAATTTACGGGTAGCCACGCACTAATGTTGATGTATACGCACCCTGCTCTGGCATAGTCGCTTGGCAACGATTGTGCCGTCATTCTGCAGACTGAGTAGCATTCCGCGTTGCACGTTCTTCAATAAATGATTTGTTAAATTCACTTGTTTTTCAAATGTTGCAAACGGCTCGACGGCGACCAATTCGATCTGGAAATGCAGAGAGGAATAAGCAATGGAAATTGGATTTTAACGGTCTATGCACTGAGTAGCTAGGCCTGAGTCAGATTTAACTCAAAGAATGTCTGATAACTGCTGTAACACGCCGATACGGTTTACTTCACACTACAACGCGTACCTGTTGCAAATCTTGAGGTCCGAACACATGAGTTCCAAGCTCGTGCGCTACGGTCGCAATGTGCTGCAGTCCGGAATTGCCATAATGAATTCGACATCCGTGAAAGTTGGACACGTGATGGTTCATAACCATGACTCCACGATAATGAACGAGTACGTCAAGCTCGTGCTTACCTAGTGAGAATAAGGGTTACAATTTTTCTTCGTCAAACTATATAGCCTACAGTTATATACATGTATAAGTATAGCTAGGTGGTGGGAGATAGCGGTCGATCAGGAGCGGAAGAGTCAGGGGTTATCTGTCTATATCTTATCCAGTGTATAATGTTTAATCCCTCGTCATCAATGTAATATCACTCAATAATACCTCCGATTCATAATTCCCTCATCTATTGTTTACACAGTTGAAGTCGCTTACTCAGTGGCGGATGTTTTCAATTAAGATCGAAGCTATCGCAGCAACAATAAGTACTATGAACTGGAATACAATACAGACGAACTGCTAAATAACGTATACGAATCTCAAACAATCACATCAGCAAATAGTATACTCAATTTTGTCACGTCGCCATCTTACACAACCACGATACGCTACAAAACCCACCACAGTATCTCTAATTCTAACAGGTCAAAATGAGTACCATGCCAAGCGATACCAGCACACCGGCAATACTGAATGGCAGACATTGTGACGTCACGCGTCAGAACAGCCACGTCACAAGGGAAGATACCTATTTGTATGATAAGTTGATAACGCATTTTCTGCTACTGGCAATCAGGAAATGGTTATGTATGAAGTGGAGATGAGGTTAGAGACGACCTGGCGAGTAACTAGAATGCAAAGTTCAGCAACCTCATGCATTTGCTGCTCTGTCCGAGGACAGTAGGCCTATGTCACAATTACGAGCTTGGTCCGATGTCTCTCATTATGTTCAAGGACACGCAAACTCTGTTTACACCACAACCATTCAGTCTACATGCCTGCGACGTTACGTTTACGAGCTAGAGAAATCTCACATCTCCTCATGTAACACCACGCCACACTAAAGATATGCCTAATGTATACAAAGTTTGGCTTACTGGGTGATTGGTCGGAATGTGAAAGCAATGGCGGTTGCAGGCTGACTGGTTCCGCTGCATGTCCCGATTCACTACCAACGGGTGATGACACTGGGTTAATTAAAGCCGGACTAGTATCGATCGGTAACCCTCTATTTTGATGCTGTCTTTGGTTTGAACTTCCATTACTTGTCGTACGATGTACCTATACAATAGACAGAGGAGGTCATGTAAAGCAATTCAAAACAAGCAGAAAAGCGATAGTCTTATTTGAATATGGGCGTTTGCTGTAGATGACACACGCTCCTAGACAACATAGATTCCCAATGAGTAAGAGCGAATTATCCAATAACACCGTACAGAATGCCGGGTTGTTTTTGTCTAGCGGAGGGCGATCAATTACCCCGTTCAGCACATAATAATAACCTCGTTAAGTAGCTACCCGGGTGGGTAATCAGGAAATCAACATCAAGGCATTTAAGCTGATTTTAGATAAACCCCATTTTCACGTGTTTGTAATTAACCTTGGTTAGATCTTGGCAAGCCAAAACCTTAAAATTGGTATCCGTTTCCTCTACTTAGAATTCAGTATCGTAGGAGTGCTGGTAGCCTTCATTCTGTATAACACAATGAGCAGGCCTATGTGTTCCTTGCAACGCACCTCGCCATGGTGATGTACATGAGGGTGTTGTTCTGGAGGTCTGATAGGTCCATCCCCCGACGAGAGATGAGGTCTTATGCTATGGTCCTGAAATTCCAATTCTTGATCATCAACTGGAGGCGGAACTACGTTCAAGTGTCCAGAATCTTTCACTCTCATGCGACCTGAAAAAGAAGAATTGATGGATAAAGGCTGACCAAACATACAACTTTGTGTATAAGAATCATATGCGAAGGTGCAAGCTCAATATAGGCTATTAGCAACTTATATATGTGAGGGTCACTGAGATTCAAGTTTCGTGTACCCCAAGTACACTGTACGTGTAAATGACGTCCGGATATATTAGAATGGGTAGGTAACACCATAGCCGACATTAGCCATACCACCACTATAATGTATTAAAGTACATACCCTACTAAATTTAGAAGTCAGACATAAAACGACCAGCCAAAGTTCCTGTGCAAATTAGATCATGGCTCATCCACTGCACTTTATACAATCTCTGAGTGGCTCGTAATTACGGTATGGCATGTAGGCTCCGTTGAAGTGCGGAGGTATGCAACAGATGTAAACGCGATTTCAAGGCAGTGAAAGCGTGTACACCAGATCATCATGCATATATCTATGGTGTGCCGTCTCTAGTCAACACGTTTCGCTTCACATACCGGTGGGGTATTTATTAGGCGAAGTCACGAGACCTTTACGTGAGTGTACTATACTTGCGCGGTGATTCAAGAAAATTGATTGATCGAGCTTGCATTTTTTATTTACCAGTCGAAAACACACACCCGTCAGCTGCCCTAATAAAGTCACTTAGTACAATAGTTGACACGTTGTTTTTAGCGAGAGGCCGTGAATATATACCCCAGTGGTGAAATCAGACTATTTTGACACAAAAACACATCAACATGACGCTGTCGGCGAACCCATACGAGATAGTGTCGTTATCTCTAGTTGTTATAGAAAGTGCAGATGGGATAATCGAAGGTACTAAAATTCCACGGAAAATCTTTATTTTGGGAAAATTTTATATGTCCACAAAGAGTAATTGGGAAATCATTTCCGTGATTGTATTTTACGATTAATTTTATTTATTTACGGAAAGTTAGCAAAAATTCTCACAAATTTTGACAATCACGACAGTTCAACGCAGGTAGGCATAAATTCCTAAAGGAATAGAACACTCAACGCAACAGAATTGACCAACACTAAAACATGGTAATAGCTTCTTGAGAATTACAACATTGTCGTGACTCCACCTTTTGCTAGCTAGCACAGACAATTCGTGACATCATGACTGTAATACTAGTGATTTCCCAAAACGAAGTAGCAAAAAACACCCGCGTTCCGAGTTCTTGATCCGTTTCCACTCGTTATTACATCAAAATAAATTACAAAATTTCCACTTTCTATAATTTAAGAAATCACTATCGTACAATCAGGTACCACGTCACCGCCGTGATGAAACGATGACTGCCGGTTAGAATAGTAATGATTCAGCAAGCAAGCAGAGAGCTTGCTAAAAAACAAAGCCCCTGCTCTTCAAGCAGCACTCAACGAGAGAGGCCAGACTGTTTGCAAAACAAGTGTTCACCCTGAAATTTACATAAGTCGTGTTCATATGAAAATATACCGACGTTTCTGTTTGACAAACATGACTTACGTCACGAATATAGCGCAATCATGATCACCAGGGTCATACATGATAACATACGTCCAAACGAAACTAAGGAAAACCAAAGATATCGCGACAACCGTATATTGTCATACGGAAAGTAAACTACGGTGCCCTGTGTTGGTGCTTATTACTTAAGCCGAGATATTTAGGAAAGTGCTGAGCAACAGTGCAAAATGCCTCCAGCCACCCACACATACAGTTAGAACTTATCCAAATCGAGAAGCTTCTATAAACCTGTCAATATCGTAAAACACAGCTTGTGCGCCAATGCAGAGAGTCCATGGATAACAGCATCAAATATATTGTTGTGTATTATGTTGTGCTTGCATATAGCATTATAGTAGCGTAGGTTCAAAGTGCGAATTAAACAATGTAGGAGATTCCACTAAAGGGGTAAAGGCTACAGACTATAAACTTTGCTTGGTCAGCAGTCAGAGATCAGAATGCAAGTAGTGAGCTTCTATGTACGTTGAGATCCAGTCATAAGACTTACACCCATAAAAAGCATCACCTCAGCGAAGCGCCATAACAAAGAATAGTAAACACAAGCTCGCAGTCAACATTACAGAGTAGAACGATCGCGAATGTTTGCGCCAAGTCGATCCAACGTCATGTTTGCGTTGAAAACCAAACGCGAGACTATAGGCTCAAGAAAATAGTACAATCGATCAAAAATAGACAAGAGATAATATCAAGTGGACAAAAATTCGAGCCGCGATTAACAAAACCATGGATAAACGTGAAATGATAGTTTGGGAACGGTATCGCCTGAAGCGAAGAATTTTCGAACCGTTCAAAGACGACTCGAACTCGGCTAGCACCGCAAAGAATAGTTTTCGACCGTCGTAACGTCTTAATTATGAAAATCCAGACCTCAATAATTCGAAATAATGGTATTAGAGCAACAGATCAAAGTAGCTGATTAATCGCCTCCGCACTCTGCACTATTGCAATACAATGGCGGTGGACTCGCGGGAAAGATTCTGCACGACACGCCGCAAACCCGAAACACTATATCTTAGGTGATCAAGCATTCGCTACTACGTTGTTTTTTCACATTCGAAACAATTGGCGGTATTTGTCAGAATGGCAACTGAAACCACACAGGAAATTTCATGCTTGGTTGTTCAATAGTGATCGCCAGACATCGGCCCTATCTCTGCACTGCCAATCGATCACAGAGCATCAAGCAAAGCTAAAAACAGACAACGTCTGTAAGAAGGCCAGCATGTGTAAAAACTATTTCTTAGAAACTATTTCGACATGATATGTTTCTTAGGCGCGTACCGTGTCATATTGATCACACACTGATTGATTTTACTACGCGTATCTTATGAAACCGCAACTGCCGTATTAATGTGTGAAGATAACACCAATGATTTCGTGTAGGCGGCTTTTGGCGCAATTTGTGTCATTGCATTACGCTGTAACTGCGAGGCGTTCTGTTCCTTGCTTAACGATCACCACGATGACATCACACTATTCAGCATGAGTATGTACCGATTACTTCGCTGTAAATGACGTAGTGACAGTCAAATCCGAACCATATTTGTAGCTAATCGACAGCAAATGCATGAATGCGGGTGTCTAACAATCGCCGATGCAAGTCGCAGGACGGTGATGACGACAGGGCAATTGACGGAACTTACACATAAGCAAGGATTTTCAAAAGTGGTAACGTTTACTGTACTGTTAGTCTATGTCCCAATGACTGAGATTACAGAAAACAAATTTGGGCTAAATTAGCGACCTGTTTGCAAAACACTTCCCACTTCACCTTAGTCGCGGAATTTCCTCCTCTGCTTGTAATTTTCCACACGAAATTGGAACGTGAAGGTCAGACGTGTCGTTTTACTTGACTGACATAAGGAAGTGTTTATTTTCACACTCAAACTCAGACAAACGTGTGAATACTTTTACAATTGAATACCAACTAGCTTAACGCACATCCGCATTGATTGCTTTATCAATATCGTCACACCCCCACCGCTACGCATGTCGCATCTAATCCAAAAGATTCGACTTCGATTACTGCGTGCGTATACAAGACATGTTGCACCAGCATGCGCACTGCGATGGCAGCCCGATTTGTTATACTAATGTGACTTAAACCAGAATTTGGTACCCTCATCTATTTTAGTGACGTTTTCTATTGTTGCAATCGTGACTCAACGTAGTAGTAGGTGGTATATCTGCCACCACTGTACTAAAGTTTTCGTTCACCGATTCCCTCAAGCATGCCAACCCGGAAAAGCACACATTCAATCTATATCCGTGTTCTCAGTCAGATTGCGTCGACATGATCACAATCACGTGTCAGGGTATTTTCAGCAAGTAAACGTGACATACGCCAACGCCAGTGAGTTATACATTCTCGGTAATTTCCTCAGCAATCACTGACTTTATGCCCGTTCGCAAGAGAGTATGAGAAATGCTTCGAGTTGAAAATTACACTTTACGAAATGACAGTAATTACAATCACCTCTCAATGTTTATACTACATTTATTATTTTTTTCGTTCGTTCATTTGTAGGAGAAACGCACCGTGATGAAAGTAATGGCCACTTTCGTTACTGGCATTTAACGCAATCAACTCGGAATAAATCGCGTTGCAGAGCGAGATCGCATAACAAGAAGTGGCGCATGAACTGTCAAAATTACACGGTAACAACAAGATGATGCGAATGTTGCGTATTGATTGATTAGTCTGTCGGTTTCTAGAAGCCAATATGGGTCGCTTTCACAAAGCTTGAACGGTATGTCTTCTATACTATAGTGAATCCGTAACCTTGCTGTAGTTACACAGTCGAAATACATACACCGAATGCCAAGCAGGACAGAACACACAGTAAAGTAAGGTAGTGGCGCAGGCTATTATTGACACGAGAAATCCATCGTGAAGAAAGCTAAATCAATCTCTGTAGTCAACAGTAGCAAACCAGTACACAAAAGTTACTGTTATATCACTTCACCTCACGTCGATGCTATGACGTTGAGAGGATACTAAATGCCCGTGAGAATATCAAACTACCACACCGTGAAGAGATCGCAAGTCATACCTTGCATTTGGGGTGACTAGCGAACCGTGACGTTAACAAACTTCGACCGTTGCTCAAGTTCATCCAGTTCAATACGTCTAGCCCTAGCGTTAAGAGTTCTTTGTTCCTATTCCTAATTTGTGGAGCCTGATGTAGCATGTGTCAATCGTGATATGACGGGATATGTAAATATTGTTTAGGTACATCAGCTGAACGCATATAAAACACAATGTCACAGGTGGCTGGTATTGCGGTTATAATTTGGTAAGGATAAGTAAGACATAGTGCTGACATCACATATATAGATGAGACACAAATCACCTTCACAGTGGAAGTCTCTGCGCCAATGAATACGACTTAGTATTAGGCCTGAATGGATGAAATTAATGTGAAAACTGTATATTCACTATGGAAGTCCAAAGTTATGACGAGTTGGAGAACAAAGTAATTTTTCAGGGCGATCACTATATGACATTTCCCCTTAGCACATAGATTATCAAAAACGATGGTACAGCATCCGTGCAAGTTCATGCTCAAATCTAGCAGATTTATTTGCCGCAGACAAGAGCGACTTCCCTAGACTGTAGGAGCTTCCCGGCTTAGCCATGTTTTCCACATTTCTATCCATGTTTTTCAGTCCAAATTAGCCACGTAATGCAACAGACGCATTATGTACAGACTCGATCTCTATCAAAATATTAAGTTTCGAACCGGCAAACGCAATAAGAGTAACTTGGCATAATCCCAGTCAAGAAGATCGCTAGCTAGCAGCATTGTTCGATGCTTCACAACGTAGAGTATATAATAACGCTTAAAATCGAAAGTGCTGCAAAGAATGCAGATACCTTGTCTAACCGAACTACGAAGTTTCGAGTGGCCGTGACAGGAGCAGGTAGTGGCAAAAAGTCAATTCGTGTGCGACTTCTTTGCGATAAGTACCGGTATGGATTTGTTTACTCCGATCTTACAATGTTAAAACTTACTGAATTCTGGGCTTGGATCATCTCTAAGCGGATAATTACCGCGGTTTATAAGTCCGTGATGTACTTGTGCAATGGGATTTTGTGAGGACATCGCTTCCATCTGTGCATCACCGTGACGTGAGTAATGATCTTGATACGGACGTTGCTGACCGTACATGCCTCCTTCATCTAAAAGAGAAAGAGAAGGAAATTTTTATAACGTGTATATATTATGTAATATACTGTATATGTAAGTTGTCGTAAGTATAATGCAAAATTGTTGGACGAGACGTCAAACATCAGTTTACAGCCGAAACGTAACGGGCATGTAAGGTGCGGACTTGCCACCAGATGAACATGGATGAAGCCACCAAGCACTAGCAGTGGCTGCTGCGCGGCTACCCTGAGGCCTAGTCCGATGAAAGCCATATGAAAGAAGCCACCACATTCCCGACCCAACATCCGCGCTTTGGTGACATCACTCACAAACTAATACTTGTTTTTATAATATAATGGCGCTTGTCGCCTGATGGTCTTGAGCGCTAAAGCCGTGGGATAATACGTTAACAGTTGCCTTGTAGGCTCCGCCTGCAGCCATCAACAGGTTGGGATTGGGCTATGCTGTAGTGGGTGAGTAAGTTGAACAAGTTGATGACCAGAATGGTTTGCGTAACCAGAACGGAAAAGTATAGATCTGTCATGCTCCAACAGCGGCCATCGAGAACTGAATATCGATCGCCAGCACGCTCCAACAATTGCCTAAGTGCCGTCGCCTTGGAGTTATAAATAGCAGCTGATCAAACTTGTTGCTTGTGACAGATTTATATATATATATATATATATATATAATCTGCACAAATGCCATTTGCTCAATCACCTCAGCATAAATCAGACACTTCCGAGGTCACGCACTTTCTATAGGGTATATATAGACTAATTGACCTGGCAATATCATTGCTGTGCGTAAAAAGAGTGCAATTTTCCTGCAAATGCAGAGTTCACCCGTGAAACTTAAGTTTCGATGCAGTGGTTTCCACCTTGTTTAGATGAAAGCCAACCATCTTAAATCCTCTTTAACAAATCCTATAATCACGCAACCGACAACTATGTACAGTATGATCTATGATGTAAAATGTTAGCCTACTGCTAAAGACACCGCGTCCTACTGTGTATGTGCGTAACGCGCATGTAACATCTTGGCACGTCCAAGTCAGTACAGCCATATTCATACCCTTCAACCCAAAAGCGACATAGAAAGCGCTCAATTATATTCGGCGATCATGGAATCCCATGTTACCGCCTCTCACCGCCGGAAATGTCAGTATATGCACATACTACAAATTTCTGATTGATATTCTACAGTTGCGACTGGTCCGGCGTCTGGGTAAATGAGGCAGGTTTACGTCAGGAAGAGCTCGCCAATATGTTGTTGTTGTTGCTGTTTCGAATTAAGCATTTCCGAACTACTTGGTCAATTGGTCATGTACACAAGGTGAATTCGTTATGCAGTACATGTGTTGATATTTCCAGTTTATGACCACTGACCACTATCGTCATCAAAACCATCCAGCACTCCCGACTGCAGACTGTTATAAGCGGACGAGAAGGGCGATTCAATCCACTCCGGCCATCCAATGATTGGATTGATTGGTCGGAAGGTAAAAACCACAAATTTCCGATGATCAGTATCAATAGTCAGAATGCGCTATAATTGCGAATCGTGCTGCAATTTGCAAAATTCCGTGCGATTTCGGTCTCTTTCGTCAATCACCAATTACGGCATTATTCAATTCTGCTCACCCGATCCTGGAATATCATGCAGTCATGAAACTATATCAAAGGATTAGATCAGTAGGATTATAAATAAGCCGTGTGACAATTGAGTAACGCCATCTGCGAAACTAACAAATGAAACCGATCGGATCTGCGTTAGTGTTATGCATTCTAGTTTGCCAAGGCAGTAAATCCAGACAGCGACATGATTGACATAAATTGGATCAAATATAAGTTCAAGCCAGTGGCGCTGTTATGGTTAAACACGAGTCATTCGAGATAAATCCGATTATTACAATAAAAAAATATACCATTGATTAAGAGATTCCTCAACGGATTTGCAGTAATGTATAAACGGGATTATACTTGAAGTATTTAAAGTATATGAAGTTGACAATTCAAGTGTGGGGTGCATAAGATCAGCAACCGGTAGTCCTAACATGGCAAATCCAAACGCGGTCAAATATCGACCCAGACTTTTTAGTCCTCGATCGCCTTGTCGACAATATTTTGCGTTATCTGGCACTGAGCTGGATCCTCGGCCGCACCCAACGAATGGATTTGTCTAGTAATTCGCACCAAACCTAGTACTAGTATTAAGTATAGGTCCGGGTTGTTCTTCGTGAGTCTACGATGCGCACTGGCTTGCGAATGTGTAGTCAAAGTACAATGTATATTGGACTATGAAAACTGGGTGGAATGATGCGTAGCCTATAGTCGCGGTGATGGGCTCTTATCAAAGAAGCGACAATATATGACAAAATTGCTTGTCGGCGCATTTTGACTGGCCACTTGAATACCTAGGCCAACAAACCGGTTGAATTATGGAATTATGGCTATGGAACGACGACGTCATGCACTTCACGTTACGCAGTCAAGAGTTGGAATCATTATCGAGACGATTGCAGATATCCCCTCGACTACGAATGGAAATAATTGTACAGTAAGAACAGCAGGCAACGTTGATTGGTTGAACATATGTACCTGATTTTCAACGAGAAAATTAAGGAAAATGCATGATTGCCAACGTCAACCATTCGATTGTACCCCTAGGCGTTGGTACTTACACTAGGAAAATAATTCAATGACGTCACCATTACTTCATTTGTATGCTTTTGTTATGAAACAATCCAAAACATATTGACATAAGCATACAACCCGAAAGGTCTCGCAATTAATATTTAAAATGGCAGCTTTGAATCGGCCAATCAAGTCACAATACTGCGATGAACTACGAAATTTCTTATTCTCTTTTTATCAGACGGATTCGACATCGTTTTATTCCTGCGAACAGTGCTTATTAGCGATTTTACCAAAAACGCCTTGATGTTTCAACTGTTGGCATTGCCGGCGGCGAGGTTTTGTGGCGAAAGTCATGTTTTCACTATCGTATCGTTACGACGAAAACTGAGATTACAATCCGATTTTTTTGTGATCAACACTTTCGCGAAGCACAAACGACAACGCCTGCGGGCATCGATGCCAGTCGAAAACTAATAATTTTCGAAAGAAACCAAATCGCGCTAACATCGTGGTTTCTTTTTATGGAAGCATATCCATTACAGTAAGATGGAAATCTATCGCCATGTCCCAAAGACAAACACCCAAAAACGTCTCTTTCTGTGGTAAAATATCATAAGGATTGTTATCAAAATATACTATGGAACGTACACGGAATAGGTAATAGGGCGCATGCTAGTTTCGGGTTGACAGAGACGTGAGATCGGTAGCATCCTTTTACATTACACACATCAAATCAGTACCTACAAAAATGTAAGATCCTTAAACGCTTAGAGTGTCTTGACTCAATGTCTCTTCTGATGGATACAATTTAATTCGGGCGGCAAAACCTGTTTCGCCAAAGTGGTTTGGTTTCGGAGCATTCTCAATAGAAATTCTTCACGTAATATTCTAAAGCATTTAGGGCCACGAATTGATTGACACACATGCCATCGTTGAGAATAGGCGTGGTCAGTTTATTGACGGGACGAGCGTTGCCTTGAATCCTTGACCCGATATTTCGATTTTAGTCTTACTTCTCTTTGTTTCGGCCATAGGCCATATTACATATTTGGATGGCCACAGTGGATAGAATTGAATTATTTGGCAGTGATTTCTACGTCTAATGTCCTTCCTGTCGCCCCCCTCCCCATTCGCGAACAGAACGTCGCCGCTTCCGGCAATAATTGCACATATCGCCGTTGATTTACCAGGGTTGGAATCGGCAGTGACTAGGATAATTTAACAATGCTTTGGTTAGGCATACACTGTAATCTATGTTGGTCATCCCATCACGGTAGGTCTAATTAGAATCGCCAGAATCCATCTAAATTACCACCACTCGGGTTCAACGAAACGCTGACAGAAACTCCGACTGTCAGGGTTATTGCACACAAGGGTGCTTCGTGCTTTAATGAAACTAAACAATCAGTTAAAGTGATGGACCATAACACGATTAACGATGTAACAAATTTGTCCATTATATACAGTACAGCATCATAACAGTACCTTGCTTTGCTATATAGCTCAAACGACGTGACCGAATAAACAGTGTCACTTTTGTTGTTGCTGCCGTGCCTAACCGCGCAATAGGTCTTTCGCACCACTTACCACATTTAGACGTCAGACAGTCAACGCCCATGCCGAATGCGGCGCAGCTCTATTGCGTCGCGCTCTGGTCGTTGCATGTGATCGACACTATACTTGATTATGAGAAGCGCCGGTGCGAAGTACCATAATGCTGCGTAGTATAATCAAGAACGAGCTTAGCACAATAGGATTTAGATTAAAAGCCAGGAAAAGATAGAATCAGTAATCTCGATGAGCGCATTTTCGTCAGGGCGTGGCCGTTATGACAGTCACGTTTCGATTCTTGCTACATCCAAATAATTTACCGATATTTATTTTGATGCCCACTGGCTAATTGTTCCTGTTGACCGCAGCAACATCAACTTTCTTTCGTTATTAGCTTGATATTTTAACTATAAACTGGCAATCTTGTTATATATCGCCGTGCCGTACGCGAAAACAATGACATACTAGTGGTAACGGAGGAAAAGCGTAACCATTTTCAGATTTTGAAGCACACCAATTATGTTCATAATGCGATTCATTCGCCGCTGTTTTAGTTGAATTTCAATGCGGATAAAAAAATAGTTTGTCCGTCAGCATTGTGGTGTGCAGTGGACAGTCATTCTGCCCGCAATCTGATCGTGGGGTTCCGGGTTCGAATCCCAATCGAGTCAAACCAAAGACTTAAATTGAGATTCTATGCTTTAATAACATGCAAGAAATAGGCCTACATATAGGTTTGATACCCACCGCTATGTCTCATTTGCCGGCGATCTTGAACTCCGATGGGCGAATAATTCTCTCTTCCCCATGTGCTCCTTGGATAGATTTCGAAGTCTTGATCTGTTAACGGGGTAAACACGCTAATGATACCAGTGTAAGATAATACAGAGTTCGAAGGTAATGCTAGGTGTAGATAGAAGGTACGGTATGGAATGGTTCACTATGCACGTTAAGATACCATCTGATTAGGTGTAGGGCCACGATTATTTTTCAGCCCAAGCGCCTTTCTCGGCGATAACAAATTTGATGCGTGATTCGATTTCAAAGCCTTGACGGAATTGGATAGCCAAAACAGTTGGATAAAGATAGCCTATACATACAGTAGTATTCATTCCAGTCAGACATAATTATATCACCCTAACGCATCGCTTAGGTAGGTTTCTGTTGCCGCAGCTCAAGGTATCCACGCCGTCGCCCGTGTATCAGCATAAATGATCAAATGTGTGCAAGGGTGAGCGAACCTATATAGGTCGAATTACTATGCAAAACAAACGCCGTCACTAGAAAGCATATATCGGTATTACTGCAGAGCAATGAATTTTACAAGCGCTCTCATTCAAAATCGGTGTGACAAGACCTCGGTTTCGCCCATTGCTATTCTTTCCCAACGTTCACAGACGACAGTATAAAATTGAATTCTGTTCATTGGTATAAAAACACACTATAATAGGCGGAACACTTCCACCTACAAAGTTACAGACCTACGTCCTACACAAGAAGAATAGATGTTTTACAGAGGCTGCAACCTGTAGGTAAGGTTATAATAGGATATGGTTCAGGTCAGGCCAGTTTACTACGTTATCCAAACGAACCTGCAGAAACCGTATTGGATAATATATATCGGACTTGCTCAAGTCAGGTAGGTAACGGAAATACCACACAGATTGTTCGCGGAGAAAATATTGTTTATTTCATCGCATCAAGTGGGATATGCCAAACAGGAAACGTGATGCTGAATAAGAGTATAGTCATTGAACGTGAAAAATACTCTTCTCCAATTAATGACGCTTACAGCCTTGTTGAGTTCAACACTTAAGTCAATTTGGTGCCCCAACAGCGAACACCATGGCTTATTATAGGATACACTTATTTCCTCTTTGTCTCCACTACGTTACGCTATCGACAAGATTAGCCTATAGTTATTTCCTTGTGTTATAATTTTAACCATTCCGCCCTGACACACTTCAGTTTGGAGGATTCAGTTGGAATTCAACGGCCTTTGACCAGTGACTACTCGTGACTGTCGTGAGTCATGTCGCAGCCAATAATCATCAACTGCAGCAACAGCAGCAACAGAGTGGTGGTGCAAACTGCGCTGACAGAAACCCGAAACCACTACCGCGGAAGAAAGGATGCCGATACAATCCGTCTGAGTGAGATTATGATGGCATTACCTTGCGTAGATAGTATATATAGTTGTATGAAAGAGCTTTGCAGCGGTGAGCAATAAATAGGACTACCTTGTGAAAGCCAGTCAATGATGTGCAACTTTTCCATATGACCCTTGCACCTTACAAAGAGCGGTTGCTATTGTATGCAAAGCCACATACACACAACCGAACTAAACCATAGACATCAATTTTCTTAACCAGACATGCGTCACAGGATTGAGAATATTTTTTACACAACATATCCGTGCAAAATCTGTATTAAAAGCGTCGAATTTTATGCCAAAGTAACTTACAGCGACCCACGAGAGAAGCACAAATGCGCGGGCCTTACACGGATCATGTAAAACCATTGTCGAGGTTATAGTCCACGGATGACTCGCAAGCAAAATAACTCTAAATATAGCTACATCAACTTACTTCTATCAGGTTCTGGCAGAAGTCTGTAGACTCTGAAGGGGTCAGTCCCTTCCAGTTGACTCCGGTCTTTCAATTCCTTAATATCCGGTAACTTGTTTAGTGCGCATCGTAATCTCGTCTTCCACGTAGCAGGATCAAATTTGTCAACGCCTTCTTTGTACTTTCCTCTGTGTTCTGCCCATGCCTATGACGTAAAGATTAACACGATAAAATTTACATTTAGTACTAACATCAAAGCAAACATAAAGGAGAACACTAATGCTATACACCAATAAGCTGGAACACAATGGCAGTATAGAAACCATGTGCCCTTGTGACTTACTAACCAAATTCGTATTCACCGTGTGCACGCGGTTTGTGTAGGTATAACTTGTAATAGTAGTGATTTATTCTAGGAGAGGGATTTTGAATGGCATGCGGCATGCAACTGATGGTTTCCCAGTGGGACTGATGCATATCACACGCTTGGCTGACTTTTAGTGTCGATCAAGTACAAGCAGGTTGTTACACGTGACTGACTATGAGCGATAGATAGCCTACGTAACGCAATTTCATGAAAGCATACACCTATTGCAGTAATATATCTTCGCTTACGAGATGCCAGATATGGATGGGAATTATCACAATCTATATTTGTCGACCGATGCAACCCTTTCTTTGTGATTGTTTAGAAGCTGTTCTTCGTGCGGTCAAGCAACGATCACATTGTGCGCTGAGTAGTAATTGATCACTCAGGAAAATGACAACGTAATAAAGAGATTGACGTTTGAAGGCGCATTTTCATTTGACTTGCCTGGCAGAACAATAGTTGCTTGTAATAAAAGAATTACGCGAGAATTGAGAGTGTTTGCTACGCGTGGTGTTCAACAAGAGGTTGGACCACAACACATACGTATTTGAAAACCATCAAAATAGACAAATTACTACGTTCCTCCAGAGATAACAGTAACGTGTATGACAAGATCGCGGGATTGTCAAATCGAAATAAGTATATCCATGCAACCACACTAAAAAGAACATGATCCGCCTAACATGGACAACAACTTAATTTGACAAGTGACAAGAGGAGCACGGGTCGATCGAATGTTTGAAAGCCCTTCACACCATTTTGCTTGTGTAACAATCTGTCTAACATTATTTGCCTAATGACATCACTCTTGTTGTATTGCCACGTTTTATCTATAAACTAATCGGTAATTCTAATCCAAAATGCCAAATACCTAACCAAAGAACCCGTATGTGTCAGCAATATGCGTGTTTCGAGTTCGACAGGCTAGCGTTAAAGGCTTCGCTCAGTCGAGGTAGTAACTCCTGAGCAGGATACCGATAGCAAGCTCATGTAGTTCGGGCCAAGTTGTTGGTGAACGTCAGTTACCGCATCTTAGAAATAAATTCGGAAAAGTAACCAATGAAAAATGACAGTCCGCGTCCGCGTGCCGGCGAACCATCGGGGATTCAGGCCAGTTGATAGATGACAGTGGCGATCCGTCAAGCCAGTAGTTTCGCTAATCATTGCGGGATACAAACCACTGAGCCTTCACAACGTAATTGATTCGTTGTTGTATGCCGTGGACGAATGTGAAGCATGTACGCAATTAGGTTTTTACCAGTTTATGGTAAATTGGTAATTATAACAATTTTTGTCCAACTTCAGTTTCAGCTCGCTTAGCTACCAATTTACAAAGGAATCGTTTGCGCAAAACACTGAAGCAACTCAATCTCGTCTGGACATGGGAGAACAATCGTCGTATTCGATTACAGTTGTACAAAAGACACGATACCCAGACACAATACATTGCAAGGGCCTTTTGTAAGATAACATCGTCAAGAAACAATCGCCAATAAAGTATATAAGCATCGTCCTCGAATTTTGAAATGCTATGTAAGGAGTTCATATAGGGTTTCGTGAAACTCAATCATGAGCCCATTACTGTACCAAATACAATAGTTCAAAGCGGGCCATTGCCGCATTCCTGTGATATCGGCTTATTGCGCTATTCCTGCTTATGCAACTGCCAAACAGCAATCACACGGTGAGTTTACGAGAAAACACAGACACGTAGCTACTGTTATACTGGATAATTCACAAAGCAAGTTATGAAAACGTGGCTCAAAACCAACACAGATCGTTATCATCAAAGGCACTAAAGTATAACAGTTCCTCTGCAGGTCTGGACAGTCCATCGATGCAAATGATTCTGAATTTTTACTAACATTCCCACAAACTATTAAACTTTGATGTGTGCACTACAATGGTCCTGGTGACTTGGATGAAGTAGGTTTCTGGTTTGAAGTTTCAAGATAAATTCCCATATTTGGGAATATGTTTTTGTAAATTGAAAATGGGCTGAGACCGCAAGATAGTTATTGCAAGTGTTTCTCTGTCTTCCGGGCCCCTGGTTGCACCAGTTGTAAATTAATCTGTGTCTCCAGGGTTATGTTATTAGTATAACCAGGGCCTACTTTAGTTCTAGAGTAGGCCATGGCCTACTCTAGGTAGGAACCAAAGTAGGCCATGGTATAACTCACATATGTACCTAAGAAAGCATGGCAAATAGCCGATCACAACATAGCCTCCGAGGATGCGGTTACCGCTTACCGGTCATTTAAGCATAATAACCAATATCTATCATCGCTGCCGTGCTATAGGAGACAATTTTAGTAGTTTCGATACCGATTCAGTCCGTGCAAGTATAGAGTTAAGGCGTCATTATTATCATCTAAGATGTATCTCGAACACTAAGCAGTAAGCACGTAGGTAGTTTCTCCTACGCGGATGACGTAAACAGATCATGACGCTGACTCCTAGAACGACTCACAATCATTGTGCAATACTATATCTGGTGATTGCAGTTTATCTAGTCATGCTGTAGTATACAAACTAGGAAATATCTTATAATGTTATCATGCGGAACGACTGGAATATACTGTATAATACACAATTTTAAATAGCCAGGGTTAAATTCCGCAGCCTCAGCCTGTTCACGTCTGAGCAAACGGCGAAGGTTGCGACACAAGCGATTCGATCAGCTGTGACCACTCACAAATATGGTCAAATGACAATAGGCATGTCTCACAAAATCCAATGCACTCAATGCTTTGAAGCTGAAGGTGTGCTCTCCATACCAACATAGACGACGAAGTGTCAATTAAAGTTGTGAGGATGCACGCCTCTGGTCCCGTGCTTTCAGACGATATTCGGGCATCACTTTTAAACGATCAAATATCCAAGAGGTGTCGTATTAACTCTCCAGTTTGAAACGTGCGAATTTCCTCGACCCGTTCATCATAAATATCATAATAATCAGATTACCGATCGACTGTCATTGGTAATTTCCATTCCGGAAGTCAATGCAACGCAACGGCGAATTTGCGTAACCTGCATTACAGAATTTTTGGCACGTACCTCGAGTTTCGGTAGGTCGCTGCGTTTCAAGCGATACAAAACCGGTAGGCTTACTGGAATGCGAAATCGCAACAAAGTTCAAGAAATACTAGATATTTCGACTCAAATACTTCCACAATCGTTTTCATACCCTGCGTCTGCAAATTCAAGCCTCCTTCGCAATCGATTGGTTGAGTAGGCCTACGCTGTTTGTTGTACTGTATATACATGGTGTGTTTATTCAGGCCTACCACTACATAACACAGATGGTCAACAGCAGTGTACGAGTTGCCTAGACATGACAGTATCAACAACAAATCTCCTAGCTAAATGATACACACAACCAACAACAGCATTTTACCATCACAACCACTGCCATTCAAGCAATAGCAACCATAACAAGAAATAGCGGCAGGTATATAAAAGGGGGGAAACAATACGTCGCCGTGGCAGAAAATGATGTACTGAATTACTGATGTGTATCGGGCTTTAATTCATGGAGTGCACGTTTTTAATATAATTATTCTGTCGCAGTCTGACACGGCAGCACTACCGCAACTTCTACAATGCGGGTTACACAAGTGAATCAACAACAGCTGTTTTACTGTTAAATTTTAATGACAGGCAGACGCTTTGTTGAAGAGTATTTGCTCATGCCAAATTTTTGTTGGGTCACCGGACCTCTAGCCACGCTGAAATACTGCTGTTGACAATTCGCTGTTCTAGCAGTGATATTACACAACCTCACAGTGTAGAACTGCCGGACCTGCTATTTGGCTGGCCAAGCGAGTCATGTTTAATGTCTGTTGCCAGTAGTCGAGTCAAGCAGAAATGACGAACACCGAAACAGGGTAATATGCTATAATATTCCACTTCTACTAGTGATGAAGCTGATCAATGTTTAAACAATGGAAATCTTGGTCAAGCGAGGACAAGAAAAATCCAGGTCACAGTCATAACGTTATGTTGGCCAATAACAGGGATATCTAAACAGTCTAGATATCCCTGGCCAAAAACAATGAGTCATATCTTGTTTACTACCACATTTTAACTCTTTCTTCATCCACCCATATCAAGCAAGCTAGAAGGGAACGAGCATTGAACTCAAACAGTTTCTACGCAGATTACATTAGAAACAGGTATGCCAGGTCACAAAGTTTTGAAACGACGGTAAATATGACCATAATAATGAGCGACAGCACGGAGTAGGAATTACCAGCCATACACACGGGAAGACAATTGCTATACCATTGCGTATAGAACTTGACCACTTGACAATAGTCGACCCCTATTTTTGCGCTCTTTCACGCATAACTAACCTGTACTATCTGACAAATTTAGAAACGTTAGGAAGCATTGAGCGAATGCAAGTATGCGTGAAAAGTTCACTCGAATCACCCACCGAGTAAATAAGTATCCGTACCGTATGTAACGTGCTAGTATTCGTAAAATCAGGTGGACAGCGCTCAGCAGTATACTATTAATGCTTTCGGTGTCAATCGACTAAATGTTCAAGTGACGCTATGCAAAAAGGCGGTTTTATGTATAGTAGATATGTAATTGTACCAACCACAAACATCCCCCTCACATAGACCAAGTATATATATATATATATATTACAAAACTACTTGCGACTTGTCTGCAATTTCATTTTGTTACCGAATCCTCACGGTATTCAATAACTGTTTTATCTAAAAGTTTTTGAATTCAATGTAACTCCCAAACAATCCGGCCAAGTAGGCGTCATTTCCGGTTCAACTTGGGCGAGAACTTGTTGAATGATCCATTCCAACCGCCCGCGAGATATTACAAGCGTGTAAGCCACGAAACTAATACGGTTTCGATAAGGCGACATCATATCAAATTGCATTAAAGGCAACACTATATACCTTGCATGTCACCAATAAATGGAAACTTACAATGAAGCCAGGCTACAGGAAGTTTACTGAATGGGAGAACATATTTTGATCCATCACGAAAATGACTTAACATGATATACAGAGATTTCTTGGCAATTCGCTCCACCGTAAGTACCATTTAGATATCGGGTGACTAGCGGAATTGTGGCTAATGCCATTTTGCTATGATGATTGGTTACAGTTCGAGGGCTGATTGAGCCAAACACCATGATTTCGGTTGCGGTTAATGAGCAGACATCCATCATCAAGCTTCATTTATCTGATGTACCAGTTTCCGCTACCGAGGCTATTTAATCCGATAGGCATCGTTGTCCGATTTCAAGCCATTTAGCATATGGCAGCGCTATCCGTAGTAACTTTCATGTTAGTGGTGATGATTACGCCAAACTTCCTACACATAAAACAATGACGGATGCCTTCATCACCGTATGGATCTCAGTGGTCACCATATCACATTCAATGTATCGTGAATATTAGCGTACGCCGACCGGCTTGCAAGTTTGCAAAAACGCTATCAAATGATTGGGAGCAAATGCATAGATCAAAAGCTTAGATAAGGATGGCATAATACATTTTTGGAATAGCAATGCTGGTATATATGGTAAAAACATCCTGATGCACGAGTTAGTCATTCTAATGCAGTATAACTTTACATCGCTTAGTCCACGAACAATTACAGGAAGTCTTACATCACGGGCGCGAATTTGTTGAATGTTATTTTTTATGAAGCGCGATCGGTGAATTCCATGACGGGAAAAAGTCGAGATCGCCGTTTGCACTGTCTTTTAGGTATGTAGTAGCCGAGTTACTGCTGTTACCGGGAATGGCCGATCGCGGAAATGCGTTCGTTTGTTTCTATGAGCATGCTTTGTCGTGAGCAGTGCTAATTTCCCACAACTGCGCGACATCACCGCAATACTAAAAAAACTAAAACACGTACCTTGAAAATTCTGCAATCGTCTTCTTTCCAGTTGTTTTTTCCGGCATGTTTCCAAGGTATCCTGAATATCGTTTTGTTTTCATCCTCCCACCTGAGTCCGGGGATCTGGCCACATTCTATCATGTCTACCAGCCAGTATCTGAGTCTTTTCGGCGGATCAGATTTACCACTTGTCGTGGATTGCGGTGATGGCGCTGCCATATGTCCTGGTGGTGGTGGAGAGGAAAATGAGGAGGTGGATGGTGCTGGTGACATTCCCGGCATTGCAAGTGGCGAAACTGGTGTTCCAAAGGCTATTCTATTGGAAAGTCCATTGTGGTGTAAATACGGCGGCGATTTGGCTGGTTCTAATGGATGCATTTGATACGGAAGTGGAGCAAAACTGCCCACACGCTGAGCATTCATGTCTATCTTGTTCATATCGCACAAAACACTGAGATATAATCAGGCAACGTTTACCACTTGAGCTGATTCGATGTCTTCACGAAATAACACTATATTATCTACCTTATGCAATCTTACGAAAGAGCAGTAAAGAATACAAAGTTGCTTAACACGATTAGTTGCTTGTTCCTCGTAGGCCTTTTTGTCAAGTCATCCATTGCGCCTTCAGTTCATATCGATGACCTGAACCGAGCCAACTTCTAGAAGCATTACTGACGGCAATATTAAATGATTACATGACGAGCTTCAATGCTTCAAGCGTTATTATAAGCGTATATATATTAGTTGAAATCAATGCTTTTCTGAGGCATGGGCTAACTAACTATACCCTGATGGCGAAACCTCTGATAGCCTATCTCACTTTAGTAGTAAAATGCACAGTTGTACTGCTACCATACTTGCAGATGAATTACAAATATGATGACATAAATGATACTGCTACAGGACAAACCGCGATTTGAAGAACGTGTCTGTAACCGGGGAAATCATAGTAAAGCAGCCTAACGCAGTGACTATAATTCTTGATTTGCCCAACACAAATTGAAATTGCTGCGCCTGCCTCAGGACATTTCATACGCAGCCTAAACTCGGAGAGCGACATTTCTCGGGCAGCTGACCAAATCTTGTTTCTTTTCACTGATAACGGTGATGGTCACATGGATACGGGGAAAAAAGGTTGATACAATTTCCTCGATTTCGACGAACTTACTCACAAAACATCACCGTAGGCTACTGATGCTTACTACACCGCTTTGCTTTGCACTGTCCGTGAGAGTATAATATCGATATCTATCAACTCGACGAGACTGGTTCTGCTTCAATAGCTTCGCGCAAAACAACTGACGTAGTTACGTAGGAAAAAATTCATTTCAGAAGCGTTGCGTAGCGCTACGACGTCGGGACATCAACACGTTTCACAACGACGCATGCGAGTAAATAGGCCTATTCGGAAACCCAACTGTGAGTTCAGCGCTAATGGCATCACTAGCTCCTGATTTTCTACGCCTGCTACACAGCTTGAACCACAGGTCCACAGGCCTAGATATCTTAATTTCGAGTAATCAAAATGACGACTGCAATGTTCAATTCAAAATCCGTCCTTGTAGGCTAATATAGGCTTTAATATTACAGTGGTGTGGTCTGTGCGACACGCAAGACGGCAACGTGCTCTAGATTCCAATCGTGATTGGCCTATCTTCATCGAATGTCAATTCTGCATTTTAACGCGTTTCCATCTCTGAAAGATTAATAAAATTATCTAAATTAAAATTGGATCAAACCGTATAGGCCTACTCATGGCCTACTTTAGTCTAAAGTAGGCCATGGCCTACTCTATAGCAATCAATGAATATAATAGGCTCTTTGGCTCAGGAACATTCCAAGGCCTTGAAGGTGGTATTGCAGGCGGCCGACCCATTAGGCTACTCTGGTATTAACCTTTATTCTATTCACACTCCCGACTTTTGCGGCGTTAGGAGGTGTCATTTTATAGGATAGGCATTCCGCTGGGGTCTTCCACCTTAGCTCTCCGCTCCTTTTCGTACTCCTTCTCCTGGTCCCCACTTGACTTGATTCCGTAGTGCCCAGCTGCCCACAATGCAATGCATACACCCAAAGCTTAAAGGCGCTACCTTGCGATAGTTGCAATTATTCACTCACTAGTCTCCAAAGTAAAGCAATCTATACCGTATATGTTGGGAATCAAAATTTTCCGTTAAATGACAAGATTTTTTATTTCGCTTTGATGTGGATATGGTTCTCTGTCATCTGAGGTTATGTCTTAGAATAGCCTCCACCCTAACTCAGTGATGCAAAACCTTTCTACGTATATCTGATAATACGCCATGCGTGACGAGGCGCGATTTTGAAACGCTCAAATTCCTTCCTGGGGCGACGATCAACAGATCAATAAGATACAGTGAGATTTCCCGAGTGTCCGAGGCTGCGCCCGTTACGCTGACTTCTGACGAAATTTCTAGCAGAACTGCAGAAGTATTGTGAAGAAAAACTTTTAAATACGATGGATGATTTGACCAAGGTGTGTGTGTGAGGATGCTTAATTAAGGTTCACGAACATATTTACTTTATATTGTCATTTCAACAGCGATTGGTCGAGCGGACAAAGCAGCGACAGGAAGCCATACGGCAACAAAAACGACAGATATCAGAGATCCAGAGAAAGCGGCGCCCGCTTGCTCCTCAAAATAATGAAGGAAATATGTCAGATGAATGTGAAATTGATGTAACAGGTTTGAAATCCCTAATTAAAAATAAAATGTTGAAGTGTCCAGTCTTATAGCTCTTAAACGAAGTGTTAATAACGCTTTGTGATTATGCAAAGCCTAAAATGTTGAAGGTACGGTACTTACCGCACTGGTATTGTTCTGCTTGTAAAAAGAATCACCACATCGTTTTGAAAACTCCTTGACTATGGCAGGGTAGGCCTGTGGGCTTACCTTGGTCTGTACACTTTCTTGCGTGTGTGACTACCTTACTGTAAATGTAGGCTAAACATCATCTAGTTGCATAAAAATCTTCATGATCATGGCAATCAATCATCACAGATGTTCCGGTGACTGAGTCACCCAATAAAAGAAGTAAAATTGATCTTGTCGAAGATTCTGAAAATGCCAATGCTCAAAGAAGTGCTTCTGATTCGGGTAAATACGATTTTCTGCTTTCAATAAACATGTGCAGGTAAAATAGCAAAAGAAATCATGATCCTAGGTTTTTTAGAATGCGTGGCACACTCAATAGCTTTTTGAACTTACATGGTCATATACTTGTATGTGACTGAAACGTGCCTTACTTTTGGTTGTTTTGACTGGCCTGTGTGTGGAATTTGAAACATTTTATTGTGTTGCAGATATCCATTGCGGAAAAGGCAAATCTTCTACTCATGTAAATCTCCGAATGCAGAAGCTTTTAAACCAGCGAAAAATATGGGAAGCAGAAGGTTAGGTTAAAATTTTTAATCTATGCAATACACTAGGTTGAGTTTTGTTTGACCCATATGAATGCTTCTCACAGAAAAGGGAGAAAATGTCAGTTTTAATGAAATGAGTTTGCCTTCTCCTGTGAGACATGATTCAGCTCCAGCTGCTCCTGAAAACCAACCTTGTCAACAGAAGAAAAACACTTCTTTGGAACATGAAGGAAGGAAACGTAGACTTGCAGCTCTTGCTGCTAGGGTCAAAGGATGGGAGGACGACATAAGCCGTCATGACCCACCGAAAACGTAAGAAAATAGGAACCCCGCTTTATTCATTCAAACAAAATGTCTAACTTGTAACTTGTCTTTTATAATTATTTAATCTTTCTTACTGAAAAGTATAAGCAATAATTGCCACGATGTAGTAGGTTATATTTCAATGATGACTTTCAACATCCAACATCTCAAAAGCCTGCAGACCTGTAGTTCAATGCTCTGGTATATGAATTGTAAACTGCTTGAAGGATTCCCTTTACAATGACATTTTGTCCACGCTATGTTTCATTAGGCGTAGGCTACTGACCCTACTGTATTGTTTTTATTGTGCCATCTTGGCAAATGTAAAATCACAGAAAAATTCTGGCATGACTTTAGATGCCCTTTGCGTTTGGATCAGCTTTTATGTATTTAGATCTGAGGAAATAACGACACCTGTACTTTGGAAGCCACCTACTGGGAGGATCCAAGTCATGTCCTCTACTCCTGTAAGTTTTCTCTATCTTTTTATGTGATTTCATCGTTGTGATTCTTATTGTTTTCTAACACTTGGTAGGTGGAAAAGCCTGTTGCGGAGCAGGCTGTGTCACCACAACCAAAAGTATCGAGGCAAGATGATGACTCGCTTAGCGTAGAGGGCCTTGTCAAATTTGCTGTTGTCGGTAAAGCTGCTGAAAGAAAGAGCCCGGCTAAGAAGGTTTCGCAGCAGAAATCTTCCATCGTGTAAGTTTGTGTTTTTTTCCGCAATCATTGATGGTTTCAGGAACATTGACCCAAGTACAAGTTTTATCTGCAAACTACGCTGTATATTTAGACTTGGTGAAAATGCAAAAACTGCTCTCCAAACCTCGTGTCAGACAATCGCTGTTGAAAGCATGCAGGGCATGTCTGAAGAAACAAAGGAATTGATGCAGACCTCAAAGACTCTACAACAGAGAATGCTAGACCTGCAGGTATAAGGACATTTTTACCACAATTTTGAGCAGGCTGTTAACCCACACATCTTACATAACTTGTTTAGCAATGCTAGCAATGGTAATTGAACAGCATTTCACAACATTGTTCCTTTACTTCTATCACATATGCTAGCATTGTAGTGTGGGTGTGCTGTACCCTGGCCTAGGCTACTTCATCCTTTTGGCACCTTTCCATGAGTTGGCTCTAGTTTTTTATGCTGCACACTGAATGTTTCTTCCTGTAACAACGTCTGTTCACTTGACCATAATCATCATCTAATTTGTGGTGTTTCATAACTTTGTTACACTTCTAACCATGGGTTATTCAGGTACTTGAAAAGAACATCTTACGTCGATTGATTGCCTATATTGCTGTCACTGTTGTACTTACCGGTAGTCTCTTTCTACCTACAGTAGGCCTATTATAATATAATATATATAATATAATTATACTTCGAAATTTGTCATTTACGATGTTGCGTTGTATTTGTTTCAAGAATAACGGCATTACAGAAGCTGACCTCAGCGCCATGAACACAAGCTCAGCCAATACCATAATGGAAAGAGCTCGTGCCGAGAGGGAGAAAGAACTTGAAGAATTGCGCAGCATGAAACTTCATGCGCAGAAGACACAAAATATGGTAGATACTTTGTTTGGCATACTAACTAAGACTAGTACATTATTTTATCTATCCAACTATGCATTTGATCCCTGGCACAGTTTGGCGTTATGTTGCAAACTTACGTTGGACCTTCTCTTTGAATCTGTGCATTGCATCACATAAAACTGTTATGAGGCAATCAATTGACTACCTACGGTTGTTGCTTTACGAGTAAAAGTCTAAAATGGGACATTCGGTTATGGTGACAACGTCGCTGTGAAGTCTTGATTTTAATTATGATAACTTGAACGAAGATTGATGAAGCTCTGAATAAAATTGCAAACATCGTAGACCGACTTGTCACAGTCACATCTGTGAGTAAAAAATGCGGTACAACACAAAATGACCCTTTCAGTGCATCAATGACGAATTGCCCTATTGAATTTATGCTGTTGTTTGACGTAATATATAATATACAAACAAATCGAAATTGGCATATAAAACAGTTGGGCCTATTGCAGCTGAATAAAAAACTTTTGAAATTTAATAAAGAATAAACATGTATTGAAGCATACAAAGAAGGCTGCCTCGTTTCTGTGTAGGTGATTAGCTTCATCTGCAATTTGGAAATACACTTCCCTTTGTAATCACAAAGTTTCTTGAATTGCAGGTCTGTCAAAACGGCTATTGCGGTGCACCAACCTCGATTGTTAGTTACTTTAATCATACGCCCGTCATTTCAAAGGGATCGTGATTCGTGATTCCCTTCGCATTCCTGTTGTAGTATTGATTAACAGTAACGAATGCGAATTGTTAAGCGTTACTTGCCGTGTCCATCAAACATATACTGCAACTGCTTTCGAGACTGCGTGAGAGCACGTTCTCAATTGTGTAATAGATGTCAAACCGATGTGGCTAAACGTGGTGATCTCTATAAGGATTTTATTTATAAGACTGTGGTTTGCAATCTACAATATTTTGTATCAGAATGTAAAATACTCCTGCCTTGTGGTGAATGTAGGCTATCTACTTTCATTTTATGTTTGGAGAACTAGGCTATAACAGTGATGCTGTGTATGGATCTATTAGTGCGCAATTGGTGTTGTGTACTAAGTGAAAGATGTTGAACATTCTCAATTCGGTATGATTTCTTTTCTGAATCAGTTTTTGTAGTATAGTATTATGACTTGAGAAAATTTTGGTGTAGCCTACTGCCTGCTATGGTATGGATGATATATGTTACTTGGATGTTAACATTTCAAAACAGACAAAAAAGGAGAAAATCGTTGATGGATGCGATGATACAACGGAGAAGAAAGGAGATATGGATGAAGACTCTGAGCGATCGTGTAGCAATGACGTAGAGAATAGGTATGTGGGTTGTTAAGATGCTCGAAATCTGTGAATGAAAACGTGTGGAAAAGACACATATATACCTTGTTGAATAACTTGATAATGTTGACCAAGTTGATCAATGCTATCATGCCTTTATTTGGTGTACTTCCAGCACATGCAAATTTAAGAAGTTGGTCAAATCAAGAGTTTTCTTAGAATCAAATCGGCACAATCTACTGATGGCCAAACAGGGTTGCTTGAAAGATAATCTGATATATAATGTTACGTCATGAGACAAGCATACTATTGCCTGATTGAAACTACCTAACATAGTAACAGACTGCTTCCTTTTCCTTGTATCACGACGTCGTACGTCAATCCTACAACTACAATACTCTCAGAGTCGTGAGGACTATCTTACTAAATATTAACTTTTAGCCCTATCTGTTGTAACCCGTTACCAGTTGATGCTGGAGTGACCTTTGCTTGATTGACAATTTTAGCAATAATGTCATTTACAAGAATGTTGTTTGACAGGTTGTTTAATAAAAGCATCCATAGAAAAATTATACAGTAGATAAAAACCAGTTAAATGCTTTCGTTTGAATACGATTCCATGAAACCACGAGAAATTTCTGTCATGAGCGATTCGACTTTGCCAGATCACAAATTGACGATGAAGTGTACACGTCCGCTTTTGAGAAACCTCAATCTGAAATGGATGGCGATGAAGATGATGAGGATGGACAGGAGTTGAGCTACAGTGATTCAATGCTTGATGAAGAAAGTACCGTCAACGAGGAAAGCAAAGCTTCGGGTAAATAATAGAATCACGATTAAAAAATTGCATTACCAGATTTGACCGGAGGTGCAATGTTAGTGAATTTTGTAGAAAGCTCACTGGCATTTCTGGAGAGCACGTCCATGTGAATGAATTCATTCATATTCAATCACTGTGGCATCGGCACTGAACATTGCACAGCAGTCGCATAATTCGCTGTCCAAATGTCAGTGTCAGCCCGATAAATATTTCACCCCTTCCATGGACACAAGTGATCTCCCTGTCAAGACCTCCCTCTGTTTTCAGGGACATTCGTGTCTTGAGCTCGCACAGAGTGGTAGCTTTGTACATTTTGCAACTTAACGTGGTTGCAGGTTTGAATTTGCGTCATGGCGACTATTTCACCACTCCACTTGTTATCAATTTCTCTGAAGAAATTCGCCTTCACCTTCTTAGACAATCAGAAATAAGTGGTTTCATTTCACTCTAATTATAATTTTCAATGCCTATGATTATCACATAGTTTAAACCACAATTGAAGGCTTCTGTAGTTGTTTGCTCTCTTGAATAGTACAAGTAGCGTGATGTCGCATCACTAGGTGAAGATAAGAATTGTAAAAATGTTGATAAGCTTCTGGATTCGTGGAAATGTTGTAGCTAGCATAGTTTTTGTGGTTTGAAGGTGAAGCGGCGTGGTGTGTGAGGTCTTGTAAAGTGGGTAGAGTTTGCGATGGAGTTGGCATTGCAGTTGAAGCTGTGGAAGAGAAGCTATCTCGAGTGACAGGCAAGTTAAAGAGTAGACTGCTATATCTTTGAGAAGCTATAATTTACCAAAAAACCCATTTTTATTAATAACATTGTGTCAGAGTTAAAATTAAATTTGTGGTCAGCCATTTTGAAGACGAAGAAGAACTCTCTGTTTGCAAATAGAATGATAGAGGATTTTATTAAAATGCTATCATTGAAAATAACAAAAATATCGGTAGGGCTATGTTGTCAAGGTTGATTTTGCTGTAAATGTATCTGCAGAAGTAGTACAGCAGAAAACACATTTCAGGAAATTGTCATGTAACTGGCTTGTTTCGTGAATGGCATGCTGATGACACCACCCCTAGTTCTGTTGTTTGCAGATAGAAGCAGGTCTCATTTTCTGTTTGAATAAACAAGGTCTGGTTTGGTTGCCCACACTCTATGCTTTCCAAGTATGGATTGGTGTGTCTAGTTTTAGTAATATATATGATTTGTACCACAAGAGGCTAGTATATGCTTTGGACATGCTGACTGTTGTCAATAGGATTTATTTTGTGCTCACAGAAAATTGTAACTTTTGAAACTAGTTCTGGTTTTCATTATCTCTAAGCTTGAATGTTAAGTCCACTAGTGTTTGCTGTTTTGATTAGACTATTATATAAAAGGCTGTATTGTGATTGAGTTTCATTATGGGGATTG
Source organism: Botrylloides violaceus (assembly GCA_030412335.1). Classification (NCBI taxonomy): domain Eukaryota; kingdom Metazoa; phylum Chordata; class Ascidiacea; order Stolidobranchia; family Styelidae; genus Botrylloides; species Botrylloides violaceus. Next base: position 54,005 of record JASFYC010000737.1, read on the forward strand.
TCGTTTCGCTTACGTAGTCTCGGAAGAAAAGACGAATGAGGAAGATTTGACTGGTTGTGATGATGAAGAGGCTGAGATGAGCGATCGCCAAATGATTGATGATATGTTTGAAGGCGTGCTCTCATGCGATGAAGAGGACATGTTTACTCCTCCTAGAACGGATTCTCCTCTCACTATTTCATCTCTTACAAGACAGAAAAGTCGCTTGGAAGTCAAATGTGAACTGAATGTGGTAAGTTTTTGAAAACGCTATTGATTTGTAGGCCTATTAGCCTTGTAGGCGATACTATACTATACTAGCCATTGGTTGAGGGCAAATCCTGTATGTCAGCCATATTTGATCTAAAGGCTTTGTTGTTCAGGGCAAAACACCATGAATTACATGCGTGAATGATGCTAGTTTATTAGACCGTAGCACTACAAATTGGCCACTGTGGTTATATGATGTGCCTATGATAACGATGCTGGTAGTTTCAACCTTGTGATTGTGACATCACAGTTACTCTGCTCAATCGCTGCTTAATCTTGCTATTTCTCTTACTTTTTCAGCGCAAAAAGACTTGTAATGAGGCCGAAGATACCCACACTTTGTCTCAACCGAGCAAGTTTCAAAAAACCTGCCTGTCAAGATCTAATTCTACTGAGTCGATCGTGTCGCTTTGCCAAGAGAGTGACTTTCCGATGTATACCATTAGTGCCTATCGCACTGACAAAAGGAGACAATCTGCAAGGTAAGATGCCTTGTAATTTCTGTATTGTTTGGTATGAGCTGGTAGGCCTATAATCGCTGGACAGTTGACAGTGAATACTAAATTGTATTGGGGCTTGGAAGCACTGTTTTATGCAGAACACCATTAGAATTTGACCCATCAAATTTTTGTGTAGGTTTTGTACTTTGAAACATTGCTACGGTACCTTGATTGCATTACCAAATTGTCAGCTCACACTCTTGTAATGAATTTGACGGAATTCCTGTTTGTTTCTATGAAGTACTGAATTGACATATTATGCATCATTGGCATTTGCTTCCATTTTCCATTCTACCAAGGTGTAGGTGTATGATGTAACATAATACAATGAAAAGTGAGCAAACATTCTAAATCTAGAGCGAGACATTAAGAAATTTGCCCTTTCAAAACTTTTTCCCAATTAGTACAAACAGTACTGTTATTAGCTAATCAATTTTCATAGTAAATGTGAGACTTGACTACAGGAGGCCATATCCGAATTCCATCCATTGTGGTGAGAATTATGCTTGTTGTTGACTAGGAGGAAAAATTTGTGATTTCGTGTTCATGATCCTCTGCAGTATCTCGGTTTTTGTTAGGAAATGTTAAAATTTAGATTCGATAAAAAAGTCGTGCGAAATGAAGCTGAAGCAGCGAAAGAGTCAATGCTCAAAAGACAACCTGAGAAGACTGTATCTACCCAGGTATAAATCGAATTTTTCGTTGAAATGCTAGGCTGCACATTTGAAGATTATTGACGTTATGTATGATAGGATTATCCGGGTAGCTGCTTGAGTGTGAATAAAGTGATGTAACTCGATTTGATTTGATATTTTAGCGTAACTTGTCTGTTGATTGAACTGTCTTCGTTTTACAGGACATGATTGATGATATGATGGAGCAAGTTAGCAGACAACAGCGTGTCATACAACAAGCCAGCGCTGCGTTGAATTGCTGTTACGATGCCCATCATGGAAAGGGGACTGTAACCGAAGTTGAGGCTGAAAAACTGTTACTCATATCAAGTATGTGTTTGACGATTGGAATGGGTCTCTTGAGTGGCTGTGCTGTGGAGGTTATGGTGAAGGCAAATTCTAAATCATTTGACTGAAATTGCTTTTGGTGTCTTCGCCAAGTTGCTGAGTTTTTGATTGTTTCAGCCAGGTCTAAGGTATTGTAAAGTAGAAATTGATACAAAAAAATAGTGGAGCCGATGGCGGACGATCCAAATAGTAATAGATTTAGTAAGTCACAACAGTTTATTGGAAGTATGTTCCAATAAACTGGACTGGACGTTAAATCTGTGATGGCTTACTAAATCTATTGCTAAAGTAGAAGTTGAAAGAGATGAAGACTAATGCAATCAAATATCACATTAACAGTGATCCGGTTGCTCGTGCTCTCTGGGGAGTATGCCGAGGCTTTGAGCTCTAATGGTCTAACCGCAACTGTTTCCTTCAAAGATGTGTAGGCCTATTTAACAAAATTTCAAATAGACTGAATTTATATGAGACCACTGCTTTCATGCAGATCTGAGTGAGCTATTCCTTAATCATAAAGTCGGAGTTGCTCAAATGTTGCCAATTTCAAAACAGGTGAGAAGAGACTTGCGCTTCTCAGCGAAATTCAGACCCTGAAGCAGAAGAAGACTGCAAAGCTAGAGTCACCGTACAGGGCTTGCACTGGTGCTATCATTATAAACAACATACGCCTGCCACTAAGGACCGAATATATATTCTCTCTGGCGAACAAGAGGGAAGCAGGTACTGTTTATTTTGGTCACTGATGACATTTTGACATTTACCTACCGGTAAAACAACCTGTTATATTTTTTCTCCTGCCTCAGTTATGGAGCAGTTGCACAATTTGACCTTGAGTGAGTTGGTTATGAAGGTTTTTGATATTTCTAACGCAGTATATATTCTACTTCAGGGGACATTCGCAACCACTACTATTTCGTGCTTGCCCGACGTAGACATCACATGTTTGCTACTCAGCTCGTGTCGACGCTTGACGACTTGTCTGGTGACTCTTTAGTATTCAAAGACCAGTTCAAAATGTAAGAATGACCTTAATACAAAAACTGACTCATTACTAAAGTTTTTCCCTTTTTCCTTTTCAGTGATGACTTGAAAAGTGACTTCAAAATCACCCTGGAAGTATTCAGCATGGTAAGTTATATGTATTCCTAATTTGTCAAAAGGATGTTCTTGCCGTATTTGTTGGAGATAGTTTGAAAGATTCTTGAAAGAAATTGGCATACTGATACCTGTTTTGTAAAGACCACTCTAGCCCAGTCCTTCTAAGTGTCTTTGTTATTGTACTTGGATATGCATTGTGTATGTAAACCTATCTAGAACCACAGAACTCGACCTGACGGTGTGCCGATGCAAGACAAGTCAAAAGGCAAATTATCTGGAATTCTCCACAAGGTACGTCACCTCACTTGTCATTAGTTGAGTTATCTAGCCCTTTTGGAGACAAGAGGAAGACACTGGGGCACTGTGTTAGCAATGTGCTATTGTGAAAAATGAGCTCATGGGTTTCTGTTGCTATCATTAGTTTGCTGTGAAATGTGAACAACACATGTATGTATGAGAAAGATTAGAAGAAGGTATGTTGTGAATTTGGTTCTTCTGTCGCATGGCTTTTCTTTTCTTCGAACTAGACGTTAGGGCAGCCACTGTTCTTCAGACCAGTCACTCTGTTGGGTAATTGGTATATGGCACAGGAGTGGATGACGTGGTCTGCAGTCTGAATTTGGTTGTTTATGTTAGAAAAAACCTGAAGAAGTGAAGAAAGTGCTATCTGATGCTGTCGAAAAAACAAAGTTGAAGGTGAAAAAGGCAGCAGCTAAAAATACAGGGTGTAGCATCTTCACTCAGCAAAATCTAAATGATAGCATTCAGGTATATTAGATATCAGATATCATCTATGTATGGCGAGGACAGGACAAGGATTCTAGTTATGTCTACATCTATTTATTCGATTCAGTAAGGCTTCATTTTGGTTATGCTCTTAAGGTGTTCCTGACATGCTGTCTTCACGTTGCAGCATTGAGAGAAGTTACGTGTTGCAATGCAAATTCTCCATTCTGAGCATTATCTTTATCTATGGATAACTATATATGACTACATTGACTAGGTGTCGCAAGGGAGATTATCTAAGCCAGGCACTTCACCTCTGAATTATCTTGTAGAATTGCAGATACTGTGATGTATAAACCCCATTCAGTGGCAGTGGCTGATAGCGTTTTGACCAATTGCACTGCGACGATAGTCATGGTAGATTAGATACCAGTACCGTTATGTAATATAGTAAGTCCGATGGTGTTCCCCATAGTCTTTGTAGACATATGAGCCTATGGCTTTATACCATCGAAGAGAAATTGAAGGTTTCACGTATCTATGGTTGAGTGATCTATCTATTCGATCATATATCTTTCGTACCATTGATATTTTTGCTCCTTCATACAAATTCCATTTGCACTACCCGTGTACAATAATGGAGTAGCAATTAGGCCTACACATCTCTAATCTGCTTTGAGATTTATTGTGGTTATATATTTTAGTCCCTTACTCCGAAAAAGTTGCGATCGGCTAAGCGCTCTTCTCATATACCATCTATGATGAGTCCGAGTGGACCGAATGCGATACGCATCAGCAACTTTTCTCTCATCGGAAGTACCACCATCACTCTAAAGGACATTACTGAAAGAAAATTTGCTTTGCAAAAGGTGATTCTGTCATTATGTCTTTGTGGGTATCAAAAATCTTTAACATGCGAGTGATTCATACGCAGGTGCCATTCCTGTCGCCAATATCTGGGCAGATATATTGTAAACTGGCTGCTAACTTTCATTCGGCTGTGGAACAAAGAGGGTTCTTGGTGAGTTAGTTGAGATCAATTTCAAGTGGAAACATGATGATCATGCCACTTTGTTCTTATTATGTAGACTATGTTTGATGATGTTGGTGGACTCGGTGCTTGGCATAGACGTTGGTGTGCACTTCGACAAGGAAGACTCTATTCATGGACGTACCCGGATGATGAAAATAACAAGGTAGGCGTGGCCTGTCAAAAACTAAGTTAGAAATTTTGTTTTCTTTGCTGCGTTGTTACGGATTATGTCATTTTAGAAACCACTGATGGTCATCGCAATGCGTGAATGTATCAGTCGAGAATGTGCGACTGTGGAAAGAATCATGTGTGCAAGACCGAACACTTTTGAGTTACGAACAATGCGACCAAGGCGCCAAGGGGATAAACAAAACCTAATTTCGGAAGATACGGGATCTGTTATCACGACTAAGTTAGTCTCCTTTACAATGAACTTAACGTAGTGGATCTATACAAAATGTGTCAGAGTCTGTGACCAATGATAGAAGTACTTGGCTTAGACTTATTGATAGACTTACTGGCAGAGCTAGAGAACTAGTTAGATGGTTGCCTCTAGAACGTTGAAAGAGGTGATAAAGACCTACATGAAACACGAGACTATATTTATGACCAAGCACCTCTGTTTAGTGACATGTCACTGAAGAGCTTTGGCGGACCGATTTCAGGACAAGATTGAGGGACTGTTTACGCATTAGCATATGAAAATAATATATGCCCCTCACTTTACACTCTCATTGCGCCGTCTCATAGGCAAACTCACTGATACAAGTAACTTTCATACCGTGATTTGAAAACTTTAGGGGTCAGCTGGGATAGAAGACTGATCGCACCACTAGGCAAATGTTCAAAAATTCTTATAATCGATGTATTCCCTGTTTTAGGCACTGGCTGTCTGCAGATATCAAAGAAGAGCGCATCGCTTGGATCGATTCCTTGAACCAGGCATTGGCTGATGTGCGTGCATGGGATACTGAAGCTTTGAAACCATTCAAATGAAGAGTCTGTTGGTATCACCAGAACATGGAAGGAACCGGCGCCTAACGCCGTGACTTTGTGATAACTAATAGTGGATCACATCACCGCTTGATTCTTGCTAATTTTATTTGAAAGAAACTAACAGGATCTATGTTTTGAAAAAGTTACACATGAATAAATCGACCTTTGTATGAATGATTGTACGTAGCCTACTGTACATCAAGTCTATAACCTGCTTCTGATTGTGGAACGTGTATCTGTAAGTATTGACTAAATTGATCACTCTTTTACTGTATTCTGGGAGGAACAACTATGTGTCGTTTGCAGAGGTGAGCAGCTAAATTTGGGGTCTCTGTTTCGTGTCTAGCTTTGGTTGTTGTAGACACTCGATGCAGGGACTGTAGATGTTCTCTGCCGTTTCTACATATTGTTCCCTTCCCTTTGTAATTATTCTTTGTTCGTTAATGGTTATGAGTGCTACTGCCTTTTGTTGATAGGAACAAGATCAGTTTATCTATAACGCAATAATTTTATGCTGCTCTGCCGTCCATATCTATTGCATCGTTGGTTCTTTCCCACTTTTGCCAGTTGTGCCTAGTGTGCTTGGTTCTGTATGAACTAACATGCTCACACTGATCTTTCACAATTCTTTACATACTGAGAGAAGTAACTTTAAGAGTTAGTTTGCTGTCTTAAGGTGACACCACTGCAAACTATAGGATTCCATATGCCAGGCACTATTTACCATGTTTAGGAACTGATATTTGTTACAACTTAGAGATCGTGCTGCCGTTGATGTTAATGACCAGTGTTTTGATTTCGCTGGCACTTCATTATTGCTCTCCCTGATGCCTCTTGTAATTCTATATGGCTTTTATTCCACTCCTATCCATGCTGCTTTCTTTCGTTGGGATCTAGTCTTGTATAAACTGTAATAAACTATGTTCGATAACTAATGCATTGTGTAATTGCTTATTGCATGGTCCATACCGTAAAAACCATTTCTATTGTATGTTTGTCGTTTGGGATGGCATTCCATAAGCTTATATTCACACACCAGAATATTCCTCTCGCTGACAGCTTCCTAACAATAGGCTGGTGATTACAAAAGCCGCCGCACGAAATGGTCAATTCTTGCTCGTCGAGACCAACGTCAGCATCCCTAATCCGCCAGTAACTGAAATGATACTCGGCGAAACCACTGTACATCCCGCTGTGCGAAGACTTGCATGTTCTGCTTTCCTGTCTAGCTGTCACTGACCAAGAAACAAGGACAATAACAAACATTTGGTTGAATACTGGCATTGGCGCTAGACACATGGAACAAAACATCGCAGTAATAGAAGTCAAATTATAAAAGCAGTGCATGAACAGCTCACTGCATTGTATATATTGCTTATACCCCAAGCACATTACCCTATTATACCTTCCAGTCCCATGGAATACAAAATTGTCCACTATCAAAAGCCGCATAATAATTTGATGTTATTCTCATCTCCAAGCCACTCATCGAAGTGAATTCGGTCGCATTTCGAAGCAGATGTTCACAACATTTTGTCAATTGTTCGTAATCAACATCGCAGTCATTAGTCAGATGTATACCCAGTCTCTCTTGGCACAGCTTTGTTAGCTGCATGAACCGCGCTTGCGCACTGGAATTCAAACAACACAAAAATGTGGTAAAGCATAGGCTTACACATGATTCAGTGAACCTCACATTACAACACAATGCACAATATTGAGTACACACGCACTTGTGCAGTACTGATCGATCACTAAATAGACCTACCTTGAGTCCATGTTCCTTTTCTCGTGTAAAGCACCTTTGTTTTGAGAAATATACTCCATTAAGTGCATAGGATCACATTTGCCATCCACCCGCAATCTGCCGTTAGGCTGAGGCTTGATTTTCTCACTTCTGGAATACAATGAGTCACTATTGTGAAACAGCTGTAAAATGCTGTGTGAGCTAGTGTGGATGCCAAGCAGTTTTCACCGTCGTTTCATAGGATGGTAGGTCATTTGGTGCAAGATCATGTGTTTTCAAGTTCAAAGTACGCCCACCGGTTACCATACATTTACACTCGAGCGATAGGCCTACTCACTCTGCATCTTGTACTATGACAAAAGTAATTTCGAGATTGTGCATCAAGTCGGCCTTGAAGTGATCCTGACGTACGCATGATTGCAATTGTGACCACAGTGTCCCGACAATAGATAAATAATTGGTTAGTGAAATGAGCTTATGCTCACGGAATCTGGGCAAGCAAACTTTTGGACGAATAACCTAAAAGAGATAAAACAACTTGTGAAAGTGTGTTATTATGCTTTTAACCAATTTATAGTACCTTCACACCTCCAAGATGTTTGCTGATAATTTCATCGAGTCTGCCAGCTTCCTCATTATTTACAGAAGACGTGGCTTCAATCTTCGCCAAGAACTGAAAATGATACAATTGATCATGTTTCCCTTTTCAGTTGATATTTGTCACTCAGTAATCAGATCATCAGTTTGTGATTGCAATAGATGTAAATCAACGCATATGTTACTTGCTAAAGTTTGTCTATTGGTAGGCGTAGATCACAAACAAAAATAAATATGTTGATGGCTAAGTTTCAAATATTATAAATGTAGTCATGTATTAATTGTCAAATCATCACCTGAAGCCATTGCTGTGGAACATCTTCAACATTTAAGCAAATACTGCCGTCAGCTGCTGCCACGGTTTGATCCGTAAACACAAGTGTCCTACCCCTTAAACAGCTTATTTGATCTTGGTGCTGATTGCAAAGTCGTACGAAATTACGTAAAACCCCCTAAATTGCTTTGACATAGTGAATAATTGATCAAAAAATTTTGCCAACTATAATGTCCACACCTGTTCGCTGCCATGCTGCCATGGACTGCACCAATCAATTTCAGCAATACCGAACTGCAAACAAATGCTGCTTTTGAAAGATTCATTAGCCTTAAGAATGGGCTTACTCTCTGACTGCTGTTGAACGATGTTCTCCATGTTTCTACGAAGCCATTTCCTAGAATGAACAAATATTGATGTATCTCATGGTGACTGGCTTGTCGAATTTTCGTACCTCAGTCCGATTCCTGTAGCTTTGTGTTTCGATTTTACATCACCCCAGCTGTTTTCTTTCTTTGATGACTTTCCTTCAGAGGTTGGAGCTTTACCAATGTGTTCCAAATGTTCAGATGACAAGTCGCACGAATCCAAGATATGTTCAATGTTCGTCAACAAGTCATGTGATCGTAACGTGAAATTCACTTGTTTGAAATCTAAAGGGTACAAATGTCACTGCAGACTTAGCCTTAAAAATCAGGCCCAGAACATATTTAGCGTTGCGTTACATATATATTTATCAGTTGTACACAATAATTATATGCATCACACCATGTACCATCCGATAGGACCAAGGGATTACGGAGGAGAAAGAGATACTGTGGCAACCTCTCTGGAGAAACAGAATTAAGAAAAGGATGCAACATAGGATGTTGGCCTACCATCTGCACGGGCACCGGTGTTTTCCACCACTTTTCGAAAAAAGAATGTGACTTTTGTTGGCTCCACATTCCGAATTTGTTTAGAGCATCGGATTGCATCCAGATAATTGTTCAAGCGTTTCAAAGAGGACTCGTTCACTTTCTGAAAAAGAATTCAGCAACTGTTGAAAGCGAAAACTTACACTTCATTTTCAAAGATTCTGTGAGTGACTCATAAAACTTAAAAGAATCACCACTAGCAGACTGTTCATAGTTTATCAATGTAGGCCTACCTGGATTTTTGGATGCTGCGCAAAAAAATCAGGATGCACTGAAAGATAGAAAGCCCGTAATGCACCAGTAGTCACGTTTGATGGCAATCGTTTATATTGCCGATGTGGCGCAGTCCGAAAAGTACAACACCTACATATAAGCATGGGCAAGTGTTAGCAAAAATATTCAATTCCTGTTATGCTTGTGCTATCATACCTCCATTTTGACACAGTCGATAATTGTTTTGCCATCAACGTTCGAAACAGTACATTTTACACTATTATTATGTACATTTTGAAATTCTATAATATATTATGTAACATTAGTACAATTCAACCACACACACATCAACACTCCCAGCTGAAGTGTTTAAAGAGGCACTCAAACATGCCTTGTAATATTTCCGAAATGCACACACCAAATGGTTGAAAGTAGCAATACACAATAATGCTATAAACCAGGGGTTCTTTAACTTTTTAAGCCGTGCCCCCCTGACATTAATCTTTATAATTCACGCCTCACCTAATATTAAGCAAATAAACATTAAGCAGTTATTTATTTGCACACCACTTTTGTCAATGAGAAGGATTTAGCTGTATACAGTACACAGCTACTGTAAAATGCACTTTCAAACAATTTAATTTTCTCCCTCATGGCTGCAAACAATGGCTCTACAAACCTTAAAATTTATAAGGGTAGGGGACGATTATGCCGCAATTACATCATTTTTAACTCATATAAAAACACACCTGATTTTCTGTTTATCTTTATTTCCTTCATGTCCTCTTTACGAACACAATGACAAGATCATTCGCCCCCCCCCCTCTCCCAGTTTAAGAACCCCTGCTATAAACCGAATAAAGTGAAGCCAACTAATGAACGATCAAGTAATACACTATGGCCAGGTCATCATTCCTCGAATCATGTTGCTTGAAAGGGAACAACAACCTCCATATGCCGTGACTTAAAATGAGTCAGGTTGCCCTGAGTTCGTAAGGTAGGCTACATCCACATAATTTCAGTCGATCAGGCAGTAAGATGCACTTTCAAGCCGGTATAAACTCTCCAACACCTCGGTATGAGGTAAGCCTGTGCACCTCAAGGACCTCATTTATTGAAGATCAATTCATACTGAAGAGTCTACATTGATCATCAGCTATTTGCTTTGCAGATTTAAACTTGATATCAACGAGATTAGGATGTTTGACTTTGCAGTTACGGGAAAGTGTTTCCACCCTAGCCAAGGCTTTTGGTCTTCGTCAAGAACCTGTCTTACAGAAGAACCAGACACGACAAGTCGAGACATGGAAGCGTGTGAATCACACGGAACTCACTTCGTGTCCCTCATGGCCTGCTACAGTAAGTGCTGACTGTACCAAACATGTCACATTGTCACTATTCTACTACAAGTAGGGCTAACTCATGAACTACTGCAGTACTTTCCATTTGAAAGAGAGCACGCTCCCTCTATAGGTATACCGGTAACATACCCAGTGTAGGCTACCGATGTAATTCGGCCTTCGATCGCCACTACTAGAACTATAGGTAGGCCTACATTCACGCTGGACCTAGTAAGACCCGGGAATATCCATGAACACCACTAATTTTTTTCTAATAGTCATTTATTTCTGAAGTCAACAGTTTCTGCAAATATTCACCAAATGCCACAATCATTTAACAGACAAAGCCATTGCAAATGGGCATTTTCTTTTTATGCTTTGGAATAGGAATTGCTATTTAATTTCAAACTGAATAATTTGAGAATCTGCTACTGTACATTAGTAGGCCTATAAAATGATAATCAGACGCACAGATTCATCCCTTCCATGGTACACTTTAATGGCTTTCCTCTTTTCTGTGATATTCACCAGAGCCATAGATCTTTTGTCGAAGAGCAATAACTTGATCGTCTCTTTTATACAATTCGGCTTCTGATGGAACTCCCATTACTAATTTCTGCTCGTGCTTATTCCAATTAATCCGATTGTAGGGGTCTGGGTTTAGCCATCTATTCCATGAAACGTCGGCTTTATGTACAGAAGTGTAATACATAATGCCGACAGACATAGTTCCAGCTATTCCCAATGCAGCAAAGAGCGGGTACAGATCCATGTGTTTCTGTATTTGACCCCTAACAACACGCAACGCTCCGCCAAAAGACATTTTTCACTGCCGTAGTCCAAACTGTCACAGACCAAACTGAGATCATAGGCAAGGTTATCTACAAGCCCCAGCGGTCGAGATTTGCAGCTGAGGCCTGACTTCGTACCGCCTCTAGTGACAGTATGGCTCATCGTACGCTCTTGTCTGCACCAAAGTCACTCTGGTCTGCACTGTTGTAGGGAGCAGGATTTTGCAGGGCTGCATCCTCTCTTAGTCGTGGGCGTGGGGGGTGTTAGTAGTATTGTCGTGAACGAGCCGCCGTAAAATCCCTATACCGGTGTGCCATCCAATTTACTTTGCTGGCCAATGCGACTTTTCGTTATCAGACTTTTGAAGTGTGTGTTAGAAGCCCACCCAGCAGCAGTTACAAAGATTTATCGAAGTAGCATCTATTTAGATAACATAAAACATACGAAAAGGCCTGTTTTCAAAACGTGGAGAAGGAGGATGGGTCCTGACGACTTAGCAAAACGCTTGATCTGGGTGGATTTAGAAATGACTGGACTTGATATCAATCGGGATGAGATTATCGAAATCGCCTGTATCATCACAGATGGTGATCTGAATATTGTTGCAGAGGGACCAAGCTTGGTGATAAATGTTAAGGATGAAGTCCTTGACGGCATGGATGACTGGTGTACAAAGCACCACAGAGATTCTGGACTGACCAAGGCGGTAAGGGAGAGTAACATATCAGTTCTGGAGGCAGAACAAAGAGTTTTGGAGTTTGTGCAAGCTCATACCCCTGCACATAAATGTCCGCTGGCTGGCAATTCCATCCATGCTGATAAAATGTTCTTAAACAAGTTCATGCCACGGCTCTCGAATCATCTCCACTACCGTATTGTGGATGTCAGCACTGTGAAGGAGTTATGCAGGAGATGGTATCCACAGGTATTTAATACTGCACCGAGAAAGTCTGGCGCCCACAGAGCTTTAGATGATATCAAAGAAAGTATCAGCGAAATGGAGTACTACAGGAAATCAGTATTCAAGTCCGTGTGAAGGATAAGTAGTTGTCTGAAGTTAACTGGTTTCATGTCGAAGTTGGTCTGTTGGGAGTTTTGGACATTGTGTTTGTGGTGGGAAAGTTATATGCTTACCGTACGCTTATAGGCCTCATTGGTATGCTAAGTTGCCTGATTGAATATTGCAAGGCCAGGTTGTGCACTGTGCAGTTACCTAACTAATTGTAAATGCAACCATGACAAAATTGTTTACAGAATCATAATTTTCATATGTCCGTATCACTGCCGAAGTCCAACTGATGTGTTTTTTTAAACTCTTTTACAAAGGTCGCAGAATGCTGCCTATTATTGTCTACACGTTTCACGCAATAGACTAATTTTGTTCCTGCATTTTAGGTTATAATTGAATTGTAATGATTATAGATAGGCATACATTTTCAATGCAGAATGAGTTTGAGTCAAGGATCTGACGGCCGTCAGCTTTCGATCACCGATTTTTTCTCCCCCCCTGTGAAAAAGAGAAAATCTTCTTCAAAGCCTCCAAGCGAAATGAATTCTGCTAAAATCATTTCCATGGATATATCCAGAAAAACAAAAGAACTTTGTGACGGCAACGGCTCAACAGATAGGCCTGATCCATCACCGCAGAATATGCACATAAATTGTGATAATTCGACAGAACCGATGCTTTTCTCTCCGATGCACGTTGATGTAACCGATGAAGATACGTCTTCGCAAACGTAAGGCAATCTTCTGTATACTTTTCAATCCGCCATTTCCCGAGTTCAGTAATCGACTGACCAAAGATGGGCATGCCATAGAATGGGTCAAGGTGGCTACTAAAGTACAACCTTCATGGTATCTTTGACTGTTCCTTGTTTTCCATGCATCTATGTATGTAAGCTAGGCCTATTTTTATGTGTAATCCAAGTGGGTGATATCTGGCCATCAATTGCTACCATGGCCAGACTTGAATACATTGAAGAGAGGTGGAAATGGGCTATACAAGAATACTGCTACCGCTTTTACAAATGTATGCCATATGTTCTTGTAGTGTATGTATGCTCTTGAAATATTTTTCTCAGAATGTCCAAAGCTAGTCAAGATTTACGTGATGCAATCATAGAAGCAAAAACTGAAAAGGTCAAACAATTTTTGAAGAAAGATATACCTGAAGATGAAGATATAGGCCTAGTGCATGATGCCCTGATAGATGCTCCAATGCAAAAAAATACTACACCTAATTCCGTGACTACTCATGAAGCCAAGTAAATCCACTGTTGAATTTTCATTGACCATTGGACAATCTACAGCTTTTTCCCCTTTTTACAGAAAAAGTGGTTCTGATGCACTTTTAATGTATGACAGTCCAGATATGTTTGCAGACACCTTTCCTACACCTGACTTCGATTTGAATGTAGATAGTCAAGTAGGTATACCTTCATTTAGTATAAATTCAAACTAATACCTATCGTAAAAAAGATTACCACAGATTTAACTCCTAGCTTTGAATTTTTGAGAATTAAAATATTCACAAACTTTCGGAGCCCCGCTCCTTCATCAGGTAAACAGCTGATATAGTTGTGCTGATATGAATTTTTTATCGTAGAAGAAAGAGGTTTGACTATATTTCAGCTCGGTAGAACAGGATTGACTGATTGTATTTACTTACAGATGAGTGATCTGGATAGGCCTACAAAAAGGTCGATGGGGACGCCAAAGAATTGGTTGAAAGTCGCACCAGGTTGTCTCGCTCCATTGCCGAAGCTCGCAGCCAGCAGGCATCATACAGTTCTTTTTGATGTAAGAATAAGGTAGACCTTATCTTAATCATAATCCTAATCAGTGTTCTATGCTATAAGTATGACACATTCTCTGCCAATTTTGGTATTTTGCGTCTATTGATTACATTGTTTAGCTAAAACTTTGTTGTAGGCTAAAGGTGCGGCTATTTTGGCCGTAATTAATAAAGTGGCTTAACGTTGTGTTGCTTGTTGCAGACAAATTATTTTGATCTTGGTGCGCCGCCTCCAAGCAACGGCACATACATCGATGCATGGGACTGTAGTCATGTGAAGCTGCCTTGCTCTCCAAAGAATTTATTCCCAATTTCTGAAGGGTCACTTCTTACTAGTCGATGGGAATTAATCGAGAATGCATTGCTCAGAGATATAAGCACCACCAAGGATTTAGAGGTGAGGATTTTTAGCTTGGTATGCATAACTTACCAGCTGCCCACCCTGCATCTCCGACGCTTTAATTAAAGGATAGTTACATAATGTTTTTGGAATCTTTTGGTAGGTCTATGTGACTCATTTGAATAGTTACCCAATCAAGTTCTTCTGCAATTCAAGTATTCCTAATACAATTGTTTTCAGGCAGCAATTAAATGTTACAACGTTCGATTCAAGCAACCCTTTCATGCACTTAATGCCCTTATCAACGAAGTTTATACCAAGGATGAAAGAAACATTTTTTTCACTGAGACATTACCAGGAATGGTGAAACTGGCATTATCATTGCCAAATTTTGTGACACAGGTAGACCTACTACTACTAGACTAGAATTCTATTATTTGTCTAATTTGACGATACCACATTTTTAATTTCATCATGACACTTTCAGAAATTGCATCTAGCGTGTTGGCAATCTGTGAAATCATGGTGTAAAACATAACCTCCTGTGCTGTAGCTAACCTGACAATAACAATACTGAAGAGTGAACCAAAATTATAGTTGGTTTGGCGATAGCGGGATATACTGAAAACCGTCCATCATACTCTTGGTGTGCATGAAATTACATATTTCATTTTAATTTCAGCCAGTTCCGTTGCTAACATCACAACAACCGCATTGTCTAACATTAAGTCAACAGCAATGTGCCTGTCTATTAGCAAATGCGTTTTTCTGTACTTTCCCTAGAAGAAATTCCACGAATCCAGAATCTGAATATCGAAGATACCCGTCTATAAACTTTAACAGGTAATGAGACAGGTTTAACTTTGTTGGATTCAGTCACTAGCTGAGTGTATTTTTCTCTTAGGCTGCTCACAGGTACTTCTACTGTCAATAAGCAGAGTTGTGTTGTTCAAAAATTAAAGACAATCTTACATTACTTTGAAAGAATAATCAACGAAGGTACCTCTTTACAATTTACAAGTTCACAGTATTCTTATTCGTGTGCTATATATTTTCAATTGTGGTGGCTCCTTGTCGGTATCAGTAGACAGCTACGTTATAGTGTTGTTTCTGTTTCAGTGCCTTCCGGTGCAGTTACTTTTGAAAGAAAGGTTTGTCAAGAATTTCCCGTTTGGAATAAAAGTCCTTGTAAGCTCAATAGAGTGCACACAACCTGTCACGGACTTATTGAAGACTCTGGGAAGGGAATGCTACAGATGGATTTTGCTAACAAATACATTGGCGGTGGAGTCTTGTCGGCAGGAATGGTCCAAGAGGAGATCCTTTTTTCAATCTTTCCAGAACTCATTGTCTCAAGACTATTTTGTGAAGTGTTGGATGACAATGAATGTATATATGTTATCGGTGAGTCTATCGCTCATGAAATTTTCTGTGTGGATTTGGTTGCTAGAACAGCGGTAAATCCAAGTACATGGTGTTTGTGGAAGTGTTATGTCTGCCCTTTGGAATAACACGCCTGTTTCTAATTGTGTTCGCTTGTTTGTGATCTTTCAGGGGCAGAAAGATTTTCCAACTACTCAGGTTATGCGCAAAGCTATAAATTTGAAGGTAATCATATAGACTCAAACACAAGAGATGTGTGGCGCCGAAAAGCCTCGTATATAGTTGCACTTGATGCGACACACTTCTCGAGGTAGGTTGAATTCCATTTACTTGTGCAGGAGTAAAACTAAAATTTTTTAAGCAGTAAAAAATGAAGATCATGTCAATTGAGCTAAGGACTAATGACTTTTGCAGATGTACTTGAATTTATTAATAAAATCCATTGTATATTGTGATTAGTTTTTTAAATATTACTTACTACTGCTCAATCTCCATGTTTGTACAGCATACAGGTACACATGAATATTTTGTTGTAGGCCAAATGAACAGTATAAAGCTGGAAGCGTCAGGAGGGAATTGAATAAACTCTATTGTGGTTTCCAAGAAACCGATCCCGACCATGCACCAGCCATTGCAACAGGAAACTGGGGATGTGGAGCATTCCGGGGAAATCCAATATTTAAAGGTTTGTTACATCAAGTCACATCAAGTTACAATGTAGGCCTATCATTCAAGGATGAGGTCGTAGAACTACAGATGGGCCCAAAATTAACGCCGCTACATATCCAGCATAATTGTGGGTTTGCGTATTTCTACCAAACGGATAGACTCATCGCTACAGGCAATTAGGTCTTTGATCAGGTGTGGGGGGTGGCTACTGCACTCCAATTGCTTCATTTCTGTCAACCCCGTTGTTGTATTATACAAGATGGTCGGGCCGTATTGCCACATTTAGTTGTGATGACAATATGTTTTGATCTGTGATAATAAATTTGCCTCCTAGCTGATGTTGTATATTTTCTTTCAACTCAAGACAGATTCATGACTACAGGCTTAGTTCATAGTATAGTATTTATGACTGCTGGCAAGCTTGATTAAAATTCAGCGCTCATTTTGTAGCTGTTCTTCAAATGATGGCAGCAGCTTCTGTTGGTCGTGATCTTTGTTATTTTGCGTTTGGTGATGAAACATTAATGGAAAAGCTGCATGAATTGCACGTGTTCATTACATCTGAAGATCTAGGAGTTTGTGAGTATTTAAGACATTGCACGAAGGGAGAAAGAACGTACTTTTACCGCCTCTTTTCAGCTGATCTGTGGCGGTTGATATGTCAATACAATGAGCAACGGGTTCTACCAATGAAGGAAAAGCAGATGCCTCCTGGTGATGACATTTTTGAATTCATAAAAGAGACGATATGCTGCTACGACGCATCAACTGACGAAGAAGGGTGACAGTCACTAGCTATGTATTTTCCCACTTTTCTATGCATTTGATTTTGTTTTTCTGTTTGTAGTCATTAATGACGGGTGTTCATTAATATCTCTTAATTCTTAATATATCTCAACATTAATGGAGGAATTCTACCACGGGTGTCTTGACATCCCTGAATTCTACTATATCGTAGGCGCCAAATTTTTATAACGGTATGCGCTTCAACAAGGCCAGTGACAGGTAAGAGGTGTTGTGGGCGTGCCACAGTATCCAAATATTTTAGTAGCTCGTTATGCAAGGAGCAAGGTCTGTTGGCCATACTGTGAATGAGTCATATGGCATGAGGTCGGGGATAAATACCATTGCCTGAGAACCGTGGAATTTGATCACCCTGGTTTGTCTATCTAGTGCAGCATTTCTCAACCTCGAGTCCGCGAGCACAGTTGCTTTTGCTTGTAATCATTGCAAACGAGCTGCAAATAAAACGTTAAATACTTCTATTACCTAGTTTTATATTTGTGATATCACAATAAAGATATTTATTGTGTTCTCCTTATCAGCACGTGTGTGTTGAACTGTTGATTAGGCTAAGATAGAAGAAGAGCGAATTTGAAAGATTTAGTCTTGACTCTTGAGTGAACTTTTATTCGTCAAGCAGGTTCAAGGACAAGGCATTACTTGAGTGTGTGCTGAGCGAAAAACAGTGCTTTTTCTGTTGATACCTTTTTAGGGGAAAATGTGCTTGAATTTTTGCCTGCTGTATCGAGGTATTTGGGAATAAACAATGCTTTCTTTTTCAGTAAAAAGTTAACGATTAACAATTGTTTCATGCCTATGACTTGAGTCCGCAAGTTTTTAGTCCCGCTTGGAATTATTACATGAGCTAAAAAGGTTGAGAACCACTGATCTAATTAATGACTGCGCAAGGATTGGAGAGAAAATACATACCATAATGGTATTTTCCATAAACTGATTTCTTTTAATTTCTACACCGCGTGAGGTCGGTTAGCCAGCTAGTGTGGTAATGTACAGTAATAGAAAAAGAACCTTAAAAATTTACACTGAAAGTTTAGGATCATCTTTTTCTATATGTAGCATTCGCAGCTTCTCTGATGTTGGCAATTCTGAACTTGTGAAATAGGCGGCTGCGAATTCTCTGACGTTGTTTGGCCGTCTTAGCAGTAGTTCTCTGAAGTGTGGAATTGCCGATAGCTAACTTGTACAGCAAAGCAGCATTTACGACTGCCTAGCGCATGACGCAGCGTAAATTATATTTACCCACCGTAAAAAACTTGTCATTAAAACATTGATTTCCGGGTGATGTCGCAAGTAGTCCTCATTAGCCATCCGTGTCTTTATCTAGACATTTAGCGATAGCTAAGTAACTGGCCGAAACGTACGTCGTACACTTTGTGTGTCTTCGTAAAAATATAACGTAGGCCTACCAACCTTGTACATACTCAATGAAGCTTGTTGTTCGTCTGATAGCGCACCCAAGTCATAATCTTCCATGCCATGAGGAGGATTTTTGGCCGGTCTGGCCATTTCGACGTATTCCACGGGACAGAGTAATCTAATTAAACTGAACCAACCGCATTCACCCAACAAAAAGTGAGATAGCGAAGAGAGACATCTACTTCGTTCCGCACCACTAAACGTGACTCTAAATAGTTGCTATGGATATATGATAGACAGCTCAGTGATCATCTGTGGACGTTTTGGAAAGGCTCTTGAGCATCTACTCTGAGTCTTTGACCATAGAATGTAATTACATTCATACATTCATACATTACATAGAATGTAATTACATTCTATGCTTTGACTATAGATAACTAGTTTAGATATCTATACTTTATATATCCCAGCTTTGAAAAACAGTGATTTTGGAAAATATCTTTCTGTAGCTATGTCACCGTACCGGGCCCTTGGTTAGAAAGACTACCGGGTGTCGCTGGAAATCATTGATCGAGCGATTTTGGTACTACAGTATCTTACTACAGGTAAAAATCTGTTACGAACGAAAATATCTATTCCGCCTTTATATACTAGCCAGAGGCTTAAGTAATGTTATTTACTGTAGATCTAGACATCCCGCGAGCTCTGATTTCGCGGTTTCGCTCACTGAGATGAAAAAGAGTGCTTCTCGATGGTTTCGCTCCAGTAACGAATAATTAGTCCCTCTAATGGGGAAACCCCTTATTGTTGAGGGAAATCTGTAGCATATTCTTTTTCATTTTATTTCCGTACGTTGCCGGTAGTTTAATAGGTTTTCTGTCCGTCTGCCTGCATAAGCTACGTGTTATTGAACCTAACTATGAACCCATCAAGGGTGTGTGAACATGACCATTTGCGACTAGCTGATTATGTTACTCAGTCATGTTTGAAGACTTTCTCCAACCTGCCAAAGAAAGGTAAGCCAGTGGAGGAGAAAGAATGGACCGTACTGGCTGGAATTGTTGAAGAAAATGTAAGACCATTTAAAAAGTAGTTGCCTCTATTATACTGTCTAATTGGTTATGTTCAGATAAGACCTCTTTATCTTATAATATGAAGGTTTTCACCTTACCTCACTCGGTCTGTCGCTGTGTTGCTCCGGTGAGTGGATGGCCGCTTTTATTAATTTTTTGAGGTTGGGCCCTTTTCTTAGAGGAGTTTCATATAAATTTTGACCTGGTTGATCAACAACTTAATGATATTTCAGACCTCAAAGAAGATATTCAACACTGTAGCAATAGGAACTGGAACGAAATGTATCGGACCAAGTAAAATGAGAAATGACGGCAAGATTTTACATGACTCCCATGCAGAAGTGATAGCCAGGCGAGCCTTTCAACGGTGATTATTAGAATTTGTGTTTCTCATTAGTGCTGACAGCTCATCTTCCCTATTCAAAATATGGACCAATGATAAACAAGCGTTCGACTGTACTCAGTTTATTTATATATTTTATATAATATAGATTTTCAGTGGCGCTTATCACTGGGGAAACACCCAAGTATCCGCAATTGACGATAGTGAGCTGCAATTTAAATTTTCATACCTTGTAAGAGATTTTCTGGCCAGCCTTCTTAGAAACTACTGACCTCATTCAGATATATTTACCATCATTTGAAAGTCGTGTATGAGAAGAAGAAAAGTCATGTTTTCAAATCACCAAATAGTGACACCGGCACTTGTTCCTTTCAAGACGACATCCGATACCATTTTTATGTCAGTCACACACCATGCGGAGATGCTTCGATAATTCCAGTCGAAGAGTGCACAGACATGACACGTGACGAGAAGGTTGCAATAACAGAAAGTATCAGCCAAAAAAGAAAAAGAGATAATCTAGTTGATAGTACAGAGATTAAGAAGGCCAGAATTGATCATAAACTGATCGATGTGCTGAGAACTGGTGGTAAACCGGTCAAAGGAGAGAACCAAGACCCTAAGTCATGCGAAAGCGGTTATCACATCTCAGGATCACTCCGTAATAAACCAGGCCGGGGAGAAGCAACCATCTCAATGTCATGTAGTGATAAAATTGCAAAATGGAATGCAATAGGTTTCCTCGGTGCGTTACTATCCCATTTTGTTCCACAGCCATTGTATCTGACTTCCATTGTCATTGGTAGATGCCCTTATTCCGAAAAATGCATGCGTAGAGCTGTGCATGATAGAATAGCTCATGTGAAAACAAACGAACCATACAAAATTCATATGCCTCAGCTCCTTTGCAGTCGTATATCCTTCAACTTTGTGAATATGATACATAAATTGCCTTGTGCAAGTTCAATTGTATGGTCTAAAATGCCTGAGGACTCTCTTGAAGCATTGGCAAACGGCTTCAAGTTGGGAGCTACACGTAAGCAGATTAATTCTGCTACTGCATATAGTAGAATTTCCAAGTTTTCGCTTTTCCAAGAGTTCAAGAAGGTTCAACGTGCTCGGAACACGGAGTATGGTAATTTTTTGGTCGAATCGGTAATCACTTACAGAGATCACAAAGACTCTGCTGAGCTCTACCAAAATGCGTGGAAATGTTTGAGGCATTCAGCCTTCTGCAACTGGATTTCGCACAACCATGAACTCGATCGGTTCTACGTGTAATGAGTATGCATAAATTGCGTAAGCCTATAGGACTGCAGACATCAGGGATTTTTATAGTATGAATATATCCTATTTCTTGTAAAACTGCAAATATCAACGAAAACTCATTGTGGGTCCCCAGCGCCCCAGCATATGACATTGAAATCTGGGGAGAGATTGTCTTCTACTCTAAGCCAACTAGATCTTGAGATTTCGAGCTTCTCCCGAGCCCGACTTCCATATATATCTGGCTTGGGAATAGGGCAGTGACGCATATATGCGGTCTGGAAATAATCGGTAAGCCATATACCTACAAGGCTACACGTCACTACCATGATTATACGTGGTATAGTTATCTGAAGAAATCATGTGCATGCATATGGTGCAAACGGATAGCGTGTTGACTAGCAATGTTTGAAATTTCTCCTAAGGTGATAAATTTTTAGGGTTAAACCAGAAACATATCTGCTATTTTCACCTTTATCCGAATGATCATAGCCTATTTCCTTCACTGTGTCGCGAATAACTTTTTGATAATTAATCAACGACTGCTGAAGAGGTAATTTCTCCACCAACCAACACCATTTCAGTCTTTGCAACGGCGACATTGAAAGATCTTACGGATTAGACCAGCAGATGGCGTCCCCAAAATTTAGGCCTACACAGGCAACTTTAGCACGCGGATCTTGTCGCAGATGTGTATCCAATATTGCGTCACTTATCCGGTCACACATTTTGCCTAGACAATAGAAAATTGATTAGATATATCATGACCCACTACTGAATTTAGTAGGCCATGGATAGCCTAGTAAACCTTGTAATAGGGCAAACACGCAGGCAAGTTCAGTTATAGGGCAATAGAAATTCCGGTAAGGACTGGGTAACGACGATGGGCCGCTTACTACAATTATTATTACAATCAGTCGCCACCTGGCGGGAGTAGCATGCACTCACGTGAATATGGTAAAGCTTACCAGGATGACCTTCCCCAACAGACTCTGATGTAAAGAGGAATGAGAACTAATGGGTGCCTTTGTGTTGCGAAGGACCGGTAGTAGGCCTACAGTTTTCGGTCATTGTTATAGGCCCTATCTATATCGGACTAATAGGCCTAGGCTATATTTTGCAAAAGATGCTGAAACGATAAATAGAGATCATCAGAATTCCGTCCTGATGTTATTTCTAGCATTGAGGCTACGAAATCAACTTCTATCAGCGAAACCAGTTTACGTGATTATGACCGCTAGACCTTTCCCTCCGCGAAATTCAACGTAAGCTACCGCTACTGCTGATGCAAGAGTTTTGCAATTTAGACGTGTGCTACTGGTTTTATCGACAGTTCAAACAAAACTTCTGATCTCTCCTGCGTTTCAAGGGTGGTAAACATTCTCAGTAGAAAAATTTATTTATGATCAGTGGCCCACCATAAAAGCGGGTGTTGAACCATACTTCAATCCAGAGGTCATTGAACTATGTTTGAACAGTCCTGCCCAATTCCTTTATATTCAGCGGAAACCGAAGCTGTTGTTTTATCGCTGACAACGTTATGAGGCGTGAAAGCACATGACGAACCGCGAGTAGTCTATATACTTTTAAGCGTTTACCACTCATTGAACCTGTGCATGTCTTCTTCATTTGTGCTCTGACATGGCTTCACTATATTTTTCAAAGTGTAGGCCTAGGTCTAGCCTATATATGCATAAATCCCAGTGTAAATACTAAAGGTATTTTAGCAAGAGGTTTTGTAGAATTTTGAATGTATTAATCTTTCACGTGTGAAAGCGAGGCGTCGCGTTGCAGGCTGGCGTCATCGGACCGTGACTGTAACTTGCCCTATTGAAGGGGTTCAGTGGTCATCGTTCTGTTTGTATTTTGATCGGTCGCTACAGCTGGCTGTGCCTGGTATCTGCAATCACTCTGTCGTCTCGGATTTTAATGAGCGTTCCGATTATGTTGTAGATGCAGTAAAAAATTCATCATCATGGTGTGGAGTTTAAACTCAGTAAGCAATCTGCTTCCTTGTTCGTACGGATCATAGGAGAAGGCCGGCGGTAGGCCTGGTTTTCTGTTACATTTGCCTAATTGGCAACGACAATACCTCTCAATCAGTACTTCGTCATATGCCTAATAATCAATGTAGTGAGTGGACAAAAGCATATCGATTGGTACTAAACGGCATAAAAAATGACAGAGGCGGTATTGATAAAGTTACTGTTTGGCTTCTTTAGTATACCTGCACCGTGAGATAGTAGTATAATTATGGTGGTTACACAGTGAGCGAACGGAGCTGTGGTGTAACTTACACCTTGTAAGTTAAAGTTGGGGGAATTCTCTGAAATTTCTTTGTGGTCGGTTGTAGGGCCATTTGGGATTTATAAGTAATTCTGCATCGCCCGCGGTCCACTTGGACTGTCCTTTATTGCCACCTGTGCAATAAACATATATAGGCCTTTCAGATATCATATCCCCTTACAGTTACTAAATTATGACATGACTTTTCCAGTTGAAGAAGGCTATCATTCGCATTTTGGAAGAAAACCGTGGATTCGTGATCGTACTCTTTTGTCTTCCTGCTAGTTTCTTGTTTGATCTGTCCTTCAAACTGTGGAAATACGTTTACTTGAAATTTTGTTCTTCTGCTGAGCATCATGATGACAATGTCAAATCAATACAGAAAAAGGTAAGGGGATTTTTTTCTGGTTTGTGGTGGATTGGTGATAATTATCCGATTTCACTAATAAGGTACCGTAACGAAATACATATGGCATTTAACTGAATATTACAGACATAGATGTGTGTGATGTCTTTCCTACCTTTAATCTCTAAACACCTTCGAGCGTAGACTGCAGAAGATGCTAGCCTTTAATATTTTAATGAGACCCCAGAAGCCATAGCCTAATATTACGCTTGAATATAAAATGATGTGACCCCTTTATGTAATGGTCTGTGATACCTCTGCAGTACCATTTTTTCTTATTAGTGCCGATAGTTAGGCTATAGTAGTGCTGAGTAGTTATATTTCTCTTGGTAGGTACGAGAATGGAACAACTTGCCCGAAGCAAATCGCCCACTTATGTGCACGTCTAGACCAAATTGGTTGAGTTTATCGACTACATTCTTCAAAAAGGTGAATCTTTCATAACTACTCATATTAATGTAGCGTTGTATTCTGGTGTACTAGCCTCGTACATCTAAGCCACTGTGGGAATGTGATGTATGATTTATTAAGGCGGCTCTTTTTTCAATTATGGTCTAGTGAGCCAAGCCAAGCAAGCATACCTTTATAGCTGAAATACTGTAAAGTAAGCATACAGTGGCTTCCCTTGAAATACACAAAAATATTAATTAGCTGAGGCAGTTTTACAGACGAATCATCCATATGCTGGCCTTCTATAAATACGTTGACAAAATCATACTCGGCCCAGTGAACAATCTTTGAAATCTTGGTTATTGGTATGATGAGTCTACTATTTTACAGACCACAGTTAATAAGTAGGCCTACGCAAAACGATGATGAGTTTTATATACATTTTAATTTTCCTTTCAGAAAGATTGCTTTCAAGTGCCCATACCGCTATACCATATTCTGAACTTGGATACCAAAAACATGACTGTTAAAGTGGAGCCAATGGTATGGGGTGCGCAGCGCTAACAAAATGCTTTCTGTTATTCTTTAGTAAATACGTCTTATGCAGGTATCAGTAGGAGAGATAACAGAGTACCTAATTCCACGTGGGTACACATTGGAAGTTACATTGGAGATCGCTGACGCAACTTGTGGTGGCTTGGCAATGGCAGTTGGCATGACTACATATTCTCATAAAGTTGGACTTTACCAGGTATGTATTTGAAGAGTTGAAAACTTGACATCTGTGCGATTGAGACAAATTAGTGTTCAAATGACAGGAATCCATTGAGTCATTTGACATTGTACTGGCGGATGGATCATTGGTTACTGCGACACGTGAAGCTTACATTGATCTGTTTTATGCTCTGCCATGGTCTCATGGAACACTGGGATTTTTGGTTGCTTTGGAGTTGAAAATTGTGCCGGTGAAGCCGTATGTTCATATGAAGTACCTCCCTGTAAGTGACATTGAACATCCAAAGTTTTGTAGGCTATCTTACATTCATAAAAGAATGAAACTTAAATGTTTTTCCAGTGTAGTAACAGTAAGGAGTTCCTTGATGTACGCATTGGAAACTTTATTTTACTACACCTATGCTATGTGACTCTATAGATAGCAATCGATTTTGTTCAGAGGTGCAACTGGTTCAGCAAATTACAGCTCATGGCTTTGTTCTACACCTAATCATTATCTTTGAAACCCATCTAACTTTGCATGCCTCGCGTGTGTGTATGTTAGGGCTTTGGCATGACACATGGAGAATTCAAACCATTGCTTTCTTCCTTGAGAACCTGAAACCTGTCATGGAATTACATGTCTTAATATTTTGGTCAGTTACATACCTTTACTTGGACAATGTGAACGCCTCCTCCTTACTGGGGGACGCCATAAGTCATTTACTGTAAGATAACTCCTCCAACTTGCCATATGCACAGATACAGTGATAAACCAGTTTTTTTGTTTTCCCTTCAAGTTTATGTCCTGCTCTGCAGGTCACGGGCCAGAAAGCCTACTGTGAAAAAATGCGTGAATTATCAGGTGCATTGAATCCAGATGCAAAGTTGCCTGATTATTTAGAAGCTACAGTTTACTCCAAGGATAAAGCTGTTATAATGGTCGGAAATTTCGCAGACTGCGATACAGCAGAGAAGCAGAAAAAGATCAATCACGCGACAAGGTTTGTTAATTCAGACGTTCTGGCCTTGAAATGTCGAACAATATTCTATTGGCATATGTCAGGTGGCTACATTATCAACCATGTCATGAATTCATTGTTGTTTTTTAACTGGTTTCCATTCTTGCCGCCAATTAACACATTGCTAGTGTATAATGCCGGTTTTGTGTCCTTTAGTTGAGAAAATAACAACCTTGTACTTTTAGGTGGTATAAACCCTGGTTCTACAAACATGTCGAGACTTACCTGAACAAGAATGATGATATGGAAGAATACATTCCACTGCGAGATTATCTATTGAGGCACAACCGAGCTATTTTCTGGGTGGGAAATTACTCCTTTGTGGATGTTTTAAGACTGGAGTGTGCAACAGGGAGGCCGCTAAGCCATTTAGTCTCCTAGTCAACATGCATGAAAATCCTAATATGACAATTTGTTTGAAAAGGCGCTCATATGGCTCAAAATACAGAATTTTATTTCTAATATTAGATGTTCAAAAAAAATATTTCTATTCATTCTGTAAATAAGAAACCAATTTTTTGTGCCCCAGCTATAGATATCTAAGGTCAGTTACAAAAAATGTTGCACACTCTTGTTTTAGTTGGAATTTAGGAATTGTGCAGATTTGCCATTCTTTTACAGTATTTTGCTACAACGTTTTCAAATATTAATCGGCAGTCAAATTTACATTCAGGTTTTGGAATCCATGATACCTTTTGGAAACAACCCTATATTTCGACTGTTTCTGGGATGGTTGTGCCCACCAAAGCCTGCATTTTTAAAATTCACAACGACGCCAGGAATTCGGGCTATGACTTTTGTGAAACAGGTAACAATATGGAAGTTGGCTTTGAGATGTGTATAGCGTGAATTATTTGCTGTAAAACTTTGGATCGTGAAACAATCACACTAAGACAATCCGAAGATATGAGTTAGCCATGAGAAATTAATCCCAAAGTGAGCCCCTTAGCAAACTCTTTGAAACCTGATAGATGGATCGGTCTGTGAGCATATACTTGAGAGCATTTCATGTTTCAATGCCAAAGAAGACCAAAAATGAATAGGTCTTGTTGCAAATAGCACTCGGTTAATAGGGGGGGGGTCCGAATAGGTAAAATTGTGTTGCAAAGAATGCATGTCATCCTAAATTTCATACTCCATTCAGGTCTTCCAAGATATCGTTCTACCGATGACTGTGATGGAGGATTCCATAAATAAGGCCGAAGAATTGTTTGATACCTATCCTGTATTAATTTATCCGTGCAGAATATATGACCATGGTAGGAATCATGGGCTATATATTTCTGTCAGTTGTCTAATCTCTACAATTACGCCAATGATGTATGATATATCTGACTATGACGTCAGAGCAACAGTTGCACATTCTGGCTAACCCTATGTCAATATTGAAATTTGTTGCAGTCACGTCACGCACATGAACACTCAGGTCAAACCCGTGGGGTCTGTGTGAACGGTGAAAACGTCATGTCTGAACTATTTTGTATGCTGGCCTTATTCCTAGGGAAAAGCTGTGGCCAGCTGCGACCACCACGGCATGATCAAATGTGTCCAAATAGCAATTATGGAATGTTCTATGATCTTGGGGTATACGGCACTCCTGGCAAAGTTCGTAGAAAGGAGAAGTACGATGCTGTTGTTGCTATGACAAGCATGGAAAAGTGAGTAGAAAGTGGCTATAAAAGGTTAATGTTAGGACATGTGTGGTCTGTTATATTCTAGTTTGAGCCCCGGTCAGTTGTTCAGTTAATTGACCACGCAATATATCCCACGAGTTCCTATTTGTCTGCCGGTAATTGGTACGCCATGCACTAACCGGCCAATGTGATATTTTTTGTTCCTAATGTCTAATATCATTAAGTGGTTTCATAGTAACTGCTAGTGTCGACGATTTACAGATTCATTCGGGACAGCGGTGGATATTCCTTTCTGTATGCCGATATCTTCTTGAACAAAGAAGAATTCGATGAAATGTTTGACTTAACACTCTACAACCAGTGCAGGAAGAAGTATGGGGCAATAGGTGCTTTTCCAGATTTGTACGACAAAGTGAGGCCAGAAGTTGATGTTATTAAAATAGGAAAAGAATATGCTGTGGCGGACTGACAAATGTTTGACAGCCATTCATTTCAGATAAATCCTTGGTTTTGCACTCACTATCAACTGCGACCACAAATAAAGTATTCTCTGCTATCTAACAAGTTGTGCTGCAGAACCGTATGAAGCCCAAAGTTGCTGTGAGATTCATACAATAAGTCACCGCAGATTTAACGTCCAGTCCAGTTTATTGGAATATAATGCACAAGCTTTCAGAGCTGCTCCTTCGTCAGCTCCAAAAGCTTGTGCATTATATTCCAATAAACTGGACTGGACATTAAATTTGTGGTGACTTATTACACAGTGCATTCTGGCTGCATGTGGGTAGATGCCGTTTAGCACCGACCGAGAGAGTGAACGCGCAATGCTGCCCATCGTGATTTCTTTCTTGTCAGGGCATCACACCCTCGCATCTCCAGCAAAGCAAATTCTTGCCAAACTAAGCTAATCTCGTTGGTATGAAATACACAGACCTTCTGCGCCCTAACATACAATAACAAGACAAAGTGTCAGGCTCACGATTTATAATGTCTAATCACACTCTTTCGCCATGTTGTTTTCCACCACTCATGACAAACAAAAACGAGCAGCGACGTAAAAGCAAACTGCGCTGAAAAGCCAGACCAAATTATATCCACAGTCCAAAAGGGATAACAGTTTTATAATCCACCAGCATGCGCTGGCACAGATACTTGCCAAACTCTTATCAAATTATCCGCATACCCTGCGAAAAGCGTTTGGCCATCTGACGACCAAGCCAAAGACAGGCATTCTGGTGCATCAGCCTTGCTATTTGGCATGTTGATCAGCTCCGGCTTCAATTCATCTACGATAACCTTTCCTTCCAAATCCCAGATCTTGACACAAGGTCCGCATGCAGCTGCTAGCCAGTATCGGTTAGGTGAAAACGCCATTGCGTGAATCTCCGATTCGCCATTGAGTGTGTACAGATGCTTTCCTTCATTGAGGTCCCACAACATTGCTTGGCCATCTTTTCCACCTGAAGCACAGAGTGATCCGTCGGGAGAGACCGTTACACTGTTGCAATAAGCAGTGTGCCCATAGTGATTGGTCTTCAGTTTACAGTTGGTTAGATTCCAAACTTTGACCACCTTATCCCATCCACAAGAGACAATGACCGGGTTGCCGGCGTTGGGAGAGAATCTTACACATGAAACCCATTCGCTGTGGCCATCATCTGATATGGTATACTTGCAAACTCCTAGTGTGTTCCACAACTTGATCGTGCGATCGCGTGACGCGGAAACAATCTGCCTATTGTCAGATGAGAAGGCGACAGAAAGAACATCTTTGGTGTGTCCGACAAATCTTCTTGTGCTGACACCAAGGGTGAGATCCCATAGCCTCAACTCACCATCCCAGGAGCCCGATAGTGCAAATTGACCATCTGATGAAATCACTATATCAGAGATGAAGTGAGAGTGACCATACATTCTTCGTTGAGGAACGCCGTATCTTCCCTCCTCTCTCGTCAATTTCCACAAAATGATACTACCATCACGGGAGGATGATAAAACCATATCAGGGTAAGCTGGAGTCGTTGCTATTTGAGTCACCCAACCACTGTGACTTTTCAGTGTTCCACGTAGTGTCATTTGCTCCATGCTGCAAATTTTTAGATTATCACCTATGAATTTAAGAACTTGGGTAGGCAGCCAAATTGCAGTAGTAAGAATCTAAAATTGAGGACATTTTGACTTCTACTCGATTACGATAGGTAGTGGTGTGGCAACTGGGGGGAAATCGCTTGAAAAGAGTAACAATTGCTTCTCATAGCATGCTGTAGGGATGGATATATTGTACTCAAAGTGCTGGGGGGTTGGTAAGAACAATTGAGCTATGACCGCAACTGCCACTAGGGGATTGACACCACCTACAAAATTTAGGCAATAACATTTAGCAGCCAGAGGAACAGAAACGGTGGTTGCTCTTGGGCTGTATGTTATCATAGTTGCACACTCGAACACCTTGAAAATTGCTGGTGTGCGGTCAAAATTGCCTATAGATAGAATTCAATGTAGCACCCCACCCTCCAGGAGTTGTGAAGACTCGATTATGTATGTGTGGTTCTGACATAACAGCAGAGAAGTAGAGGGCTGAACATGAAGTTGTGCCAATACGGTAATGAGTTTTTATCTGTTGGTTCTGGTCAGCGGCTATTCGAAAAAAGCTATTTGGAAATGTATCTGTGGAACGGTGGCTGAAGCATCAGGAACGCATATTTCCAGGTCTCAAACCTACAACTTCAGCCTCAGCTGTTTCTAAAAATCACATAATTCACTAATGCATGATAATTGATAGGACTGTTTGAGGCTTGGAAGTTATCGGTACCTCAACAGTCACAATTTTACACAAAACTCTCCGTAAGGTATCACTCATGTCGACTCCGATCGGAAATCTAATGATAGACGATGCAGGTAAAATCAGTGAACTAATAGACAGTGCATTAAGTTACGCAGTCCATCTCTCTCAATGCTCCTTATTTTGTCACGGCCCTTGATTTGGATGGCACCACAAACACAGTGCTCGACTGTTCTAGCCAGGTCCGCTGGTGGGAAAGCGTGATTTTAGCCTGGCATAAGTCAAGCTTCACGTTAGTTTGGCCTACTTAATTTTGGGAAGTCCTGTAAAGCGCCAAAATACCTTGTGAATATGAAACAAAGATCACGACAGGCCAATATGGTCAATGGCCCGAACTGAAGTGACGCCATATTATCATGTTGCATGTCGACATGAAATCTCTTGTTGTCAGAACCGCAATCTTATAATGGAACCCTGAATGAAACATTCCAAAGGCGACATTTCTCAGCAATCCTCCACCATCACCAAACCCATCACGTCCTGTCAACCCATTGCGAAATCTTCTCGGAACAAAATCCGAGCAACCGGCTCATCACAGCTTTCACGGCACGGCAAGTCCACGTTGTAGCAGGAAACCACAGTCATGGTCGTTGGGTTCGGTATTATGGCTCATGTTCACTGACAGAAAACACCATTTGGATGGATTGGGATACGACCAGGACGTCCTCTCAGGAGCCGTGGGAGCTTTTATTCTAGTCCGTACTGCAGTGTGACTGTCTCACTGCAAAATCATCAACTTCTTGTCGTGATCTCGTGATCTAGATCTACATACCTGTTTTCATTTTTAGTCTGGACCAAGCGCATCTAGCAACTGAGCATCAACGTGCATACGACTATAGATAACTAAACTAGTTATAGATAACTAGTTTAGTTATCTATAATACGACTATTTCACACTAAAACAAATTAATTTCCATCCATTCTTGGACAAGTGGTGAGCTAGTCATGCAGTAGCACATATGACATAAAACACGTGATGCTTTTTTCACTGATGTCAAAGAGGACGTTTTGTTCGTTTTTGCAGTGGCTGAGGATCGTGGTCGGGTAGCCTGGGCATACCTCAACCATTGGCTCCTTCTTTCATTAGAGGGCATTGCCTTGCTATTGATCTTCCTTCGTAGATCTGTCCAATGAACATTTGAACTAGTAACCAAGATCAATGATATCAGTCATATACATTTTCATTGGAGTCCGCTAGTTGGCACTAGTAAAATGCGTATAGCTATGGCCCTCCATAACCCCAAAATCGATAGTCGGAGCGACAGCGCAAACAGTGCCACGCGAGATGCGACCGCATGCATGCTTAGGACGCTGGGTTTCGTAGGCCTATGTTAGTATGACCGGGAGTAAACGACTAGATAGTGACCCGGCATTATAATCAATGATCGTAGGCGGATTAATCGACCTACAGCAATAACGACTGAATGAATTAGGCTACACGTTGCATATTGCCATGTGCAGTGTTACGGGTACACATCTTTATAGTTGCATGAAAAGTCGGGTACGTTACATGACTAGCCAATTGAGGCTCATTCCCACTCTAGGGAGAAGTAGCCTAGTTGTTATATGATTCTAGTGACTGATTCTCTGATTCATGTTGACCAGACGACTGCTAACTTTTTCTAGGTCTACCATTTTTGCTAGCATATTAAACTTTGGTCTACAAGTGATCTCTAAGATGAATTGTCTAATCTGAGAATTGCTTTACGGACAAGAAGATCATGACTTCATGCGATGGCTCCACAGCTGCACTACGCAATTTTCATTTCCGCTAGCATTTTTGCTAGCATATGCAACTTTGGTCTACAAGTGATCTCTAAGATGAATTGTCTAATCTGAGAATTGCTTTATGGACAAGAAGATCATGACTTCATGTGATGGCTCCACATCTGCACTACGCAATGATCATTTCCGCTATCATATTGCCTCGTCTTGAGAAGACCGAGTAAGCCTGTAACTAACAAGGTAGGCTAGGCATATTTACTGCATCTTTTGCGACGTTGACTTCAGGGAATAGGTAACAAGGCCTTTTGTAGATGATTCATTTTTTATAACCACAAACTGTTGTAATTACCCGGGCCTCAATTATGGTCATATGTAAACGCGTGAACCTAAGCCTAAGGTCAGGTGTCAGCGTGCTAACGTTGTTCGTTGATTGGCGATTTTTCACCGTGGCCGCAGTACTACAGTATGTTTTCTCGGCCTAATAGTCGGATTAGTACTAGCATATAGGCTATACCAGGGTGTAGAATAGGTATACTATTATTTGGCGTGAATTTGATGACGTGAGTCTATCTCTTTTATTGCCGATCCAGTAAAGTCCGAAATGAGCATATGGAGATTACATAATGCGTCAGTTGTCAGAACGAGTCGTTGGCCTGCAACGGGCTTAGAAAACGACAGAGGTGATTTCAAAGAGCGGAAAAGCACACGACGCTTGCTCGTCGTTAAGCTCCGCAATATCGGAAATATGCGTACAGGCGACGTTGAGAATGATGGATTACAGGCGCAGTTGGTCGAACCTTGACTGCTCAGTAAGAATGAGGATTGTCAGATACCGTAAACGCAATCTGCGTACGGGGCACTAGAGTGTAACTAGACTCAAGGATTTACTCGCGTTGGTGTAAGCTATGTTGCTTAACATAGTAACTTAGCGACGAGTGTATCTATAGCGAGGGTATGATTTTTTCCCAAGGGATGTATCCAAAGCAGACACATGATAAGAAATGCGTTAACCAGATCTGCTTAGTTCCGAAATGACGTTCGCTGATCCCCTGGGAAGTAGACTGGTAAAGCATCGCAAGGACAACAAGCGTTTAGTTTGATTATACCAGTGATAAGGAAAGCGTCTACATTTCAATGCAAAATGTCTGGATTGACCGTTCGATATACTGACAGAACAGTAGCCAGCGGGGATTCTATGCGATTAAACCGCGGACGAAGAATAATTACTCTTCCTGGATATTCGGGAAAGGATTTGCTGATTGATCCGTCAACTCCTTTAAGGCTCTACACACGAAGGTTAGTAAATGAACTGTGTGACGATGTCGTATCAATTTCTACCCCTATGTGAATCACGTTAGCACTGTATCCTTAATCCTTATGCACTATACCGTTTCTATGCCGTAATTTTATTCGAAATGCAAGCGGTGCACCAGGGCCTCGCGTAAACGTCAGTTGTCGATTCGAACAATGCATAGCACAAAAGGCTGTATCCTAATTCCTAAATGTGTACACTATTTGAAACGTAAGGCTATCCTAAAAAGTTCAGAGTTGATGTCTGTGTTGTGAGACTATTTCAGTTTTCGTACCAGATGAAAATTATACTCTATAGGCCTATATCTGGGCAGACTTAGTATTCAACCCCGCAGTCAGATATTGAGAGACTATAGAATAGATAGATTTTGTATATAAGGAGAAACGGCGTAGTTGAATTATTAGTGTTAAGAGTAGCTCCTATATTTTTAAAACACTACGCCTAAGTATAATTTGGGGCTCGTCTTTGTTTTTAAGGCAATTCTACAATCTCTGCTGTTGGAGCAGCCACGTAGGCATGCAATAGCATTTCCTGTAGGCGTCTTTGGAGCGTGAGTGGGTGCAGAAAAACTCCATTCGTTATTTGATTGATCTCATCGTTAAATCTCTAAAGGCATGTCGCTACTCCCTTTGTTTACGAGTAGTTTAATGAAAGGGAGGGAGAACAAATGTAGGACCCATGAGCCCAATCACTGACGAAACCAGCGCGTGGCGACTGACATATCACACCCGCTTTTCACAGATTCATGGCCAGTATATTTTCTCACATCTATAGTAGGCTACTGTATATACTCAGCTATATATACTATATGGCTATGATTAGGAGCCATACAACAGTTCCTTACAAGACCGTTTATAATCGAGATGTATGTGTGAACGGCGTGTATCTGGTCTCATATCATGCTCCCATAGACAGAACAGCACTCAGTCGCAAGTGTCGGGCCTCGCTAATCCAACTTGGAGTCACTTGAATTGCGCACTAAACATGACGATGTAGGCTAATGGTAAATACTAGATTTCGACAAATTGCTGTGGAATATAACCTTTCTCACCAGTATTCGAAAAAAGCGTTTGCCAAAATTCATTTGCACTTAGCGGACCTTTTCCACATGCGCGCCAGCACGAAGTTAACATCGCCGGCTTGTCAAAACGTGACGAATGACGTCGCTGACTTCTGATGAGTAGGTCAGCGGCTAGGACGGTCACGAACTTTTGCTTCACGTCTCTACTAGGAAATTCGATATAACATAATCCATACATGTCAGTTGTCAATACTGCCACTGTCACATAGTAGGCCTGTAGTGCAACGACCTTGTGTTGTAAAGGTATTCAAATTCTGGCAGGAGACGTTCTCCTACTTTTGCATTTACAAATTGCGTCGCAAGGATTAATGACGTCAGTGCGAAGTCGTGTGATAAAAATGCGTCGTGTCAGATGGTGTCAACTGCAGATTTGATGTGTTATTCCTAAAGTTATTCTGTGCCTGGGAATGCCATGTAGGCGAGAGGTACTACAACCTCATGACCGTAGACGCAGCCAGCACCGTTGGAGTTAGTGAAGGCTGCTGCCGGTCGTGGTAGATTGTTTTTACATGGCATTTTCACCTGTAATATCGTTAAAGCACAATTAGTCACTAAAATCCTTTTTCATTTCATAAGTACGACAAACATTGTCATTAACAAAGCCTGACGTCATTTGATAAATTTCTACGCCTTTATTCATAATAGGCCTAAGCCTAACGCACAATACAATAGCATACGTATTCTCTCGGTCGTAACTTCCAATTTAAAAGTCATCAAATCATTACGTTTTCGCAAATGGTTTCTTTCTACGATGGCATTAGTGCAACTTCAATGTAGGCTACATATCAAACGAAATTTCCTGGTTCCAAAGGTGTGTCTCCTTTGGGCTGAATGAATGAATAATGCATATTATCGTACAATTTGAGACCATCCCGTCAACGATCGATTTCTGATTGCGTTTCGCTCTAACTGCGTTTTCGTCAGGAATTCATCAATATTCAATTCATTCACAAATCAGCTTCGTATATTATACGGGGAAGTCCGCTCAAAACAACGTGATAAGAAAAGTTAAATCAGTGAAGTTTTGCTAGGAACTTCTCGTCTGGTAATCCGACATGATTGGCGGGGATCACAACAGGTATGATAAGGTGAACGTTGGTCAGTCGAAGCATAGGCCTGCTTTGTCACGTTTCTATTTGAGACGCAAAGACGCATAAGGCATTAGGCAGTATGTATCGAGATGGCAACTTGTTCGATGACTGTAAGAGCTTGGACGACGAACAGATGACGGAGAGAGAGGTAAATCAATCGCCGTTTACTCCTTGCGTGTATCCCAGCAAAATGTTTACAACAGGCCTTAGGAGCGGTAAAGATACTTGAAATAGCCGCGAGCCGCTACATACACATCTTCAATTTTCTCTTGTGGGTGTATGCTACAGAATGCGTTGATTCGCTTACTCTTCATATGAATTCATCTCGGTCATGTCGTGTCTTCGTGCGGTTTGATTTACCTATATGTAACTTAGGCTTTGTGCATCGCTAAGCGACGTTCCATATTTAAAAGGTCTTTTATAACGACATCCTCTAGTGTAAGATCGTTATTTCCTGCCAAGTGTTATTAAAGTGAAGTATCCGCTTACGGGCGATGCAATTAATCAAGTTTCGCGGAATAGTCGAGAATTGTGCCGTTTAGTAAAATTTGTGGTATCATGTTACCAAGTCTCCGGTAGCTATCATCATTATGCCATCGCTATAGTTAATCCAAGCATGCATATGAGTAAGCTTGTTGCCAGCATTGAAACAAGGATGGAGCTATGTTGAGGCAGATGGGCAGATATTTCTCACATCGACGATACACACAGAAAGGGGTATTTTGAACATCGTTACGAGATCCAATAAGGTGCATTGAAATTGTTTTGCTGCGAGACCAGCTGACTGATGTCCTGTCTGGAAATTCCTGTTAACCGTGGCATATTTTTATAGTAGCTGGTAACAGTACTGCCACCTGCCAGTAGACACTACGTCTTCGTCATTAGCACATTTGATATTTTGGCATGCGCTAGATCGATATTCGCTGTTGTAACTTGTGGGAATTGATTCCTCGCCCAGTAAATTTTGTAGTATTGCTTGATTAAACCACCGTCTTGTAGCTGATGTCCAGCACGTATAGCAATATTATTGTATATGTATAGGTCTCTATATACCTGCCTATATTGTGTCAATGGGCCGGGTGGAGAACTGCTTTCCAAGAAGACCCTTGGGGAGGGATCGATGTACTAGTGCCTATTATTTTACAAAAGCGATCGCGTCGCGGACCTTCAAGAGTTTTACCATCCTCGTCTCCCCCTCTACTCAGTTACTGTAACTTCAGTAGGCCTATTCCGCGCGATTAATAGCAAGGAAACGTTGCTTTTCCTGTGTAGGCTACACCAACATGCGTAATCGAGAATCAAACCTATCCGGTCATGGCATTTATTTGGATGTATTGAATATAGGTCAGTGTTATGCTAGTTGTAGCCAAACATCTGGAAAGGGCGCTGACTAGATCTCATGTTTGCTTAGTGACTGGAAGGTAACTAATCGCTGCAACTGTAGCCTATCTCTCAATTATGATTGATTGGAATTTGTTGTCCCTGTGTGTCATGTCCTCACTAAGGCGTGCATGAAGCCAACCCTGGAAGATTAGGGTATCTGGTTTTGCATAGCATGGCAAATACTGTGTTTCTAACCCTACGTCGCGTGTAATCATTACGAACTTTTGAAGGCGTTGGAGGCCATGGCGGCGTTACTCCAGGCATCCGCCTACAGCGGAGACGCCAACAATATCAGGGAGATACTAGAAAGTGGGACGGTCGGTCCGGATGCCGCCGATTCGGTAAGTGACACTGAAAACGTTCATCGGCTTTCAGAGCATGTCAATCTGCTATTTTGGGATTATTTGCAAGAGGCTCTCGATTGCGCTTTTTTACTGCATGTTGCAGGATTTTCCTGCACAGTATATTCGCAATGATGAGTTAAATCGTGGGCTGACCAGGTAGCCACTATTACTAACTCAGTCAAATTACGATGCAATGTTATTATACTCTGACGTCGTATATGGTCTACTCTACTCAAATGCCAGGTTGAATCACATTCGCTCATCGATATGCGTCACTGCTCATAAAGCATTGATCCTCTAACTCAATGTGAGACATATGTTTTGAGAATAATAGTTGATTTGGCGGCTTGGAATATCGCAATACAAGCCACTTATTTTGCTGCTGATTTCCAAGCAGTCCCCAAAGTGACCGTATAATATTCACCGTTGACCTCGAGGTCGTGGTGTACCGACCGATACTCCAAAGCCCACTTGAAACTTCAAACTTGAGTCCACAGTAGCCAGCGTTCCTGAATATCAACCTCACTGTGACAATTCTATGGCGTTGAGCCATCGCTTTTGGGAGTTGAAAGTGTGAAAGTGTATGATCATCACCGTTAGATCTATGTGATACAAATATATTAACATAAATATAAATGATATAAATTGATATTGATAAATTGACGTACATTGATTTTAGGAACTGACCACACCACTTATGCTGGCGAGTGCGGCGGGGCATTTAGAATGTGTAAAGATTTTGGTTGAATTCGGAGCATATATTAACTCGAAAAGAGCGGTATGTATAGATTCTCATCAAACGTACATTTGCGTAAAGATGCCTTAGTCACGAGATATCATGTCTTTTTCCGAACGCAGTGACCGACATCTGGCCATTTTAGCCCGATGAGTACAAAAACAACCGGACTGTGAGCATGATCTGGCACTTACCTGCCAGACATTTGACTGACAGTGGATGCCTCTCGCAATTCATGCGATACCAGAGCGCATTCTTTATATGGAGAGGCACTGTCATATGTTTCGGATGCTGGCGCAAGCTCATGCGAGCTAATAATGCAGCGAACAAAATGGTGACAACGCATTTCGAAGCATCATCGGTTGTCCGTAGCGCGGAAACACGATTTCAAATTTGACCTGACGAATTGCACTCTTCTTCAGACTGGATCAAGCGCACTGTTTTTGTCGGCGCAATCCGGGCACATGGATGTGGTGAGATTTTTGTCGGAAGTGGGAGCATTGATTGACTCACAATGCATGGTAGGTGGTCCTTGTTAGCAAAAGTCAGTATCTGGAATGCGTCAGTCTAGCAAACCATCCCATTACATCAACCGAACACATAGACCTCCTGTATATCAAAGTCAATTGTATCAAATCCAATAGCACAACACCGCATTGATAACTCGAGACAGTTTATGAGTTGCAATTTCGGTAAATAATAGCCCTGTTCTCCTTTCCGTACGCGGTGGCAGTAAATGGATGAGTGATTTGATTGGGATATCCATCATCGTTAACGTAACCCCCGATCAATTAGCAATTCAATGACACCTTGGAGGAGGTAGGCTATACAGTATATGACATGCGAGGGGCTGTGGAAACCGTTAATGGCCTGTCGCAGATGTTGCAGACTCGGATAAAGTCGTAGGTCTGTCGAAAACGTTCTATTTCGTAACTCTGATCCAAGACGCTTTCCCTTATGCGTTTTAGAACGGTGCGACGGCGTTATTCATTGCAGCTCAAAACGGTTATTTGAACATAGTGCAGTATTTAACATCCAAAGGGTCGAGCAGTCGCCTTGGACTTCGGGACAAAACGTCGCCGATATTTGTAGCAGCTCAGAATGGTCACGATGCAGTAATAAGACACCTCGCATCCTGTGGAGCCAACGTCAATGCTCAGAGACAGGTGGGCCAGATGTGCTGTTTTTATATAGCTTCCCTTACATGACGTATTTACATATATGCCTTTGACGGCACGTTTACAGCAATACAGACTCTATCCATCTAGCATGCTCACTCGTCAGCTGTAATCGTTCTGTAGGCCTAGGGGGTAATAATTAGGCTTATTTACGTTGATTGGAAAACCGGGATGATTTCAAGGATAGCCATTGTATAGCGAAGATGGCGCACCTTCATGTCCAATCCGATTGACCATGAGAAGTTTCCTTAGCCTCCAAGTTCGAAGGTGCGGGCATATGTTTATTGCCATGTGGAGGCTATTATTTCACTTCGAGATAGCTTATTAGGTTATCCTACGCCACAATACGTCGCGTGTGTTATATAATAAATATTTCCTCGTCGCGACGTGATGCGTGGCCTTTGGTTATTGCATTCAAACACTATATGCCTTACCACACGTATCTGGCAAGGATGTCTCGATGACTTACGTCAATACATCACTGGTAGTGGTTTGTAAAGTCTGACGACTTTTGAAGTAGCACTAACTATCTCTCATAGTGTGATGCCATACGCCAAGAATGCTAATTGTGGTTATCTATTACAGGACGGTACATCTCCCTTGTGGATGGCATGTCAAACGGGCCAGTTAAGTGCAGTTCGCGCATTATTGGAACTGGGTGCTGACGCTGACAGGTGGGTCTGATTTGATCTTGTGTTACACACGGCAGCAAATGACATCCGCTGGAGCGATGAAACCTATTCCCTAATGACGTTGAATATTTATTCAAACTGGAATTGCCTTACTTGATATATATATATGTCATTTGCGCATGACGCATGTGACGTTTTCGGCCGATCACCCGTCTACCATCTAATGTCACACGGCTGTTCCGCTATGTTGGCAACACTATAGCGTAAACTTATTTTATAGTCCGAGGCCCGGTGACGGGGTTACTCCAATATTCAAAGCAGCAAGTAAAGGATTTAAGAGCATAACGGAACTTTTGTTGAAGAAAAAGCCTCATTTGGGTATTCAAAAGGTAACTACTATATCTATCGCCTTGTGCATTACCGTACCGTGTGCAACAACACTCTATACGGAGAACTAGATATACTACTATTTGGCTTGAGGTTACCATCAGTCCAGCGCACAACTATATACCATCCATTTCTGTTCATTCATGCTTATAAGGCCTGAGATTCCCCAAATACTGAAAATTGTATTTGCAGAGCGGCTATTCACCGTTGCACGCGGCTGCATATTTTGGACATTTGGCCATCGTACAAATGCTGTTGGAGAACGGTGCAAATCCAAATTTATATGATAAGGTAAGTAGGCCTATATATGGAAATTATCATCAATCCAATGACGGCTGAAGGCCTATAGAATTAGCCTTCCTGACCCGCGAGCGGTATCGAATGGTATGGAGAATGCAGTAGAATATAATTACTGAAGGTGTAGGATTCGCGTACTCCGACTAAGCCGCATAGGCTATATTTGTCTGCGATTTTTATTCTACACGGCGGATGCTCTGCTCTTTGTGACGCAGATCCTTTCAAGCCTTTGCTGCTCTCGGATGATAGTCTTGTAGGCCTGCCTATATTCGTACACGGCATACCGAAGGCCAACCATACGCGCACGTATAGGGTAGGTCTAAGCTCAGCATATTATAGGGTATCCTGACCAATGAGATAGTGGTCTGCTGCTGATATATATACGTATTATGCATGCACCAATCTACACGTCGCCATCCCTGTAGCCCCACTAGCTACTAGATATAACACTATATAAGTATATATATATATATAAAGGCCTAATCTATTTTTCACGCGCCTTCAATTTATGGCGCTCGCGATATCTGGACAGACCGTAGGCTATAGGCCAGTACGGCGCCATTTCCTGGGCGGCCAGGCTGCAGTCATATCTTTAGGCTACATTTTGTTGATAGCCTAGCAGTTTGGGAGCGATCTCGCTCGAACGAACTATAGCCTCGCCTCGCGCGTTACTTCTTGTTCTTGATGCTAATGTGGCTCCGGGTGTTTCACAGGACGGTCTAACCGCTTCTCAATTATCT
Source organism: Botrylloides violaceus (assembly GCA_030412335.1). Taxonomy (NCBI): domain Eukaryota; kingdom Metazoa; phylum Chordata; class Ascidiacea; order Stolidobranchia; family Styelidae; genus Botrylloides; species Botrylloides violaceus. The sequence continues at coordinate 95,740 of JASFYC010000737.1, forward strand.
GCAAGTCGGGGATTTGATTCAATCTCAAGAATAATAACTTTGCAACAGAGAGCAGTTTACTGAAGAGAAAATTTGGACGCCCGATATTTTTACGATTCTTTACACCCGCTACTGTTCCGTTTACATTTTTGTTACGAATTCAACAATTTTCTTTTCCGAATCCTCGCTGTCTTGAAAATTATATTAAAAACACATAGTCGCTCATCTTGCCTCTGCTCAGCCTATAGATGTCAAGTGTCAAAGTGTCGTTCAACTCTGGACCGCCATCACCATACTCAGGTTTCTCACGCTGCAACTGCTGCAAGTTAAACTATAGAGACTCCGAGGAGTCTCAATAGTTAAACGCAGTGTCGCTAGGAGATCACGTGAGCACGGAGCACGAGCAGTCGAGCACGACCTGTTGCGTCGGCAGCTTTACCGTATATAGCATAGGTAATGTAGGGTATACCTTATAAGGTTCCTAGCGCTCCTTCCTTTTCACCTAAAGGTCGAAACAGACAGAACTCGTATTGTGCGAAGGTCGATATTCCGTGCATTGTTCCTTTGCTGTTGTAATTTGGAGCGATTTTATTGTCGTTTTTGAAGCTTATTGGCCTACGTGTTCGTGCACCGGCTATTCAACGTTGAAGAAGAGGATTTGATGAGGTGCTGGGGGAGTGGTAGAGGCCTATAGTTATGCTAGGCCATTATTGAAGAGAAGAGGTTGTATTCTTCAAACAACCGGGTTTTACGAATTTGAAACGCATTGACCCGCCGTTTTTCGACACGCGTGATAGTGCTCACACGGAATTACTTAAGGCTTCAAGTATAGAGATTCTCCGTAGAGTCTCTATACTTCAAGCATGGAGTTCGTAAGTCCACGGCTTCAAGCAAGAATCTCTCTCTTCTCCCTTACGCGTTTGCTTTGTGATGAAGTTCCAGATCAATAAACACGCACACTCTACAGTCTCTTTGGTGCTGGCAAATGATTAAGTTGTTTGAGGAATGACCGATGCAAGCAAGTGCTGCATTGTTTGAAAGGTCCTTGATTTAGAATAATCCGTCAAAGTGTCACTCTGTGTTTTAGCATCCAAAGCTATCTACACTATTTGTCCAGAAACGGAAGAACTGAACAGTGACTGGTCTCTCATTATAACTGGTCATAAAAGGGAAAAGCAAAGCAAATGCTTCGAAGAGTTCTCGGCATTGGCTTTTGCATGCGCATTGGATCGGCGTTGAGAATATGTAGCTGCAGACCTTTGTCTAAGGAATCGTTGTTGAGTACTGGAAAGCGCTTGCTTCGTACCAAACCGACTATTTCATTTAACCAGTGGACAACCAGGAGGCTACATGTCGAAACAATAAGGTACTGCGTACCTGTTGTTTCTTTCAATCTCTCTGACATTGGAGAAGGAATCAAAGAGGTTGAACTGACGGAATGGTTTGTCGAGGAAGGGGATGCGGTCTCACAGTTTGATAGCATTTGTGAGGTGAGATCTGCTCTCGTACTTAATCTAGAATGCTATTAGTTCTGTTATATGCTGCCCCTCATTTACTAGCATCCGATCTGTCAGTAAGGGAATTAGCCACCTAATGGTAGCCGCATTATAGGGTTGCCTCGACCATCAATGTGCACCTAAGGTGCAATCATGGTCAGCCAACATATATATATCATGTGCTGTTTTTCATTATCACACTAAAATCATATGCTGTCAAGGCCTATTACCGACATTATGGGATTAGTGTAAAGGAACAGAGTCCTATAACTTATATAATACCGTATACCCTATGGGGGGCAGAAGTGTAGGCCTACATCGTAGGATTTATTAATTTACCTTCACTTTCTCCCTTTGCTTGGTAATAGTCTATTTCATCAGGTCAAGTTTGGACCTTGCAGGTAAAAAGTGACAAGGCATCGGTAACTATCACAAGCCGATTTGATGGCATCATCAAAAAGCGTCACCATGATGTTGACAGTATTGTTCAAGTTGGACAAGCTCTTGTCGATATTGAGACAGACGCAGAAGATGATACAGAGTCACAGGAAGAAGAGGAAGGTAGGAGCAAATCGAGTCGTTTAATATGGGCCTGTGTTAATAAATCCAAATCTCAAATCCTGTCAAGTCATTTTGCAAAAAAGGCATCAACTCGAATAATTTCATCAAGTCAAAATTCATTAATGCCGAGTCTCTAGTACGGTACAGTCTTCACTTCTGTTTCAAGAGTCAAGTCGAGTCAATCCATCTATAAACGTGAAGCAATGCGACTCGTCACAACGCAACTAGTCTCTGTTTCTTGTAGAAAGTATATGTTGTGACCCATTGCCAAGACGCAAGTTACTTGCATTACGGTGCATAATATCTTAACTTGCAAAAACATGATACGATAACAAACATTTTTGTTTTATTTTTATGTATTAGATACTGAAGAGGTGATTGTGAAAGCAGAGAAAGACAAACCAGAGATCAATCCCAAAGTTAAGGTTCTTGCCACACCTGCCGTGAGAAGTTTTGCAAGCAAAAATAATGTTGACATTACTAATGTACAGGTAAGCAATAATGCCAATTGCGTGACCTCACAGACTGGGATGGATTTTCGGCCTGTATTGATTGCTGCTTATCTACTTGTCAGTGTTGTCACCTCCAGTTGAAATTGACAATGACAATTTTAGAATACCATTTGAAAAAATATATATGTTAATTTTAGTAAAACCTAATGTTATCTTAGAAAGATAGTCAGCCCACTAATGATCTATGTATCATTGTTTGGGAGTGAAGCCTTCTTTTACCTTATGTTTTTATTCCAAGCATGGTGAAAATACGAGGCTCTGTATATATAGTATGCATGGACTTCGTGTACTAGAACTTGGTTTAGATGTGACGGCATCTTCATTTGAGTGTATTTTTACAGGGTTCTGGGCCTAGTGGAAGGGTGTTGAAGGAAGACATCTTGAATCATGTCAAAGTACCGGTGTCACAAAAACCTTCAACACCACAGCCGGTTCCACAATCTATACCTACTCCTATTCCAACTCCTACAGCTCAAGATAGGATTGAAGCAATCAAAGGCATTAGAAAGGTAATTTGAGTAGGCTACTTGATTTGTTATGGATCGTAATGAGATGAAGCAGCATGAACATGAATCCAATATTTTTAGCACCCACATATAATAGTAATATACCAGTATAGACATTCTGCTGTGTATCTTAGAAAGTTTATCATAGACTTGTACTTGTAATATGCGTTCAGGTTATTGCTGGTGAATGGTGCATCTTGCATGCACAATGGCTTAAGCTAGAAATGATTTCGCATGTTGTAGGTCAGGTGAAGCAAACGTTAATCCAGACAAGTTTCTGATTTCTGGGTGCCTGTAGGCCTACATGTTATAAATTTATGGGACCGGTACCCAGTATTTATAAATTTCTACTGATTTCCTGACTCTTACTGTTCAGATCATGTTTACGAATATGGTGGAAGCCAATAAAATTCCTCATTTTGGATATGATGACGAGTACGACATGACAAATTTGGTTTCTGTCAGAAAAGACCTCAAGCACGACGCAAAGAAATATAACGTGAAGCTGTCTTACCTACCATTTATATTGAAGGCCGTGTCAATGTCACTACTCGAATATCCCATCTTGAATTCAAGCATCAGTGAAGACCAAGAATCGATTATATATAAGGTGAGTACGATAGACTTGGGCCTATGTTTTTTTTTAATCTGGTATAGCCGGTGCAGAGAGATCTGTTTCTCCATAATACAGAATTTTTGTAAATGTCTGCTTGTTGTTCAGAGTTCTCATAACATCGGAATCGCTGTGGATTCTCCTCATGGTTTACTTCTGCCATGTATCAAGGATGTCCAAAATAAAAGTATTCTAGAAGTTGCAGCCGAAGTTATCAGGTTACAGAACGCTGGATTGGAAAACAAACTTCATCCGAATGATATGTCTGGTGGAACATTTAGTTTGTCAAATATCGGATCGGTGAGCTTCTGAGATATTTCATGTTTAATCGATAATCGTGGGCCCTATGCTGCAGCTGTGACTTGTTGCCTGCTTGGCATCCTGGTGTGGGGTCACTGAGATTGTGTGGTGGAGTGCTGTAACTGAAAAACGAGTGAGCATTCACCAGTCTCGTTCACTGCTTCGACAGTGACGAATGATTCATCCATGTACTTCAAACAAATTTTTATCCTGGTTACACTGGATATTGGTTCTTCAGACTGGACTGAACAATTTGCACCGGATGTGTGTAGATGATGTAGATTCATCAGCTGAGGTGGGCCTATTTGACGATGTGTGTGTGCCTCAGGGTAGACTGATGAATGCTATTTATGCAAGACGTTGATTCCGATGTACCTCATTGACCAGTCTGCAATCTCTGCAACATCGCAATTCGCACTGTATGATGACGGGCAGAAGTGGAATGCCCCACCCCCCAGCCATGGCCGGTCTTGAGTCGTGATAGGCTTTCCTTACTTTACAGTATATCTGATTTGAGATGTAAGTGTGGTCCAGCTCCTGTTTGTTAGAAAAATAGTGGCAATTGTGTGATTTTTAGTTCTGAGAAGTTTGACGGACTGTCTCTAGTGTCTCGTGGGGTATTCCTCATGCTATGGTTTTCGAAAATCATGTACATGTAATCTGAAGTACTTTCAGTACTTTCCTGTGTGTTTCTATGAGGTTACTGAAAACTGTGCTTTCTTTAGATTGGCGGCACGTATGCACATCCAGTTATTTTCCCACCACAAGTGGCAATCGGTGCTATCGGCAAAATTCAGGTAGGTTGACTTACAAGTGAACATTCTTTGTCCGTACCGTTACTGAAGCAGATAGTGGACAATTAATACCATATACCGATAGTAAGAAATAGACACCTGCTTCACCTGATGAAGGAGCAGATATTTGAAAACTTATGAATGGAGTTTGACCTAAAACGAGGCAGGATGTTAATTCATGGTGTATACTTTGAGGTCATCTTTACCTGATCAAGTTGATTTCTGAAAGTATCTAATTTGATGAGGTGGATCTGGACTTGAAATTGAGGGGAAGGAAGTCCATCTGAAGTTACATTTGCACTGCTACATGTAGATTACAGTTACATAGTGGTTGTGTGAACACGTTTACTTCAATTCAGGTACTACCTCGGTTTGATCATGAAGGCGGTTTGCGAAAAGCCCATATCATGTGCATAAGTTGGTCAGCTGACCATAGAATCATTGAAGGTGCAACAATGGCACGATTTTCCAACAACATCAGATACCTATTAGAGAACCCATCAAGGATGATATTCCACTTGAAATGACCAATACAGCTGTGACGCTAGTGTGATAGATGCTTGATACACAAATTCCAACTTTTACGCTATAAATATACATCAAATTGCACAATCCATCTGAATTTCAATCATGAGTGAATTATATTGATATGTTGTCTTGTGGAGAGTTTATCGTACCTGGTGATGCGTATTCACTTGGTCAGTTTGGTTTAGACGTTTGATCAAACATTTTAAAAACTGCAATTAGTCTATTGAGCGTGAATTGGTCTGAGAAAATTTGAACTGCCTTTTGACTCGTTTTCTGAAAATGTGATATCATTGCAATGCGCAGGTTATTTATTGGTTTGCTAGCAGTGGCATGAAGTGTAACTGAGGGCGCGCGGCGCGGGCTAAATAACTGCGGCCTTTGACCGTGACACTGTCACGCAGGACTATGTATCGGCCTTTTGTGCCCCCTGGGCCCATGCCCATCGAGTTTTATTAAATATTGAGCTGCTCTATCTCATATACTGTAGTAGATGGTCTAAATATTTTCCCTCAGCGTAAAATCTCGACATGGGGGTCAGAAATGCATGTCGTCTCACGCGTTCTCGAAACCCTGTGTGCGGTCTTCCTTTCCTTAACAATGTGCTATTTCACGGTCGGTAGTGGGCGACAACGCGCAAGCATGCCCAAGGAGGCCTACGTCACACACGCGTGGGGCGTGAGTCTGTCACAGAATTATGACTCGTGCGTAGGACAGATTCTCACCAATCACTCTGATAAGCGAAAACTATGTTTAAGGATATGCTGATATGCCCTACACAGTTTCAGATAAATTATGGGCGCTTTAATTGATTTTGATCACGTTGATTAGCTCATTAGAGCAGTCTGTCGCAGTTTGATTTCGAACAATAGGGCCTAGCTATTAAACTATACACCGACATTTTAAAAATAAATTTAAACGGCTTGGATTTTTTTCTTTCTATTTTAGAATATTTGAATTAATATATTACCAAAAATATCAATTTCAAGTGTTTGGTTTTGATGAAGAGAGAAAAACATTGCCTCCTCAACTACAAAATTTAGAACTTAATTAAACTATAGTATGCATTGAATTCTATGAAATACTGCCAGTGTTTTCTGTGACATTGTGTCTGTGACATATCATACTTGACAATCTCATTTGCACTATGATGTGTGATTATAGGGCTACTTGCCAAAATAGCAAAAGTTGCTAATAGTATGTTAAAGTCTGAATTTACATGTCGCAGAAGTTGAACAACTGTATTTTAATTATTGCTATATATACTTAAGTCCTACGGGAGAAACCAATTTTTACAGCAAGAGTCGGATAGCAACGTCAATGTGCTTAATACTTTGTCTCGATCTAGTATCAAACGCCGTAGCGTAGGTGTATATAAATCGGTCAACTCTACGATATGCGAATTTGTGGCAAGGTTGATGCACGCAGGTCCACTGATTTTCAAGCGTGGGGTAGTACGATTTCTCATGATTATTTTAGAGTTATGTTAAGAAATCGTTGATATTCACATGTCATCGGTCTTCGGGGCGCATATCTGAGAACTTTAGTCAGAAATAGGTTCTCAAATATGTCATCCACACTGGTCTAGGACTATAGGGACATATAACGGCGCCTGGTGCGCCAACCCTTGTAGCTGAGCACCACAACATGGCCTACTCTAACTAAAGTAGGCCATGCCACAACTTGTTTGGTGTACCTACACTTTCCCATTCATTATCGGTGCTACCATGGCCATGGTGCTACTATGCTATAATCATCAGAGATTGATACAACGTGATATTTTATCTACGAAAGAATGACGTTTGCCGTGAAACAACGGATTATGACAAATTTCACAGTAATTTAATTCCTATTAGTGCGTCGTAAACTATGTCGGATAATCTCCAAGTTGATTTTTGCAAAACAAAAAGTTCATCGTACGAGTTTAATTCGATGGATATTTATTTATCGTTGCTGACGCCGCTAGCCGTGATTTAGATAGACATTATTCACACTTTATGACGTGGTATCATATATACGAAAAGTTGTTCAGTGAAAGTATATATTCTAGGATATATTTGATTCGTGATGAAACTTGAGTTAAAGTCGTTTTGTGGCTAATAATCACAATATATATTAGCGTTACCCAATAACAAATTTACAAGTGACGGCACAAAGATGCCAACGGTTGTAATGCACCAGTACAACTTTCGCTTTTTTTGCTGCGGGGAATTCAGATTTTAAGACTTTCATATTGATACAGCAGTTACCGAAAGAGATTGCGATGTGTGGATTTTCAGTCTTTATTTGTCCCTTCCGTTGATTAGTAGGCCTACTTGATTACTTTTCCGTTGACTGTGTTCCAACCTATTAAGCTGCAGCGCCAGTTTGGTTACTTGGGTTCTATCGCACGTGGTTGAAATTGCTGTGAAAAACGAAGCGTGTAGCATATAGCGTTACGAGTGATAAATATAGGCGTACAGCACGCATTGGAAACCCGTATCTGAGGTTACGTAGCAGTGACAGAGAGACAACCAGACAAACAGGAGCATCAAATGTTCCAGTGCAGACTAGGTGGCAGTAGGCCCTATACACGAGATCGCTGGTTTCGTATCTAGTGTCTCCAACCATATATGGATGGTTAAATATAGGTAGGCTATAGAGTATGGACAACCCTTCATTCGGGGTAGGCCTTTAAACATCGTTCGACTTAGTCCGGACGCGGAGTTATGGCGCTGCGAAGCGCAAACAGTCTGATCGTCAATCACGTCTAGGCTACACGTCGCAGCGATTGTAATAAATGAGTTAAAACCACGGCCAAATCACTCATCGGTAATAATCTGCAGAACCCATCTGGCGTAGGAAGCGCTAAAGGAGGGAGGGATTTTGCTAGACGATTCGAGATTTATTGTTTGTGGGCAGTTCCAGCAATACTAAAGCATATTACTTTCGTATTAGCGGATGGATCGGGCCTAATTTTAGAACGGATATGGAATGGGTCATAACGTACAGATGTAAGTCGATATTATTTATGTTTTAACGGGGCGTTTTTCGGATTAGCCACTCGAGTCTAGCGTAAGTAACCTGCGCCAACGACATTTAAGCACTTGAACTTTGAAATGCAATCCGTGTTAATGCCAAAAGAGGAATTGTCTGTTTTATATATGACGTTCGATATGAAAAATATATTTTGAGGTGTTGTGAAATCTTGCTAATCCGGAAGCACTATACTCGTGAGTCCATTTCGCAATCAAACAGGATTCCTCTTACTAATGGTGCCAAAAACAATGAGCTGAAAATGCTTGTCTTTCGTAGGCCTTCTGATTACGCTGGAAGGTATGTTCGCAAAAACAGAAAGAGCGTCATTAATCCTCAAATTTTTGTAGTCGTGGACTCGTAGTCAACAGTTACTGTTGTGGGAGAAATATTTTAAGAAAAAAATGCGCTTCGAAGAAAAGTTACGCCATCAAATTTTCTGAATCTGGTTCGTGACAATGTCATTGGAAGTTATTACAGCGTCTGTGCGGAAGGAATCACTGTTCAAGAGTAGTGTCTGCTTTTGTTTGCTTTTTCAAATAAATATCCGATATATTTCCTGATTTCCACAGTGCAGTTGTAATGGGTTGGGTGTCTGGGTGAAGATGCAATTTGCTGTGCCCGAAGTTGGGGAAGTACTAAGCCAACTGACGCGATATTGCCAGGTTGTTTTTATCACATATGAATAGGATCTAAAGAATGTATGTAAAGTGTAAACCATAAGGTAGAAGAAAGCCTATACATATCGACTTATTGAAGCTAGCAAGCCTTTGCTGATGTAAACAGTAGGGTTTACGTGGTCTAAATTCGCAATACCGTTAATATGTTTTCGCTTTTGTTGAATGTTGCCTATATCTCGACGTATTTTGATCGTATCTCTAACTATTTAAAATCGATTCATTAGCCTTAGTTGTTTTACTGCATTTGACCACCAGAAAGAAATGCGTCTAAAATCATTGGGAAACCCCTATTTTGCGGTTATGTACTATATGTTAGCACTGCAGTGTCTGAATGAAAAAGTCATTCTAGATGTCTTGTATCAACTAAACGTAACATAAGATTCTCTTGTTGTCTGTAACCACTAGCAAGCGACAAGGAACCAATTAAGAAATTGTTGCTTCGTTGATTACTACGTTTCTATCAACCCACAGGTAGTAACCAGCATATGTAATGACTAATTGTATGGCTCAAAAGGGAGTTGATCAGTTGATTAGGATGCACACAATTAAAGGTATATAATGTGTAGTTATTGAGGCTTTGGGTTATATCGTTATTCAATAGGAGAAATAGGACTGTAGCCTGTGTTGCGAAGCACTGGACAGGTGTTCGCCAACCGGAGGGTATTGCATTGCAGCCTTCTTTCTTGATCAGCGAGACCATTATTGAGTGGCAACAGTATACCCTACACTGCGCATGATTTGGCTTTGGGGATGGCCTCTCTGCTTCAAACTATTCCATTCCTCTGGGCTTGAGAAACGGCGTGCCTGGTGATATATGTCTACCCAGTAGCACTCAGAAGGTTGACGACAACTCTGGAATAGAGCATCTGGATCTGTATAATGACTATGTCTAGTAGGGGTGCGGTTTCATAAAGATAGGCTTAACGCTATTGAAGCTGAGTTCGCCTATACTTAGTGTGCGTTAAAGATGTTTTCTTGATAGGCTATTTATTTGTCACAATATCTGCAGTTTTTACCAGATGATTGTTTCTATTGATTTCGTTTTCATTACTTGAATGCATATTTAATATTTGCAGATACATATTTCTTAATTTACTGATATATGCAAATCATGCAGGAAGTAAATGTACTTCTTTACAATGAGTCAACTCTGCCGACGGCTGCAGCAAACTTTTGTCTTGGAATACGGGCGACAAGAAATCAGGATTTGATGTACGTTTTACTAAGCGTTCCTATTCCAATCCTATCAATAATTATTAATGGAATTGTACTACTTGCCTCTGGACTTCAAAGAAAAACACTCCGCCGTCATAATTATGTCTTCAGCAGCGTTTGCAGCACGCTCGTTAGCAATATGCTTTACACCGTCCTTGCTGTTTGGACTGCGATAGCCAACTACCTGCAAATCATGGAAGATGGTGTGACTGATCAGGATACAGCCGTGAAAGACTTTTCTAAGGTGGTGTTGACTGCAATTTCAAATTTGATAATAATTGGTTTAGGTTGCTAGAGCCCTAAAACATCGACATTCTTCCATGATACCCTACGGTCTACGACATGTGCATTTCCTTAAAAAAGGATTGCATGAAACGATTCATTGTTTCGGTGGGCGAAGTTGAATAATGGACGGGCCAATCTTGGTCTGCCATGTAAAATGGTCAGAGTTGTTGTTGTTGTTGTGAATCCCTTCCATCACGAATCTACAGTGCAATTCACTTCCACATGCCCGTCTATAATTGCCGCATGGTAATGCGCAGTTCCTCTGTTTCGGCATATAATTAAAGTCCGTAAAACTACAAACATTATGACGATGCGCGCTTGACCTATGGAGGTAACATTTGTCTAACTTCTAACATAATATAGTTCCTGATAATATAGTACACATACTTCAATTCTTCTTATGTCACGAGGGAATAGTACAAATTGAAGCAACAATGCCGCCATTGCTCAACGATCCAACACTTGATTGACCTATGAGTATACTGTATATGTCCAAGTCAGCATTCTCAAATGCTCATAATTGCAATGCTATACATCATAAAAAAATTAAAGATAATGAATTTCTACGATTACAATCACTTTTCTTACATCGTATTAATTAGACATTGCTGTTACATTTACGTGATCCAAACTATCTATCGCTGCAAGAAGGTAATCGTATTCCAAAAGGGCAAGGACTAACTATTTATATAAACAATTTTGGCCTGATATATTCCAAACAAACTTTCTACATGGGATTATTATCGTTGCGTTTTCATAATATTGGTCACAGACAAACAGAGTGCCTGTGTCGCGACTACGTTTCCGAAAATAGCGGTCTTCAAACCATACGTAGCCTATTCCCTTTTTTACGAAAACGCCTACAGATTCCGCCATTGAAGTGTATAAGGTACCCCACTTTATGATGTACAAGAAGGAATAATGGCATCTTCTGGATTGTGGCAGAGGATCATCAAATCGAAATGCTGATCGGTCGATTTGGCGCAAGCACTGCGACTGTACGACTGCCAGTATCTCCACGAACTGTTTTCACCGCACACTAGGTTGACTGTCCGGAGTGTCCGCCTTCTGATCGACCGAGTCAAACCAAAAACTTGAAAATTAGTATCCATAGCTAACTGCTTGGCAGTGAGCATCCTGGAAATGCGGACGGTTGTAGCTGTGATAATAGTGATCCGGGCTATAATCCGGAAATGTCGACACGCGTGGCTGGCATCGACGTGGCATACATGACCTACGTAATTAAAACGACATAAATTCCCACCACCACCAACAGCTGTTTCCAATATTATTTCACGACACCCACGTTATCAGTTATCAGTTATCTTAGACTAACCGTTAATAACTCTCGTAAGAAGGCAAATATTTCAATGAAGTTACGTCTCATAAACCACTTTGAATATATGCAGCCGATAGCGGAAGATCCCGCCGATCCAGACTCTTTTAAAGCACTTAACACTTCAAGAGTCCAGTCATTATCGGCTCATTTACTGTAGACTAGCACGGTAGCACAACTATTGCAGTTTCAAGAATGTTAACATTCTGAACACTGCAGTTCTATATATAAATGATTGATATTTTGTAAGTATGAGGAGGGTATAGTTGAAAGCTCCATCTGCTGAGAAATCCCATTATGATATTTGTATTCCGATTGATATATTAATTATCATTTATCTAATTCAATCAACATTATAAATTTGTTAAAGTTGTCATTTCGTATTATCAATGTATATTTCCAACTGTGAAATTTTTACAGAAAATGTGGGTCGCCCGAAATTCGATGATTCTGAGTTTGCTTCTGGCAATGTGTGGAAACATTGGCTCCCTGGTGTTCGTACTGATGGACAGCACTTATTTTGTGGGCCGGACAGTGAGTCATGGACAAATAGTAAAAGCGTCATTCTTATACAGAGACGAACTATCAGGAAGACGCAGGTGAGATTATAATTCTACCGCAAGTTTATGGAGACGAATACGCACGCTATGAAAATTTAAATCATTAGGACGTTGTATATATACCGTAGGTGTAAGAATTGCGGTGCTCAGCCACAAGGCTTTATGCACCGTGACATTTCGACATGGTTTGTTATTACAAAGCTGTGGTCGTTGTGGTCGACATCTTAGCCAGTCACGAGATGCATTTACCAAATTCGATCATGTTGTTTCAACCTCTCACCTGAGATTTGATACGTTGACGCATCAGTGATAATCCTATACAAAAATAACCACTGGATTATTGTCACCAATCAGTGCCAGCTTGAGAATAGGATCGAAAGTGCCTTTTTCGATTGTATTTCATATTCTTGACGACGATGCTGTATATATTAGCTGTGAAGGCACGCGAGCTATATCTATTACTCGAAGATAAATTTACAATCAGCATCCTCTTAGAACCAAGCACACCTATTAGCGTACTATACTTAATCAATCTCATTCGGGCGACCATCGTGCGGGTGAAACGCCTATTCAGTGTCATGCTTTCCATGTGATTACTTGGTTAGCATAGAATGTCTTTCTGACGGCTGATCGAATGATTATTATTTGTTAGCGCCGCCTTTGCAGCATGACGCCCTTCCACTAGTAGGCCTACTACGCTTCTTAGACACATCGTGCTGTAATGTGCCATTTCCGGCATTGATTTGCTTCCGATATGGTTCGCTGTAATTGAGTAGATTCAGCATTAATATGTGTAGGCTTAGGAGCTTTACATGGATCGGCATCTCCTGCCCACATTCAGCAACAGGACCATATTGATTTGTTTTCGCATATTTTTTTTCTGCATAGTGTAGGACCTTATTTTAATTTATTCGTTTATATTGAAAGGTTAAACTTGACGAAACGTGCAAAGGCCCGTTTGCTGATCGTGATTAGCTGGTTAGCACCGATGACACTTGTAACTGGTTCTGCCAGCAGCGAATGGAATTGTAGAAACTCGTGCTGTCCTCCAGGATATTACAACTACGATTCGTGTCCCGTGGAGCAATCATGTTCAAGACTGTGGCCTCCTCTCACCCAGTCTTTCCTAGCGATAGTTTTGGCCGTTTGGCTGGTTGAGGTAAGTGTCTGGAGCACAGATGATGCTACACTTTACATCAGCCTATACTTTGGGTTCATAGGGTTAATGATTTATTTCAATTTCTAAACGCCACGCGTTTTTTAGGTGATATTAATGATCTGGCTGCTGACACATACGACATTGCGATTTCGGAAAATAGCCAATGAACGAAGAAAAGCATCCCGTTCTGAGAGTGAAACCAACTCCGGACCGAAATCGGACCCGGCTCCAAGTAGAAGTTTGTCGCCGGTTGATACTTCCTCTCCAAGTCCGAAACCGCTGAGACTAGCGCTACCTGCTGGTGGGCACCCTGATAATATCAATACGGTAAGAGGCGACAGAGACCCACCGATTAATTCGCAAACGTCAACTACGCCAGGAACGATTACACGGAGGAAGAAAGCAAAATCGATTCGTTTCATTCAAAAGTTCAACTCGAAAATGAAAGCCATGATTTCTCTGACGGCCATATTCTTCATTTTCACCCTACCATTGGTTTTAGGTATTCTGGCGGACTTGGGTTCTGGAGCGCCAATGCCAGGGAGGAATGTTTTCAAAGTGTTTTCAGACATGAGTGCGTTCTTGTATACAGTGCTGTGCCCCATCATTCTATTAAAATTCATGCCAAGACTGAAAATGTCCGTATCTTTGTGCTTGTATAATTGCTCTCGTTTGTGCAATAAGTAATTAATAAATAGACAGCTGACAGTGGTCCGAAATCTCGATAGTCTTCATCCTGCTAGCTCTTTTCCTATTCCGATCTGGGTGGTAATCAAAATTACACTTGATTCGGGAATTCTGAACTTCCGAGATACGAACGTAGTTGTGTTACCTGACTATTACGTCCATTGCTGTGGTATGCATCATCTGTGTACAGAGATATAGCCTACTGTAGGCCTAGCCTACGTCTATTGCATCAATGCACAAACCCAACACAGTGCTCAGTGATCATACTGTTTGAACTTCTGGCCTTCCCCGTGGATGTCTTGTTCTTTCGGAGTGGTTCATTTTTCTGTTGCTGTGTTGTCCACAGTTTGTATGCTCAATTTCTGTTGCTTTCATTGATTTGTAGCTACTGCGGGAATTTACACAATAGGCCTACACTATGCATGCCATACTTCCGGTTTACTGCCTGGATTACTTTGACGACCCTTATGATCGGAGTCTTCAAAGTGGTCCAGGCACTAAACCCAAAAGAAGCGCATCTACCGACGGTAGAGTCTTTGGCGTCTTCGCGACATATTTGGATTTAATCTGCACTAATAGATTGCAAAACCCCAGTGAATAGCACCTTATTTATTTTAGGTGTTTTGTTGCTGTTTCGTCGTTTTTATTTCGTGTAATATAAACTCCATCGAAGTGAACTTGCTGTTGCCAGTTTAAGTATCATCTACTCTTTTTATATGCCGTGGGTCACTAGCTCAGCGAGGATGACGCGACGACGGAGACAGCAATATGGACCAGGAGCTTGAAGACATTTTAGGTACCTTTCGCTCTGATTCAGCCCGAAGAAGATATGTGACGGCACGAGGCCATGATCATTCCCGTGGTATTTTTATACCGGCACATGATGCTCAAGGGAACGCCTAATGATCTCGTATTGGAAATAGTCATTATGGTATCATTACAGGGTGGTGCTGGTGCTTTCCTGGGCCTGTACAGATATGGCTCCTCTTCCTCTTGGTCTCCCAATGGGTCTGCCAGATGTTATTGTAAATGCAAAGACAGTCTGCTGCATTAGCACGAAGCCGTCATCGTCAGAAGGCAATAACCGCAGAGACGCTTAGCTCTGGCTCTCGGAACGTAGAAACGCGCTGGGGTCCACTAAGTTGCTTGCTATCGGGCAAGAGTTCTTGACTCGTTAATTAAGCCCTGTGGTGTTTATATTTGCATGGTATGTTCAATCCGCTGCCCATGTTCGAGGAGAGATCAAAGGTGTTACACTATGATACCCAAGTCATTTTCCGTATCAACCAACTAACATAATAATTGCGATGTACTGCTGTAATGTGTTTACCAGAGCCCAAACCCGTCCAGACCTTTTAGACGCCTGATTATCACCGCTAACAATTAACAAAATGACCTCGCCTCTCTATCTAAATGCTGGGTTGTCACGCGAGGTGGTGCTCGCCTGTATCGATGACTGTTTGTGTATGAGGCTCGTGATTGACAAGGTGAGGCGTGATATAAGAATTTCTTTGGGTTTGTAACGTTCAGTATGGTGGGTTGGTTGACTGTCACGTTGCAAAACCTTGAGTGACGATATTTATGTCAATCAATCAATGTTTGTAATGATGAGCACTTACGGCTACACGGAAGCTACGTGCTTGACCTTAACGTGTGTCTCTGTTTTCATTGTGACCAAGCTAAGTATTTTGGCAACGCTTCGCGGATGTATATTGATCATAAGGCTTTCCTTGCGAATTTAAATAAATACTCTTGTCCAAAACACTTTCAATGTACAGTACACGCGTAACACGCATTGCGGCAATCGAATAACTGAAGGTGATTTCCGGAGCGCAAAACAATCTTGCGAACAAAGATTTCTCGGATACGAAAACGACTATGAAGATGCTAAAAGGCTCGTGATGCCAGTCGCAAATATGCATCAGTTTATTTGTGCACTCTCACCTGTTACGAATGCATTACTGCAAACAAAAAATGTTAATTGATCAGTTCAGTTTCCAAATTTGCGGCGCCCGGCTGCGTTTAGTTTTATAGCGTAAAGGTGAGCTTATAGTAGGCCATGAGTAGGCCTATACCATATACTGTATATCTATTCGTATGTAAGCTTACTATACTCTTATTCCTCAAAAACATGATTAGGTCTCGGGCCTATTGCAAACGATGCGCCCTTCTCTATTCAGCTTTAACTTTACCGGCCATGCCGGAATATTTTTCAGGTGAACTGTTCACTACACCAGTAATAGGCCCACTCCTCTAAGAAGGAATGAAGTGCCATTTTCCATACGCTGTTGAAGTTGTGGTGTTTTTCTGTTGTGCATGTAAGAACACGTTTACTATGGTCCAATACCAATATATATACCAGGTAAGAATAACGTTTACTTTATCGCATGGGTAAGGCCGTTGGGGCCGATTCCGAAATATTTCGTGTATAATATTGATTAGTAGCCTATAGTTAGAGTTGAGTACTGGCGACTTTTCAGTAGCTTCATTACTGTAGATTTACAGATAACTGTGGGTGTATCGTTCCGTTGATCAATTATTACGGCAGGATACCAAATTACAACTGATCACGGCTTCTAGTTACATTCATTGCCAATATAGTTTGCTAGAATCTCATCGGTATCGTCGAGAGAACAAGGTATTACTTACTGTCTGTTGCTTAAGTTGATTAGTGACAGTCAATTAAAACTTTATGCTGGATCTTGTCAAGATCACCTTGATACTAACGTGAATGTGATTATTGCAGGTGCGGCTCTCGCTATCATGTCAGGAACGCAAAATCTCGCGAGCATCTTCAGTCCACTTGTATTTCTCACAGTGTATCCGGCTACACTTCACATCTTTCACGGATTTGCTTACCTAGTGGCAGCCATGTTCTTTACAGTTGCATTTTTAATGATGACGTAAGAAAAATTAATCATCGCTTAACTGAACTCACTGCTATAACTAAGACATTTAACTACAGTCAGCCGAGTGGTTTGACTGCCCGCCATTTCATATCGGGAGGTTCTGAGTTCGATACACAATCGAGTCACGCCAAACAGTTTACGATTGGTATCCGTTCTACTCTGCTTCGAAATCAGTATCAGTATCAGGGAGTGTGGAGCTTTTGGGTTGTGATCGTGATACGGGTTGTACACCAGACGTATAGACACGTCACACGTGTACTATAAGCATTGACCTGTCGTATTTGACCTTAGTATTGAAGACGCTACAATTCCAAACAGACGAAACGCCGAGCATGGCGTGACATGATGCGCCAAAGTAGCTTATCGGCGACCAGTACAACACAACAAAAACATATTGCAATTTATCTAGCGATTTGATTCATCTTATTTCAGTGTGTACAGTTACTTAATCATATGTCTTTGCTTTCAGTATTGTGTGGATCGCGAACAAGCGAAAAGAATAAATAAAGAAAAAGCAGACATTGCGGGGATGTTCGCTGCTTTGTAGACCTTTGTTGACTTGGTCATCGAGGGCATATTACTGATGCTCATCCCTGAGCGGGCCTGCAATCTTGATGTAATAGGAAAATTGTATGGCAGAGCCAATAATAGGTAGACGGCGACCCTGGCGCAATGCGCAGGCGAGCATGTAGGCTTATTAATAGGCCTAATTTCGCTCAAACCCAAATTATGAAATTGATCAATGTATAGCAAAAAAGGCTTCGCCTTCGCGGCCTACTATGGATACACTATCGCGTTTTCAACAAGTCAACATATGTTGCTGTATTGTATTACATGTGTATATATATTGGCTAATGCCAAGCAGTAGTAATGTCCTGTCAGTTTGTTGTTAAAAGATTTTAATGTAGTTGTAATTGAGTAGCCTATACGCCTCTTTAATGTTGTCAGAGGCCGATCGGTATGACTATAAGCAAGGACAGGCTATGGGACTGGTTACGATCAATTCATGGTGCTTGTTTTGGTTGTTTAGCTCACAGGATAAAGCAAACGCTTTCCGCCTGAACGACAATTGCTACGTGATTGATACAAGCATAACTGCAAAGTATATAATTAGCAGAACACTATTGAATCGTACTCGCACACACCGCGCGGCCTCATTATTAATGCTTCATACCAGCTGTGAGAAACTTAATCGACGAGACTGTTAGCTTTTGGTATAATACTGGTGTGTCCGGTATAGAGCTCGCACAGTGAAATTTTATGCTTGTCAGCATTTATTGATAGTATTTAGATTCAGGTTCGGAAAGAAGTATATCGGAGGTGAAATATGGATACGTGATATTGCTCGGTCTGTCAGAATTCAGGGTAGTGCTTACGGTATTGCTTTTTTTGTCGCATTTAGCCAGCAACAAGTTACAAAGATTTTGTGTTAACTTTGTTGACTTCATTGGCAGACTGTTGAGTTGAAGCTGGCTTCTTGAGGTCAAATGACTAGCTTCGAGACTTCCCACGGACCGATTAACAATGCGGTGGAGCATACCGTACGCTGTCGAGGGGGTAGTGTTTTTTGCATGTGCCTGCCAGTACACTTTTGATATGGTTCAATATCAATTCATTTATCAGGCAAGGACGAGTATTCTAGAATTTACTGTAGACCGATAACTATAAGCCAAGATTTCTAGTCAGCAGTAGGCTATTGGTGAACTTGTGATAAAGTAAATGCCGAAGGCATGTACCATTTTGTATATGGACATATACCTGTGCATAACCAACCTAATCTGTGCCATCCATGTAAACAACAGGCCTTCGAGTGCATAGGTCGGATGATCAAACAGCCGGTCACTAGGGTTCATAAAAATGCTGTTTGATCTCTTTGTGTTGCGTCGTGGCATCAATTTTCTCCTTTCAGAACATAATGGCCTATGTTCATACTTTGTATATAATAGCTTATAGGTACCAGTTGGTGACAATAATTCGCATGTATAGCATTTAATGCTTGATGTAAGCTAATTCTGACCACAACATGCCTCGCTATACGATTGGTCCTTGTCGGGGTTTAGTTCTCTAAAACAGAATTCGAAAAATCAGTAGTGGCTATCAAATTAATGTTAAATGCAAATCCGGAATTGTGCGTTAATATATGCAATCATGCATTTACTAACGTCCGTTACATTACATTATCTCCTATAAATATTCATAGAACGAGAACCGAACTGGTATACGAGAAAAGGGTTCGCAAGTGGCTTCGCCAGCAGCGCTAATGAAATGATAAATTTTGTAATATCCCTAAATTGATATCATTTTCAAAATTTGGGCGTAAAGGTCGTATCAGAAGAACTGAATTTCACCAAGGATCACTCGGTTGACTATTGTTCCCCGAATACGACGAGTGACGAGGATGAACAAGCTGTGGCGGATGAGGTATCGAGGTGAATATCTCTGCGCTAGCCCGAATAAAAGTGGGGGCACGACATCTCTCTTTCAATGTACTACCTCCCCACCCCCCACAAGTGTCCAAAGCCAATACCCAATCTTAGATCGCAATCTGTAAACTCAATCATGACCTTTAGATCTGTCGAAGTAATATCTATCTATCTATCTACCCCATCATAATTTTTGAATTTGATTGTCTTGCAGGTGGACAATGTTCTCAATGCTATCAGGATATGTGACGTGCGCAATCGGGGCCACTTTGTTTACGTCATGGAGTGACAGCATTGGGCGTAAAAAAGCCATCGCATTCCCTGTTCTGGGTACATTCATCGCAGCAGTTATGCAATGCATTATCGTTACTTATCGGTATGTAAGTGGTTTAACCAGTCTTTTAAAAAGCTACTCACAACAGATTGAGGGAGTTTGGACTGTTGCCGTTGTGATGATATCAATATATAGATTTCTCTGGCGAATAATTACAGTTTCCGTGTGTTTTACATAGTCCATTGTTTTACATAGTCCATTGTTTTACATAGTCCATTGGCAACCTCGTAGTTCAATCTGACTTGAACCTGCGGTCACCCTCTCCTAGCACTATTTCAGCTGCAATGACATTGACTATCCCCGTCCGATGTCTCCCGATAAATCAAACCCTTAGCCGCGTGTGTTAATTTGTTTGTTTATTTGGAATTTATTGCGTTTTCAACTACTAAGGTCATGTACGCCAGGTAAATGGTTACGGTATACGTGTCAATACTTCCAGTTTATTGCCCGGATTATTACTCTCCGCACTTCCGCGATAGCGACTGCCAGACAGGAAAGCAGCGGATACCAATTTTAATGTCTTCGATTTGACTCGGTCGGGAATCGCACCCGTAACCTCCCGATCAGAAGGCGAACAGTCCAAACCACTCGGCCAACTGAACCGCTTATGTTTTGTACCAGTATATATTAAAGCCCAAGCTTGGATATTTGTGAAGCCGATGGCTTGAGAATGTTTTAATTCTCAATAAACCAGGGCTGGACGTTTTATCTGTATAGTGATCTTCTTTATGATAAGCTTCAATATGCAATTCACGGCGGTATTATATTATACTCTCATAATATTCATGATTTCTTCATTTCAGATTACCTTTATATACACTAATTATCACTGAGCTACTGTACGGAGCGTCCGGTAGCTATTCTGCTATGCTAAACATCGGTAGCTCCTATCTAAGCGACACTGTGAAACCGGAAGATAGGGCACGAAGGTATGTTAAACCACATATGTATGTGATATGAACGATGCAATTCACCACACGCAAGTAGGGAGCTACAAGACAGAAACTTTCCCAAACCTTGTGTCTACCGATTCCTACTGCGGTATCGTTATAGGCATGTCGTCTCTCAATAGCCAAGTTTTGAACTAAAATCACAACTGCATCGTATTTCATGAGACGTATTGTCATGCATCGTGTTTTTTCCGAAGTCTAGGCGTACCTAAAATAATGACATCACAAAAAAATAATTCAAAAACATTTTTCAAAATTTCCAGGTTCAGCATTCTTGAGGTTTTTGCTTCCGTCGGCGGTGGATTAGTCCAAATAGGTACCGGCTATTGGATAAATTCCGGCGGTTTTGTCCCGACATCGATTTTCATCTCGTGTTGTGCCTTTGTTGCTGCGATATTAATTCCATTCATGGAGACCAAGAAGGTCGATGTCATCGAAGAATTTTCAGAAAGAAGTCCCCTGCTAAATGAAGGAACTTATGAAGTAAAAGTTGTAGGAAAAGATCCAACGCCGAATTCCGGACCAAATAATAAATCTTTATGTAAGCAAATACAGTCGTCGTGGAAAATCTATGCAATAAAGAGATGTGTCTGTCGTGAATGCCTTGAAGGTGCGTATTCTAATTCTTCTTCTGAATTTGAGGGAGTAAGTTGGGTCAGCTGTCAGCTGTTAGTAATTGTGCCCCTAATGACTGCGGCCACGCCCCTATATGCATTAGGCACCGTGATGATCACTCAGGAAATATCGATGCGTGAGAAATGACACCGCTCTTGCCCAAATCCTCGACGCCCCAACCACGGGTTGTAGCCTTGTAGGATAAGTAAGTATAACAGGCTTCTCATTCAAGCATGGTTTACTCCTGCTTCTGTAATTTCCAGATTTAGACAATGAGCCAAAGCATCTTTACACGAAGAAAGAAAGGAGATGGCGATTGTGGTTTTATGCGTTGGCTTTTGCAATATACATGTTCGGCGTGAACGGAACCGGACAATTTATGACTATGTTCCTAGTATCATATCCGGTTTGCTTCACTCCAAATCTAGTCGGTGCACAACTGGTGAGTTGAAATCAGGACTGCGGATGCAGCGATAACCCTAACCTTTTTTTGACGTCATGATGCATCTTTTCTATTTCAGGGTCTAGCAAATGGTCTCATTATTGTCATTCCATTTTTAATAATTCTGTTTCAAGACTACTTGAAATTTGAAGCACTAGCCATCATTCTTATTGGCACACTCAGTGCCTGTGCTTCAAGCCTAATAATAAGTTTTGCGAAGGGACCAACCTTAGTATTCGCAGGTACGTATTTACATTTAAATATTAGTTGTTTCCAATACAGAAATGCTTTGGCATGCGTGCGAGACTTATCACGAGTATGGGTTTTAAGATTGCGGCTTTGCCAAACGAATGGTGCGGCCTTGCTTGTTTCATACTTCAACCGGGAAATTCTCAACATGAGAGGCAAATTTCGTTGATTGTACTTGTGTCTCGACATGGTTCATGCTACTGTGTGTTATGCGAAGATGCTGTCCACTATCTCCTGGCAGGCCGTGCATGTAGTTTAAATCGTTAAATGGAATAATATTTAACCAATAATATTCCAGGCACGGCTTTGTCCATGATGTACAGCTTCACAACTGCTTTCATACGATCCGAAGCAGCTGGTCTGGTGTCTGCAGGGGAGCAAGGTCGGTTAGGCTGAAAGACGCTTGATAACGTGTAGGCTACACTTCACTATCGGTAATTTTTCTGAACGTTTGATTAACTGTGGGTTACGCATCTGCCAATGATTGTTGCCATCATGCCGTAAATGTGATTCACTGCGCACATGATTGATGACGGTTTTGATTAGAGGATATGGGGAGAGTGATGGGCGAGGGTGTCAACAGGGGACACTAAACAAGTGAGTTTATGGACGAGAGTGTTTCGCTGTGGGAACCCAATTGCAAACGCCGGAGGTTGAAGGCAACCCGCCTGAGCGGTTTAATAATTCGAGTCCAGTATAGAAAGCTGAAGTTCATCAGTACACACTATAGAAAGATGCAATCTTCTGTCCATCCTTCGAAATATTGTAAAAATGTTACATACTGAAAGCTTTTGTCTCTACAGGTGCGGCATTAGCAGTAATATCAGCCTTGGAAAACCTGGCTTGCATCTTCAGTCCAATCGCGTTTTTGACCTTGTATCCAGCTACGTTGTATATCTATCACGGCTTTTCTCTTGCCGTCGCAGCCATGGTATACGCAGCCACCTTTTTATTGATGGCGTGAGTAAAGGTTTTGTGTTTCCCACACTATGTACTTCGCCTTGCCATCGGTTCTCTGGCCTTCCTCGACTGTCTCTGTACTTTATACGCTATCTGTATGTTAGATAGTCATATCTGGTACAACCGCACTGCACTGCCACTGGATGCCTTCCCCTCTTCTGGATTAGGTCTGATAGTGGCTGGGTAACTTCTTGTTTATTGAGAATGATGCACTGATAATCCCCCTAAGCGCATAACTTTTGGCTGCTATTTCCAGTTTACGAGCTCACATTGATCTTCCGAAATAAATATTCGGGTTCGTTCAGAAGTGCAACCCATGGAGATCATACTCTCGAGGATTTTCTTTGAATGTCATCTTATGTGTCTTACAGGGTTGTTTGGATCGCAAACAAACGGTATTGACTGAAAAAAAGCACTGGATGAATACCTCAGCTCGTCATACGGTCCTTTTCAAGTGTTAGGCCTATATGTGTTGCTTCTATGCGCTGCCACGTAAAATAATGGTTAATCAAGGTGAAAATACACGCTACAGAGTACCTCATTCTTTTTCAGTTTCAGTTTCAATTTTACTATTAGTATTTTTAGGCATGGTTTAGTGTAGTGGGTGGCCATAGTTCACTATTTTTCAACAACCCCCTCGGCATGGCAGAACGAGCCCCTTAGCATGGTACGACAAGCGCCCCGTGGCATGCTTTACGTGCGTTCCTAAGCTCTGAATATCTAAGAACGTGAATACTAGTTGCAACTAGAATATACCGCACGGATTAGATAGTACTGACCTACTGGCCAGAGGAGAGGGCCACCTTGTAGTCGAGGGTTTCGCTAAAATCGATATTCGAATTGCTACCACAGTTTAGCGAGGTTTGACACAGTTGGTGCAACCAGAATTCAGACCGATTCGATCAAATGATAACCTTGCCGTTACAAATACGGAAAAAAATAAACAGTATCCTTTCCTTACCTCAAAATGTCATACAGAATGGCTAAAACATATTACTCACTACAGTATGATATCTCTATCGAAGTGCAAGGAGCGATTGGCCTTTGTTTTATCGAAAACGAGAGAACTGCTTAGCACTTGCAGATTTGCAGTACTACAGAGCAGTAGTTGACATCGACATCAGCGTCCGTCGCTACAGTCTATAATTTTCGACGAGGTTAGAAGCCAGAACATCACAATATTTATGTCACAGGGGATTTGATACAGTAAATCTAAGAATCGATTCCTAAATAAGACAGATTGTGTGGTGAATGTAGAGTTATAGGCTTGTTGTAACTAACGAAAGCAGTTTCGATTAGAGAGCCTGTTCACTGTTCAATTGCAGTCGACAAAGTCTCTGTGGATTGCTGTATTGGCTGTCTGTCAAGAAATAATGGGATGGAGTTTCCCGTACGTTGTGGAAGCAGTTGCATTTTTCACATGTGCATGCCAATACTCCTTTGATACAATACAATACCAGTTCATTTACCAGGTACGAAATAAGCAGACATTGCATATGCTAGGCCAAAATAGGTAGCTATTACTATCATCAGAAAGCAGGTCGGCTGTAAACAACTTGACAATTCTGTGCCAACTCAATTTGCTATTGGTCTGCTGACTGCTTGCTGCTCAGTGAATCTCAAGGCAAGCAAATCAGGTCAAAAGTCAAAGACTATTTCTCGCCGTGGCGACTGAGCAAGCAGAATTTCATAGTAATCCCGAATTACTAATCCCTATTGCACTAACAACATTTGGCCTTCTTCAATATGCGACATTAGACATCGAACAGCGAGCAGCAGAACCTTCAAAACGACGTGCCTTTGAGCGATAACGTTTTAACTGTGCGCATTTTGCGTGCTTTGTTGCAAAAGTATGAGTAATATAGGTTGAGCTGCGTTGCCTCATCGGTTCGTAAAACAGTAAATGATTTATTCATTCATCACAACGTTTTATTTCAAAAAATCGCAATTGACACCAGAGTAACCACTGACATATGAATGAACGTGATTAGATGTTAAACCTAGGTCAATGGAAATCGAAGGTAGCGCGTGTCCCTTACCTCACAGCATTGACTTGTGTCAATTTAAAGTAGGTCCACGTCCTTTTTATGCTCGAAAATTCGGACAGCTATCAAATCACCCGATTTAAATGAACATTACATGAGTTCTCTCTTTACGGGCACTTGAAATTGAGGTGACTCTAGCAAATGCGGGTTGCACATTCTGCTCCCGCTCCACTACAACTCCGATGCATTTTTTTTTACAAAGGTTGTATCAGAACAGCTGAATTACACCCAAAACCACTCTGTTCACTACTGTTCTCCGAATTCGACAACCAATGAATCTGACAAAATAGTCGCAGACGAGGTTTCACGGTGAGTCATATCGTCTTCGAATTGTACAACTGGCCATTCATTCCAAATGAAATCTACGGCGTCACTGTTGTCTTGTCTCAAATATAAAAAAAGGCACAACGTAGCGCAGGCGTAATCATTGATTATGATCATTGGAAATAGCGGTAATGTATGCTGCACTGATTTCCATCGATCAATGCAATCGATGTTCTCGAACCCATGGCCTACTTTAGTTCCTACTTTAGTACCTAGAGTAGGCCATGTCGAACCTTATATTTCCTAACGTGGGATTTGGCTTCTGATGAAGTCAGGACCAAAGGATGTTCACCCGAACTTAGCATAGTTGACGACGACGCTAGTTAAGCCAACATATTGACACGTGCCTTGCCTAGACGTATGCACAATGGCACACTCAGTGCAGTCTCAAAATCGTGCTTTAATGTGAATTTGAAATTCCTGCCGTACGGTGAAATTTGTATCGCTGAGTCAGATGTAATATTTTCAGATGGACCATGTATTCCCTGTTAGCTGGATTTATTACTGGCGTGATTGGAGGGTTGACTGTGATCTCATGGAGCGACAGTATTGGAAGGAAAAAAGCCATCGCCTTTCCTGTTTTAGGCACCTTAGTCGCCGCTGTTGTGCAATGTTTAATAGTTACTTACAGGTACGGTGAATATATATATCTAGGAAGAACCAATCTTGATGTTTACGATGAGGGAATGTCAATCGACTAGATGCAATGCAGCTAAAATCGCGTCTCACACTATGCCTAATATTCTTTTTGGTATTTCAGGTTGCCTTTGTACACGTTAATTCTCAATGAAGTAGTATACGGCGCATGCGGTAGCTATTCAGCTTTGATAAATATTGGATGCGCCTACCTCAGTGACACGGTGCCATTGGAAGAAAGAGGACGCAGGTAAAATCCCAGAACGTCATTAAAATCGCACTCTGATGATTTTTGAGCAGCGCTAATTACTGTATGTAAACATGTATCAATGGCTAACTCGACGCATAAAATTATGTCGCGAGTTGGCGATATTTTCGGCGACTACGAACGGCTAAACATCTCTCGAAATAGTCTCTCTCGGTCACTACAATATCGTGACGCTATTGGGCAATTTTTGTGTCTCATGTAATCATCTCGAATTGTTCACACCTACTTTGCGATTCCGTTGAGAAATTTCTGTCATTACTGTTTCAAACGACACTGGTGCCACAATTTCTATCCCCTTTCTCGACTGCTAGCACCCATGCAAATGCCCAATGACTCCAGGCCTCTAGGGAAGCTACGGCTACCTACAGTATGTTATATATATAATATATATAGAGAGAACTTTATTTTGTCAACCAGGAAAGTATTAAGTACAAGGAACATGAAATCATGGTATTCGTATCCGTTATTGACAGGGTGGCCCGACATGACTTTCCAGTCTTCAAGTCGGAGCGTCCGGGATTTCCATGCATGGGTATGATAACCGCCAAACTAGAGGTTAAAAGAGGGACTAATTGTAAAACCTTGCGGTCCATATCGTCACATTTCATCAAGCACTACAGATCGTGGATGTCCCTGAGCGATGATACTTGTGATGTGTAACTCGAAATCGAGTCTCTCGCTTTCTACCTGGTAGCTCGTCAGCCCATGAATTAAACCCAAGAACCACCAGTATCACACAGCTGTAGATAGGCCTACTCTCTCGCGTTAGTGATATATACAACATTTCAGATACAACATTCTTGAGGTGTCTGCTTCTTTGGGCGGCGGAGCGGTTCAAATAGCGACAGGTTATTGGATAAACTCCAGCGGATTCGAGCCAACATCTATTTTAATCGCCTGCTGCGCGTTTGTGGCTGCATTACTCATCCCGTTCATGAAGTCTTCGAACAGAGTTATTGATGAGTTTTCGGAAACTAGCTCCGTCTGTTTCGAGCCGCACGATGTAAAAATTTCAGACGAGATTGCGGACCAAGATGGCGACGTGTCTCGTTTAAGCATAAAGTCTCTTTGCAAACAGTTGAAGACGTCTTGGCAGATTTACACGTTGAAGAAATGTGTCTGTGAAGAATGCTTAGAGGGTTGGTTGGCTGTACGATACCGATACTCAGTTCAATAAGTGCTTATACTTATCTGCAGACACCAGCAGAGATTCAAAGCATTTCAACGTCAGCAAAGAAAGAAGATGGCGCTTATGGTTTTACGCGTTCGCGTTGGCATTCTACATGCTCGCTGTAAATGGAATTTCGTCAGTGATGACCATGTTTCTGGTGTCGTATCCAGTCTGCTTCACGCCAGATTTCGTTGGAGCTCAAGCGGTCAGTAAGCAATCAAAGGCTTAATTGTAAGCGCAGCAATCAATATTCATTGGGATTACACCAAATTTGAAACCCCAGCCGACGGTATAGGCTTACTGGTCAGAAGCGCGTTAGCCCGATAGCCCGAAGTTCGTTGCTATGTCCAGTGTGTACAACATGTTGTACAAACTGCATGTATGCATGCTATGCATGCATGCATTTAGGTATTTCACAAATAACATGTTCGTGATGCATTTCAGGGTCTGAACAATGCACTTTACATCGCTGTGCCTCTGTTTATCTTACTTTTACAACGATATCTCAAATTGGGTGGACAAACTATCATTCTCCTTGGAGTATTCGCTAGGGTCTGTTCGAGTTCGATGATGAGCGTCGCCCAAGGGCCCGTATTGGTGTTTGCAGGTAATGCTGAAGATGTTAAGACCGTGTGATTGCTTTGACTAAATATGTAATATCGGTCATGTAGCATGCTCATCAAAAACGAATGGGTATTCCAACGCTTCTCTCCCGGGTCACCGGTTTTAATTCAATCGTTTCATGTTCGTACGTTTCATGATTATACTGGGTAGTACAACCCAGTTACAAACTTCCATCTCACTGCTATGCGTCAGATTGGGGCCCGAACATAGCTGACTGTATCATGCGATGCGTCCCACGTATCGCATGAATTAACCTCTATGGTCATTATCATGGTGTATCGAAATATTTCAGCAACCAGCTTGGCGGTGATTTACAATATAACGACAGCATTTATAAGAGCAGGAGCAACTCGTTTGGTATCGCCTAAAGAACAAGGTAGCCCTACTTAGTCCGTCATTTTGACCAGATATGGATTATTCCACAAACTTTTACCATGCACTAATAGTTGATGTCCTAAACGAGCGGGATGTCATACAGAGGGATCCTCTTTTCTCATAGGTTTTACCTGTCGAATAGTGTACGTAAAATCGTTTAATTTTGATCAATGTCCGTGTCCTGAAACCGTATCCCACTTTTTAGTGATATGCCCAAAACATCACAAACAGCCCTCTGGACTGTTCCATTCCTGTCACGAAAATAACATCTCACCCTCATTAGTCTACTCTATATTGTATTCGTGCCATTGAAGACGGAGGTGAAAATCGCCACTTAATTGGTTATACTGTAATTTAAAAAAACGCAACTGTAGAATGTGTTGTCTTTTAGGTTCAACGTTAGCAGTTATATCAGGCATGGAAAACTTGGTATCAATATTCAGTCCGCTCACATTCCTGTCTCTCTATCCAGCTACACTGTTTATATTCCACGGGTTCTCTCTTGTAGTAGCAGCGGTGATATTTGCAGTATCATTTACTTTGATGGTGTAAGGCATTTATATTTTGTGTAGAATAGTGTTAACGTTTGATTTTATTTTATGGTATTTTGAATTGCCTGAGTCCAGGGATTTTCAAAATCCCTGCCTGAGTCATTTACATGAGGCATTGATAATCCGCTCATATTACCCCGATATTGCGTGCCAGGGAGAGATAACAGAATGCCGATTGTAGAGTCGTTGCTTTGATGTATAATCTTTTGAAGGACGGCGTGCCCTGTGAAAAGGTTTAAGGATAACTTGCAACTGGTGCATGCTTGGCTCAGGCAATACCAGATAGCCAATATCTATCGTGAATATAACAGAACAAAATTTATTTTTATTTCATAAATTCCCATGTGGCATGCACAAAATCAGTAGGCGAGGAAAGTAGGGCTACCCACGATAGGATGAATCTCGAGAATGTTGCGTGTTGCCATGCAGACACACTGTTTCTTAAACCTAAAAGAGGGTACGGTTATGTAACTCTTGCATCTCACTGAATATTAATACCTTATTATGCAGGGTAGTTTGGATTGCGGATAAACGAAAGTTCAAATATGGATCGCTCACATGATTTCATGAAGTCAAAGATGCTGTAGAACAGCGCGTTTGGAATAAAGACTCTGTTCCGGAAGCTCCTAAGCATACCTCGTAGACATTGATTAAAATGAAGTAGGCCTAACTGTATCCTTTTATAGAAAAAACTATATATTTATGACTAGCTGGTTTTCCCGGTTTCACTGGGGGGATTCAGCATAAGACATTGTAGCCCAACGCGAAAAATGCGACCTCCATTTAATCGTTGGTGAGAAGCTTCCGTTTCTTCTCTTGGCGAAAGAAAACGGCTCCTCGATTCAATTCTCATATGCATTATCTAAACCCGTATGAAATATAACTAAGACGCCGAACCGAAGGACGGTAGGCCTACAGAAGCAGAACGTTGTAGCTAGGCTAGCTCAACGCGACCAGAAGGGAAGAAATTGTTCCGCTAGATGACAGAAGCGATCTAAAAGTGCATCTCTCATTTCTGCGTAGCGAAACGTGGTAGTAGCAGCATTGGGCGATGTATCAATTAGGATATACATGCTTGAAGCGCTGAAATACCACGTGGTCGCACGCATAACATCCGTAGCTACATCCCTGTAAAATCTTATGACGATAGCTTCCGTAATAAAGAAGGTGATTCGTGCACAGACAGACAGACACACAAACCGGCTCTTATATTTATATAGATATATGCTTTATATATTACTTTAATATATACGTAAGTTGGGAAGTCATGAATAACTTTTATCAACTTCATCGCACGAAGACGAAAAACCTCCAAACTTGAAGTGCAACAAAAGCATCACAGCAGGTGGAAACCTTCGTGGTAACCTTCGTGGTCTGGTCTTCTACTGCCAGATAGTTAAAATTCACCACTAAAAACGGTATATACACGTGACTAGCACTAATCAAGAGATAACATTCGATAATTATTAGGATCTCGGATACTTTAGTAGCCTACAGATAAATTGTATTTCATGGGCCTACAGTCTATATACTGTAACGTAGCCTATGTCTAACCGCAGCACGGAAGTATTAACTTGCGTATGCTAAGCATTGACCTGCAGTAAATGGCCTTAGTTAAAAACGCCATAAATCCAAAACAACAATAATATGAAGAATATACAGCGTGTATACTTGTCGCCGGTGATGTGGCATTGATAAATTGAGCTTTTAATCACTACAGTAAATGCTTATTCCATGAAGATAAAACATGTTATAACGAAATAGAACAATAAGCCGCTTTTCAATTTCTTCATTGGAGGCAGATCACGTTTTAGTTGCAGTTGATGAGAGGCTTGATAAGTTCTATATTTAGCCTCATCGACTACCCGAATAATGCAATACTAAAATCGTAGAACATTTTATTATCACGAAGTCAAGCTATTAATCGACAGTCGATTTGTTACAAATCGGAATCAAATGACAGGAAATATAGCTCTTGAGTGTTGTATGTATCGATCGATACGCAGTCAATAATGAGATGCTATTAGAACTTTTGGTATAGGCAAAATATAGCGGCCAAGCGGTGAGACTATGCAGCAAATGCTTAATTCGTCCGACAGATAGCGTGGCAGATAGCCGGACTTCAATTATATTTGATTCTGGTCGATCAATAGGTATAGCGAATGAAAACCTACTGCTGAGAGATACACGATCTAAGCAGTTGCAAAGGGTAGTCTGTTGCTGTGGCAATGGAGTTTTCTTGTCAGGATCCCAATATACTAATAGAGTAGGCAAGAGCAGCGTAGAGCTAGACCTAACTCATATAGTTAGCGACAAGCTTTCGCGGCATCCAATAAGATCCAGGCAGCCGTTGCAGGAAGCATGCATGGGGGTAACTGTCTTATCCTGTCAGGAGAAAGGGCGGTGGTGATTAAATAGATTGTTTTACTAGCTCCTTCTCATCAATTTCTGCGTAATTGCATGCGACACGAAGATTACTGTTATTTTCTATACTGCGCTTAAAATGTTATTAAACCGTGTAGCCGATAGGATATCTATTGATTACATTCCAATTTCAATAGAATATGTGTCAGAGACCATGTCGATACAGCTATTTTGAATGTGTAGAAAGTTTTAATGACTCATGCAAGTCTAATGTAAATCATGAGCATTCAATAGATTCACTTTCTAGTGTAACGGTGGTTCAGTTTACGTCAAAGTTTATACTTTCAATCGACTTTTGTTGTCGCAGCTAAGGGCTTGAAGCAATATAGAAACGGCGTTGGCAAGATTTGCTAAAGTGGCAGTCCAGGATGACTGTATATAGGCCTACCAAGGGCCTACCATTGCCTACTCTAGGAACTAAAGTAGGCCATGGGCCTACCTATTTCAATCAATTAATCTCTACTATCCCCACCGGTACCCATTATGACAGCCTCGGGTCTACTTACAAACTTGGATCCATCAAACCTCAAGTCCTCGTTTGTTAAGTTATGCCCACCCACAGTCGTGTCTCCTCCGATGCTATACGAGAACCTCTACTAACTGCAGATTCAAATATGCGTACCTATATCGAACACGAATCATCTACATCAATCGTGTGTTCGCCTCTTACGCATACCAAGTAGCTTTAGTGTTATCATAAGCTCGTCTGTACGGTCGATTTCTGATGTGTCACACATCGTTACACAACGGCAGGCTACAATTGCCGGCTATGAGCCTGATGTACAATAGCACAGCATGACAAATTACTACTCATCAAACGGAAACGCCCCTCTATGTTTCTCTGCATGCAAACACTCTGGAGGCGCGGTGATAAAAGAAGCGTAGGCCAATAGCGTGAAATCCCCCCCAGAACTAACGCACGCATTATTGCATTTGAGTAAATATTTGAGACTATGACTAAGTATGTACTATGTAGCTCTTTCATTCTTTTAGGTATTTCATGCATCCTATACGTAGGCCTATATAGAATGCAGTTACAATATAGGCCTACAGACAAAAGCCTTCTCAGTCTCGAATAGGCAAACTTTAAATAAAATTACCTCAAGATGGAAGTAGTGGTAGCATTAGAAGCAGATGATACCGATACAGATGGTGAAATTGCACTCGAAAACCACAGTGAGTAACTAAGTAGGCTATATAGGCCAATATACATACATGTGTGATTTTTCAGTTAAGCTTATATTTCCTAGACCTGTTTGACTGATAGGTCGACAAATTTTCTATGGTAGGCTATGTGTTGCGAAGACTATATCCTATCCTGGGTATGGACGGTGGATGGTGTAACACCATATAGGTATATAGGCCCAAACCCGCTTCAAGATCAATGACACAGCGCTTGGTCGTCAGAACTCAGAAGACTTGATGTCTTCGGACTGGTTTGAGCTGATCACATGCGCCATAAGCCCATTTTACGGACATCGGGCTTATTATAGGACTGAACTCACTTTTATTTCGAATATTATGTTTGGAAAATCTCAAATAGGCCAAACTCTCACTTGCACGATTCCACGAGCATTAGTCAGACCAACATCAATATACTACGGCATTTTGATATAAATATCATAATCCTAGCCTATGCATCACGCTTCATGGAGCTAATAGCCAAGTGCGTTTTGCTTGTAACATGGAACACGAAACAGGACATTCTCGTAAGAAGGAAGAAAATCCAAAAGAATACAATTCTCGTTAGCTCAGCGAGCACCTGATAAGTCGTCGATTACACACCGCAAGATGTCGCTAGAGCTTCTCCTGTGAGTCGGTGACAACCTGGAATCCACAGAGACGATAATTTATAATGGGTCAGTAAAGACTTTGCGAGAGATAGAGATTATATAGCAGGGAGCGAGAGAGAGTTACTTCTTTTATTTTGTCGACCGACCGAGACCGAGAGCCTAGCCCAAGTTGGAAATATCCCGTTACAAGTTTGATCTCGGGTATATTCATCGAATATAATTTATGGTATAGTCGCCTGAACCGAACACTGAACTAGAGTATAAACATATATACGGATACGCCGTCATTTTTGGCAAAGCTGCGTAGAGTAGGGCTGGGAAAGATGAACAGACGGAGAAAATGGCTACGATTCAAAAATTTTGTACGTCTGCCGCACCATCGGAGGAGCAACTTTACCGTTTATAATTCATTTAGATTACTGATTGTAATCGCTGTAGCGATTTGATGCTCGCAAACGATGCTATCCGAGATTTCCCGCCGTTCGCTGAAATTGTTTACTTTCTGATTTTTAGGGGGTTACGAAGTACGATTAACTATGTAGGTAGTTGGCGGGCGGCCAGGCGGACTGTATATAATTTTGTTGTGCGTTTTCGAGTAGTGAACGTTCATCTGTACCGGTAGTCATTAAACAGGTGTGTCGTGCGATGATTTGGCAGCAGTTTATACGGGTACCGGTACCAGTTTAGATAAGTCTGGTAAACATAACTCGGGGGGAGTGCAAGAAAATTTCTGAAATTTTGTGCACCATCATGGATTGTTGATGCCATATCGAGTTCATCGATAAAGTCAGTGAGTGGTAGCAGTTCTTTGGAGGACTTCCAGTTGGTGAATTCTTAGTGAAAGAGTATAACAACCCAAATGCATATAGGTGAGTGATT
The DNA here is from genome assembly GCA_030412335.1 of Botrylloides violaceus. Lineage (NCBI taxonomy): Eukaryota > Metazoa > Chordata > Ascidiacea > Stolidobranchia > Styelidae > Botrylloides > Botrylloides violaceus. The sequence goes on from JASFYC010000737.1 coordinate 129,935, forward strand.
CGAATAATGCTGTCAGTGCCTCTAAAATTTTTCCAGGTGTCTGTTTTACTGCACTCCCAGCATATCATAATGAAAATAGCAAACCCAGCACTATTCAATCGCAATACAGCAGTTTTAGAGCAGAAATATGAAAAGAAAATACAAAAAGTGTTTAATGACAGATGATAATGGTCGTATGAAAATATATATAAAAATTGCGGTAGTGGAGGCTGGAAAAGGCCTGGCATTGATAGCATAAAATATTGGATCGTTCAAAAGAAATATATATATCTAATTTTCTGTTATTTGGATAATGAATAGGACACGTTTTGATTGCCACTAATACCTAAATATGAATTATTTACCTATGATTGCTTTCTCAAACTGGTTATATATCGTCAGAAATATCTAACACTAGGAGTGCCGAGGCAAGTTGAAATAATTAATTGAATTAATAAGTTCAAAATTAATTAATCTCTCATACAGAATGACCATTCGTCACGGTTTATTTATATAGACACATTAGACAGTCTCAAGAGTGGGACAAATAGTATCGCCCCACTACATCTATTCATATTGTTCCCTTTGACATTCCAGAAGCATCACCAAGAGTTGAGTCATCGATAAGTCCTACAGATACTGATATACTGATGGCAGTGTCTAATAACTCTGAATTTTCACAAAGTCACCGCTGGGATGCGATCTCAGCGATACATCTCTTTGAGTTGTTTGACAAAGAAGGTGAATTTTCAACTTTACAGATATTGTCCGAGTCGATGTTTTCCATAAGAATGTTCACTGTTCGGACTATCACTACACAACAGCCTATGCAATGTAGCCTGACCAGATCTAGTTCATACGAATACTCCGTCTACCTGTTTGTGATGACATACACTGTAATTCGCTTTCTGTATAGTGCCCAAGCTAAGCCACATGCGCCGTACCCAGACTATAGGGTCGTTGATCTGATGTGAAACATGACATTAATATCATGCCCATGCTAATCTTCTATGTATCCCTATAGGTAATTATCAGTATTCTATGACTTTGTGAATCTAATCTGTGAGTATCTACAAGGCTATCCCTATAATGCCTATTCTTTAGTTATAACCTTTTCCAACCAATTCACATCTTCATACCGATGTATTTGCAGAAATTACTGCGGTTGATATTGGACCGGCCTACGCAAAAATCAAACCATTCCTGCATTACAATTGGAATATCATTTGCTACATTTTGCAAAAAAGAATTCTTGATGGTTGTGAGAACGATGGTGCAAAGGCTCCGTTCAATAAGAGTCTACTACGACAAACTCCGCAATCCAAAGAACTATTCACAGACCGCAAGGAAGGTAGCGATCTAATGCAATATGGAAGGATCTTTACTTCATTAGAGATACCAATCCATAGCATCGTTGCTTTATATGCATCTGCTATCATCAACAAACTAAGCGCAAAGGGCGACTCTTCGGTTGACCAAATCCAAAAATGTTCCTGGCTGTTAACGTTCGCCTTTGAAAAGTTGGCAGAAAATCAAAGTCTCAACGATATCGTTATTCATCATGTAATCCCGTTCTTATCGGACGAATTAACAAGATTCATTCGATCGATACAGACTTCATGCCATAACTTTCGCACTGAAAACGAAGCCTGGTGTGTGATGCGTATCGGAATATGCTACGGCTGCTTTGGCGATGAAAGAAACTTTGCTGTGATGTGTGAAAGCGCAGCGTCTCTGGTGAGAAGAAAATTCAAGAAAGACGCAAGATTTCACCAAGTACACGCCACCTGTTTGAGTAACGCTGCGGCAGCATATATAAAATGTGGTAACTTTGGGAAAGCGCAGGAACTCATTGTTAGGAGTATAGAAGCTTATGGGAAGGTGAGGGACTGGCAAGGGAGTGACAAAGAATATGCACTTTCCATCCTTAAATTCAATATGGCAATTAATCAGAATGAATAATGGCAGATATTGATGTAGGGTTGTTTTTTGGTAGATTGTCAAATGATGACGCAATAAGGTGATGGTTATGACGTCATCATCACTTAAGTTCCATTGAGTTGGATATCTAGGGATTGCAAAATGATGAAGGCATCTTGAACGAGTCAAGTACAACATTGCCAAGAGAGTTGTGTTCCTCCACTTATCCAAGCTACGACTAGATGCAGTCGTGACGTCATAAAACACCGTAATTGCCCACTTGATTGAGTAAATGGTTGTGATAGGTGGGATTTCTGCAATGGGGCAATTACAATCCTGTCTGTCATCATACAAATATAAACATGTTGCACAGATTTTATTACAGTAAGACGGAACCTTGTTTCTACTCATTTAGTTCCGTCTGAGATAAGAGGGTTATAGCATAGAATTACATTCTATGGTTATAGCTAACTGTGTCGGATTGTTAGACGATGAAACCATAGTGATTGAACTATGGTGATACCCCGGTGGCGAACTCCCTACCATTTGACGATCCGCTAGTGGGCGTTAACCACCCCTACTGTGCTTTTATTTCCTCCCTTATCATACCGCGTACGTTATTTGGTTCGACATCAGGAAGCGGTGGCGAGCGGAGAAGTTCAGACAAACGTGTTTGATATCTCTTAAATAAGTGATAAGTATCGTAAAGAAGATTCGCCACAGTCTATTGATCGTTCAGCATCGGCTCCACTATAGTCTTGAATGATAGTGAACATTGTAACATGCATGATTGTAACCAGAATGCTGGTCGGGAGTTTGTATCATTGGGAATCGGTCTGACAGAGACGCAAGCGGCGATGGAAGGGAGATTTCCGGGAATCGAATATCTTGGACAAGATACATGAGACGTTTCCGTCGTGTGGCGATTAGTCTCGTCAAGTAATCCACACTAACTGATAACATTTGTCATCATCCAAACTTAAGTAATTTAGAGCGTTTGTTCTATGTTAATAAATTATAACGTCACTATGATGACTAATCGGTGTACATGCACTGTTACACAACGGCTTGGATAATATGGTGGAGCCGATGACGGACGAAAGTTTCACCTCATATTTACCGTCCAGCATTGCTATGATTCTCTGTAAACCATGGCTAGACGTTAAATCTGTTGTGAATTTTCTGTTAGACAACACATTGAAGCACTTATGGTGATATCTTTTGTTGTCGCGATTACTAACAGTTCTCTGTTGACCCCCGGATGTGGATATCGACACCATAACCGGAACTATAGCCGGTAGCTTATGAATTCAGAGTACGGTATTCAATATATTGGTATCACATTCGCATGTCACGATGGTGAAGACCACGACAGTCATGAGATGACTCAGATCGAAGCAGAGGTCGGCTGAACCAGTTTGCTCCTGCGATGTAATCCGGCCATTGTTAAAGATAGTGTTGTCCAAGCAAATTATTGCACCATAGTCAAGTGGATTGCGAAGTATTATATCAGATATTCAGAATGCGTATGGAATTGCCTAGAGTGTCGGAGGCGGGGCCCGGAAGGCGTAGTAAAAGTATAGAGACTGCGTCTTACTATAGAGAGTCTTCGAAGACTCTCTATAGTCTTGCGTCTCTATAGTAAAAGCCGTTAGTCGCACAAGTGTTTTGTTTGGAGAGAGTATCAGCTGACAAACACGGCCCTCTGATTCTTTTTTCTGTTCCGCAAACGAAACAGCTAGCTACTCTCGCTTATGGTCATTCCAGGCATTACAACAAGTACGCCTACGAGAATAAGGCTTATAGTTCTTGAAATTTGGGGAGTATAAACTACTATAGGCCTACTGGCAGAACTTTGATTTCCAAGTCACAATGGCTCTCAGAGGATTGGAAGATGAATTTGTGCGAAGCGATTGCGTTAAAAATTTGATTTTAGCGACCAAATTCACTGCGCGTAGAATTTTCTCGGCATTTCGAACCTGCATGCGTCTGCGAGGAGAAAATCGAAGACGTGCCATGCCATTTTACTTGCAAGGTCTACTGCGAAGGGATGTTGCAATCGACGCTGAAGAAATTCTTATCAGTACAGTACTACAATACAACACTACTGTCTCCTAGCAACAAGGTAAGGTAGTATTATATAGTAGAAGTAAGCGACATCAATCGGCCGATAATAATTAAGGCGGCCACGAATCAGCATAATTAGTTTCAATGTCGCAGCATGGCCTACTCTAAAGTAGGCCATGGTCGCAGCAGCGTGATCCATATCACGTTGGCTAAAGGTAATTACGCAACGATATAGATCGACCACGGCAAAAGCACGGCGTGCTATAGTATTTAGAAGTGATTCAACGGTCAACCGATACGATATGCGAGACGATGTTGACACACATTCTTTTGTTTACATTTCGCACACTATAACCGTTGTGAAAGTAGTAAAATCGCCTATAGGACTATATTTTTATCTATTCCAATGACGATAGATATACGAACGCAGCGAACACAACAACAGCACATTCCATAATTACAGTAGGCTTGGGCCACTGGCAGGCACGGTGTTTCGCTTAGCATATAGGCTAAGCTACTTATTGAGAATTGAGAACTCTGAAAAGAAACCAGCTGTTGATATGCAAAAACAACGATTTCAAATTACGTGAAACACTCACGTCAGGCTTCTGTTGGCGATGTCATCAGTTTTTACCACGATGGTGCAACTTTTAACAATCTAAACGTTGGAATGAGTAACGATCGCACGCTTGCCATAGCCATGACCAATGCTACTGTACTCCTGCCGTGCTGAGTCTGATTTGGTCTGGATATTCCAATAGGATTTCTTTTTAGTAGACTTCAAATATAATATAGTAAAAGGATCAGCCAGCACATGACTGTCACTTGTAGCCTATGTCGTTTTTCCGACCCCTTCGTACCATAAGGTAGGGTCTTCCACCAATGTCAAACCGAGCAGCGCTTCGGAATGTCAGTGCATATCTTGTCACGTAGATTTCAATTTCACCGCATTTCTTTTGAGTTTTGTTGCATTGGACGTAAAATACCACGTGCATGAGCCATGCCACCGCCTGTGTGGCATAGCTCGAGGCATTTCACCTGCGGATTAAGGTTTATAGTCCAACATTAGATTTGTGCAATCTCTGATACTGAAACTTTTTATGTGTGGTACTCAGTGAAAACCTTGAGCACCACTTTTCGTGTTAACTTAGTTTCTGTTGATATGCGGCATGTATGACGAGCAAGCTACAGCAGCAGGAAATGCCGTAAGTCACTTGGTCGTAATGCAAGGACCTGCATCACTGGCTTTGTAATTATGATCGCAGTCATGTCTTTGTCATTGCTCATCAACTTCGGTTGGAAATGAGTGTGTTTACGCTCCCACGAGTCAATTGCTTAAGTAATAGGTTATTTGATTACAAATGTGCATTGCTTCACCGCGATCCGCCATTGAAATCTCAGACTCTGAGATTACCCTCGGGTCAGATCACCTGCAATACAGTATCGGTAATACGTGTATGTTGGGGATCGAACTTCGCGATTCTGTTGTTGTTGTTGCTATAGACCTATTAAGGCTTGGAATAGATGTCCATTGAATATGCTTGTAACTATAACCAAAGACATGCACCGGTGTGTACTTGTGTCGTATGTGAGGCTGTGCGGGTATCTATAGCCACACCATGCATTGCATCCAGCGCGAAAGACGCGTCGCTGAGGTCAGCCACGATCCCTCGAGATTCACGATGCAAGCAATAACTAGTAGAAATATTCAGTAAGTCTTTGCACACTGTGCATGTCTATTTTATATATATGTAATTATACTACATACATCGTAACATCGATGTGGTCTTGTTAACTTGTAATTTCTGTGACCGATTGATAGATGAAATCGAAAGAACAGTATCGCTGAGTCACTCATCACGATTCATGAACCATTCAGGATGTATAGCAAACTGCTTTCTTATCAATAACAACGATGTCAAAAGGATAAACAGGTCTCGGTAGCATCATGAACGGAAACCCAGTGAACAATTGTAATGGCTGTTGTGGCGCAGTTCACGGGCGGATATCTAATGTAGACTCATCGGTGATGTGATAAGCCCTGTATCCTCTAACTTTATCTGATGTTCACAAACATTGTAACCCTGTCAAAGTAAATGACTCCTCTAAGCTTTTGTCTGCACTACGTCGTAAAAGAAATTTTGATGATAAATCGGTGATCTAAATTTGATAGCGGCTAAATATAAATTAATAGAGTAACGTAGGCTAAGGTTTCGGCACTAGGTATATGTCACAAAAGTTTTTGGTATTGAATGGTGTTTTTGCAATTTCAAATCTCGGGATGTAATGGGGGATTCACACATGCTTTTCGTCAGTGACCGATCTCGTGATTTTACGCTTGCTGTCTCCGTATAACTATAGAGACTGCGTCCTATGTAGCCTGTACAGTATAATCTTATTGTACGACAGCAAAATGCACGTGGCTATTTCAAATCTCGCTGGAAACCAATTACTAGTACAATAGTCAGAAAGGTGAACCTGACGTCGTGACTTGTCTTGCTACGACAGAGATTTCAAGCACAAATATCACAACTTTCTGTGAAATATTGCTACTGTTAAAATTTGCTTTGTAGTTTTATCAAGATGGCAACCATAATATTCAGACCGCGGTGGCACTGTAAGTAAGCTACCTACACAATATTATTATTAGGGTTTCTCTACCCAATCAATTCCTGAAATTGTTTTGTCATAAATGCCTACTTCATTACTTGGAGTGTGACTTTTCACATCGACAGCGTAAATATGTGTGTACTTGAAGATATAAAGTGTTATGATGAATTTGCCTTGTTTTTAATTTGGTCCAGTTCGCATGTGAGACGCGCACCGGTTGGAATCGTCCGAGATTTGATTATGTCAACAAAGGTGGTCGAATAAGGAATTTCATACATTGGCAAATGCTCTCTAATGTCAAGGATAAAAAATTAATTACGTACAGTAGTCTTGCTTTGAGTGCGCATGACCTACTAATAGTCGAAAACTTTGGACTTGTATGATACCTTCTTTCGTATTCCATCACCTCAGTGTCTATGCGCCGATGTCAAGCATTGGATACCAAGCACGGGAAAATGAGTAGGATCGCGGCCGCGTTTGCAACCCAGTTGGAATATTGCGAGTGTCTCTATATGTAGACAGTACGTATCTCACAAGTGACATTTCCAAGGCGTATACGCATTGAACTCCACTACCACGAGATATATGTTTTACAGTTTTACACTATAGAGAGGCCATTACCTGGTCCATGTGTCGAAATGCAACTTAGGGTCCATGCCTCTTGCATTCATGTGGACTAGGTATGCCTCGAACAAGGTGGGAATTGTCTCCAACACGGAATATGGTCCATTTGTATACACAGACCACCCAAGACAACACGCAATCGAAGCGTGGGTGGGCCGAAATCGGGTAAATAGTTGATTGATTGTTACTGTGCTTGCTGATGAGGCAACGCTGCTGTAAGCCCCACCAAAAGTTTTAATGTTACATTACTACGTTGACAATCATTGACAAAGACGTGTGACTAAATTACGTTCTATTGGGTGGGGTATATCATGTGATTGCAACATTATCGCTCGTCTAATCATATGTCTCAGTGTTTACTATAAAATACTATAAAAAGACTTCTTTAATCCGTATTTGTTGTTTAAACCAAATGCTAAGGCATTGGGTCTGACATGTTTCTCTATTTACTTTTCATTTCAGCGTGATGTTATTCAATGACGGTTTGACTCATTGACGAAGATTCCGCTACGCATACACCGTGTTGAGTCGAAGCAAATACTTTCAAAGAGTTTGTGGTGATTGACATCAATCGATGGGATGAGATAGTCAAGCTCTCTTTTATGTGACGAATCAGATTGGACGATACAAAGCAGTGTAAATATTTATATACCGACTATATAGTAAGCCCGGTGTCACATGGGATACAAGTTATAAAACCATCAGAATAAAATGCCGTACCGCTGAAATGGCGGTCTGTGCATCGGGCACACAGCCGTTTAGTATTTGATGATTTTCACCTAATCTGTAATTCTGCTTGGTTCTCCGTTTAGCATTGGAAGTCAGTTGGCCAAGTGGCTTAGACTGTCCGCCTTCTGATCGGGAGGTTCCGGCGAGTTTGATTCCCGACCGCGTCAAATCGACGACTTTAAAATTGGTATCCGTTCATTTTGGGGAAGTGCGGAGAGTCGTGGTTGTAATAGTGATCCGGGCAATAAACTGGAAGTATTGACACGTATACCGTAAGCATTGACCTGGCGTAAATGACCTTAGTAGTTGAAAACGCCATAAATTCCAAAAAAACAAACAAACATAGTCAACCCCTTGACTTCTCACTCTGGCAAGACTATGTATTGCAACACTTAACGAACAAGAGGCGAGTGATGTCGCATGTGAGTGCGGAATGCCAGCAACCCTCCAAGTCCATAATGGTAGCTATAGAAGTATGGGATTCATACACCGAGCTTACGAGTTAATACCCTCTACGTTAACTACAGCGTACGGTCCAGTTCAACTGACATTCTTAAATAGGAGCCTATGAACGATAGGCGGTAGGCCTAACTCATATTAATCGCAGTGAGCATTTTTTGGCATCGCTCCTACTTGCCGAATATGTGTCTGTTAATGCGCTCAAGTCTTTGGTTCGTACATAGAGCTAAGTTGTCTATACGTTCATTGTACTGATTCATACTACATACCATTAAATTACTTACCTATGATTAGGAGTGGGCAAAACGAATCATCTCAAGGAGTTGTATCAATTGAATGGAATCATAATCAATTTAGACACCCAACTCTCCATTCACCGAATGCTATTAACATTAAGTTACCAGAGGCGTTACTCGTTTACCCTGTAGGCGTTGTAGTGATTATTCAAGTCGTAACGTGATCATTCACATGCACCAGTGTGACATCTTTGAACGATGGTAACTTCCATTTGTTTACATGCACTTTCGGATTTTGAATTGCAATCGATTTGATCTGTCCTCGCAATGTAAGGATTCAAATGCCTTCTGAAATTGCGACTTAAATTGAAATATGGTACTGATACCCCGTGATACTTTACATTACGGTTTGTTATATACATATAGATAAACTATGGTACTTTCATTTATGACGGCTGACATATACATAATTGAGGCTATTCATACCTGCGACGTAAGGCCAAAACTTAGCTCTGTGTCCGACTTTTACGATGGTCGTTTTAGAATGTGTGCTCAGGTATTTACATTTGCATCCGAAGCGTCTATTAACTTTTTCGATATAAAACGCAGTGTATGTTCGGTACATGGTATACATATTTTCGACTTATCTCTTTTAACCCAATTAAACTGTGAAATTGTTTGTAATATCGATTAAATATATCAAATCGTGAATTAATGAATGTCAATATGGCTGCGCTGTCACTGAGCCTAATGGAAAGTTTGACCTTGCCCTTCAGCAGTCGCGATCAAAGGTATATAAGGATCACGATTGTCAGACAGACTAGTGGTCTTTGCAGAGAGCGTTTGGTAAAAGCACTAGAATCAGGTGGCTATTGACAGTAGGCCTAACATTATCGTGGCCCATGCAGTGCAAGTTGACGTTTGTACAACGTGGGGTTTCAAGATGCCCATGCGCAGCCAAACAAAGCCAGGGACTCTGAGAACAACCGTTGATCTTATTTTTACGCAGCCGGTAGGCCCAACAAAGAGAGGATCTGTTTGGGACAGCATTGGGGTCAAACACTGTCTTTAAGTTTGCCTATGTTTAATCAATTGCAGGTATTGAAACCTGGAAATGCTTCAGATAATACCTGGCCCGATGTCTTAGCTCTATACCCCCATCTTGCGGATATAATGATGGAATAGGACAACGACAACGATAAGTTACTGTGAATGTATCACGGCTGGTCGCAGTTGGAAGCAGTGGTTAGGCTACTATTTTTCTCTCCACAGTTTTTAATTAAGTGTAGCAGATCAGGCTACCCTTCCATAGGTGTTTCTCAATCGAAATGCGAACCGTAGCAGTCTACTTTGAGCGGGCTCACTCCTGTCCTGATACCTGATCGACAATCGATAAACATTAAGGATTTATATCAAAAGTATTTCACATTCTCATGAAAGTACTGTCAGTGTATCAAGCGCAAAGCGCGGACTTGCAACTTACATAATCACTAATGCAGCTAAGATTAAAGACGTGGATGGCAAGTAGCAAATGTGAATAGAATCCCATTTTTGAGATACAAGCGTCGACATCGACACACGCCCTTTTAAAGGTCGCAATTAAATAATCAATAAATTGATAGGATAAGTATGCACCAACTTTGTGACCTGATGCAACCAATATCCCCTTATTTATCCATTCATTCAGTTGGCTAGAGAGATCGGGATGACATTGCTGGTAAGGGACAGTCAGATGAAGTCAGCGTGAATATAGAGGCTTCATCGCCTAAACGGCAGTCCAGTATCATTCACCGTGCAAGTCGTCTTCAAAGGGAAATGGGATTTCTAACTATAGACTGGAAATTCAAGTGCGTAGCTGACATCCACTGTCGTACACAGATTGGTTGACGTTTTAAATAATTCATTTGCTTTGCCTTCGCCTTCCAAGCAAGCAGTGTAAGGCTATTGTGAGGCAATAAGTCTTGATGACATTTTCTAAATGAAAAGGGATTATGGCTCAGAGGCTAACATAGTTACACAGCTCAGACGAGAGGAAACGGTTGAACAGTAACAAATAATGTAAACAGTTGATTACTTTATTGTCTTCGTTAGTCAGGGCAGCTTTTTTTATGTAGCAAATTACGATCTTTGTGTGATGGAAGATATTCGTTTTGTCTACGCGATCTCTACCCTATCAGATTTCGTGGATCAATCCGCGATGATAATTTAAACTCGTGAAAAGACGTTGCTTGCTGTATGTGGCAGCTGTGATACAACCTGAGTTTAGTCGGGTTTTCAAAGCACTACAGATGAGTGTTTGCTAAGGATATTTTCGAAAGCCACTTTTAAGACACCATAAGTGGCTGCAATTAATTTGATCTCTATAGTAACTAAGCTCCTGTGCCCAGTTGTAGGCTTCCTTCAATAAATTGCTCAGTAACTGGTATCAGCAGTGTTTTATATTTCGGCTATATGATAACCAAAGGTAACATTTATAGCGTACTGAAATCGACTGCGGTATCTGTATCGACTTCATCATGTATAGGATTCTGCGTTGCTTTGGCATTGATGAGGCAGTCGTCGTTATGTTTCCAAATTACAGATTTCACATCGCATTAACATTACTTAGCTAAGATTAAAGAAGGATATAGGATATGAGAAAGTTGTTGTTTGTCAGATAGCTCGTATGTGCCTACTGTAATCATCGCCACATTAGGGCTAACGGGCTAGCTTTTTGTCTTTGCATACAGCATAATTATATTAAGTGATTTGTGAGCTTTACTCAAACCCTTAAAATGGCTGCAGGAACTGAAATCCAAGAAAGAGAAATGATTGCGAAATCAAAGCGCATGCTTTCTGTGACCAAGGATCCAATAGAAAGAATGCGACTTCAATGCTTGTCTAGGGGAGTATCTGGCATCAAACGTATTGGACAAATCTTTCGCAACATGGATGACGGCGAGTGATTTTAGCCTCTTACACTGTACTGGAAATGACTATATATGCTTACAATGCTGTGGCGGGTTGGCGTGGGTAAACAAGGCTAGCCAAATTCAGTTTGAAATGCCATGGATATTTTAAATTAAAGTACACAACTACACATACAGTAGATTATACAGTACATAAACGTAGCCTATATGTATCGAATAGGCTGGTGCCTACGAGCATTGCCGCTGCTGATGTGCTTGATTGAGATAATAATTTTTCGGGTCTTGCCGCCATCAGCATGTTGACAATACAGAAAAGCGATAATTAGTCCTTGCATGATAGTTGTGACCGCATTTATCCTTGTGTTTTATTGTCACGTCGTCGTTAATTGCGTGTCTGATTATAAAAAGTCTACGGGCTGTTTCATATATCTGAGGCAAGATTAATACAATGCATAATGATCACTGCAGTCGCAAGCAAGGCTCTGGGGTCGACATCACAGTGGGATCGGCTGATCCTCGTTTTTTCCTGTCTCGCATAGCTTGCGATAAGAGAAAATTTCATGGGATGGATTCCCTCTCCTTTTTTGAAATGATACGTATGCATGCGGCGCATGCAGGAAACTCAGTCATCATCTAGCGTCAGTACCATCAGGTTATACTGTCTAGCCTATTGGCAGCCTGGTCTATCTATGGCTGTAAGTAATAGATCGATCAGCCCTTTCCATGTCGAGCGAGTGCAGGTCGCAGGCAAGGGGTCACGGGGACACTTCGCCCATTGTAACGTGACCCAATTTGTGACGCCGCACCATCGAAGTCTGCATATGCGATATACGTGCCTGATTGTGTGTGATGGCGATGACATGATTATAAATAGCCACCGTTGATTAATTACCTAATTGATTGCAGACGGTAGCAAGCACATAAACTTCGAAGAGTTTAAAAAAGGCATCAGCGACTTCGGGGTTTCCATAACAGAACAAGAGTTACAAGAATCTTTCGATACTTTCGACGCAGACGATTCTGGTGCTATCAACTTTGATGAATTTCTTGTTAGACTCCGCCCACCGCTGAATGCTACCAGGATTGCTATTATCGACCAAGCTTTCAATAAATTCGACAAAACCGATGACGGCTTCGTCACGATCGCAGATATGAAGGGGATATATAACGCAAAGCATCATCCCAAATATCAAAATGGTGAATGGAGTGAGCAACAGGTAACGTATAGTTCGTTACTGCTAAAACTGTCATGTTGCAGATAATTCCATTAAAAATGTTTCCACACAAAGCTGAATTTGTAAATTTGGTACAGCATGTTTCAAGATCATTTTAGCTAATAGAAAACACAGCCCTGCCGATATTGCGGTTTAGGACCTGCTTAACACATTTCTGCTATAATAGCATGCCACAGACCTTAACCAAAGACTTTAAATTGATATCAGTTCTTTCTATGCTTGGGAGTAAGTATCGGGGAAGTGCGGAGTTTAGTGATTGTGATAGTGATTCGGATGCAAGTAGCACGTGTGTGTACCGTAAGCATTGACCTGGTGTACATGACCTTGGTGTAGTTGAAAATGCCATAACTTCAAAACAACAACATTCTCTTTTAGGTCTTCGAAGCATTTCTGAAAAACTTCGATTCACCAAAAAATCCGGATCATAAAATCACAAGACAGGAATTCCTCGATTACTACGTTGGATTGAGTGCAAGCATCGACAACGACATGTACTTCGACCACGTCCTGCGACAAGCCTGGAAATTGTAGATGCCGGCCTTGCACTGCTGGCCAGAAAGCAAACTCAGCAGTTTTTTGTTAAACTCACTTTCAATATATACAGTACATAGTCTAGGCCTACATATCTCTGGTGTAGTTGTTGGTATAGGCCTGTTAGCCTGACTGTAAAAGTGTCGCGATTACGGATATGCAATAAGGTTACACATATTCTATATGGATGGAATGTTCTCATCCCGGTGTAAATATATCAGCCATTACTTATCCATATATACCTCGCTTTGTCGGCTGTGAGGATAATAATAGCATTGGTGCTAGAATTCAAGGTTTACTCTTTTGGCACTCAGGATCGAAGTGAGGTGTTCACGTCACTACAATTGATGCCGACAGCGGAATCGGAACGCGCGAAACCTAATGACGTCGAATCGGACAAGACTAGACTCATACCTTGCACGAGCGTTCTACCTGTAGCCGACGACGAGTCAGTTGTTAGATAGACCAAACGCATTGCCAGGTCCAGTAACATATGACGATGGTAGGTCGGTCCCCTGCTATCGCGTTCATGTTGTACCGCGACAGATATTACTTAATGACTTGTCTCATCCGCAGTAAATAACAATAATGATAAGTAGGTAAGGACTAATTTGCACAGTCTGGGACTTACAACTTGACTCCACGAACTAAATTTGCAGTGATCGTATAAATAGCGAAACTACGGAAAGCCTGCCTCCGTGTAAACAAACTTTATTCCACAATACTGGGTGGATAAGTCGCAAAAATTGTCTGCCAAACATGGAAATGCCAACAATACTGTAGGCCTACCACACATGCAGTCACTCCAAATGTAAAATGTAGTACAGTACTACCTATTATTAATCGTGACGTGCGAAATACCAATATTGAACTTCACAAGCAAAGATCCAGCGTAGGGAGACAATCACAGAAACCAACGGAAGACCTTTGGCCATGCTGCCATATATATCATATATCATACAGTAGGACTTCTATGACCAAGCAATAGCCTAAGACAGTCAAATTTAAAATTTCAGAGGTTCAGACAGAGAGCTTACTTGTACATATAGATGAGATAGAGCGAACAAAAATACTCTGGCTCAAATTATAGTAATTGACAATGGAACCCAAAAGGCAAATTATGAATTATAGTGTAATTGAAATAGATTCACCCAAGCAAAATAACTCTAATTGCAAGGTTTTTTTATAGTTTCGTTTTAGTGAACGTTCACATATATAGCATCGTATATTCCGACTGCATTTAAGAAAATGTGATACCGGCTTCGTTGTATACTTTGAAAACCTTTTCTATCGCATTGACGTATGCTGCTGTCCGCAGATCTAATCCAAGATTGTATCGTTGCGCAGTCCTCATGATTTGCTGTAAGATAGAAAGAAGACTGTGACATCAAGGTACGGCAAAACCGGTATAACCCGCTGTGGACCGGTCACAACTGTACATAGAAGGGTGTTCGGTCTGAAATTCAGAGTACTAAAAACACAGATCTAGTCACCAGTAGAGGTGTGCACAAGCAATGACATTGTCAATGGGCCACCATTCGCTATTGTAAATTTGTGGCTATGAATTCATTTGCAGTACTTAATATTCGACTGCGAGCCGCAATGAGACTTTGTGTGCATTGTGCAATTATACACAGGTAGCATGTTCCCTTAATTGTGTTGGTATCGGTGGAAATATCTCCACCTGACCACCAGTTCACCACCTTTACTTGTGGATCTGGGTTAGTCATGAGCCCCTATTCCATGGTTTGTGTCGAATTTCCGACTGTGCAAATCTCTAGACTTTCAAAATTATTAGTCTAGACAATAATTACAGCATCTGCCGCAACCTTCTCACATACTTGACCTTGCGACCAGCGACGTCTAGGGAACTGCAATATTTGCCTACAATCATCCATTCATACATTGGAAGTATTAATAAAAGTTTTGGTATTTTACCCTTGCAGATCGTTCCATTGTGTATTGGAGTCCAGAATGTACAATATCCTTTTCAGAAGCACCCTGCAAAACAGTAAAAAGCCGCTTTTAACAAATAATGCCTATGACAAGTTGTTGCTGCATCGACGATTTCAAATATGTAAGGAACAATACAGGCAAGTAGAGAACCACGGCATGAGATACAACACAATCATCCCCGGGTTGGGTGAACAATTTTAACCGATTTCCATAGATGAGCATTTGGGGTAGAGACTGCATGGCCAACTGTACTCTACAACAGTAATTACATCATGACGAACTTACAGATATCTTCTTGGCAAATTCCTCTGATGGAATAATGGGGATCTTTCCTCCATATTTTCCAAATTTTCTTTCTAAGCTTGTCTGAACGCTGTCTGCAATGAAATCGCAATCATGTTACAAGGCCACATAGGTATATTTGAAAGATCAATTAATCATTTCTATGTGTGTTACCTAGTAGTACAATGCTTGTACCATCACGACGGACCCCCATATTATATTAGAGATTCGTGATGAATCGGACATCAAGCCTACCTAGCTTGTCTGAGTGTCTTGGGTCGTAAGCGGTCAAAGTAATGATAGTGAGAGACCAAATCTTGGCGATGATTATAGATCCAGTCCTAATCAAATAGCATATATTTTGAAGACTTACCTAGAAGTTCATAGTTAGCATCCTTCTCGTACTTGAACGACAGACGTCCATAGCTGACATGGTTCAAATTTTTCAACCATTCAAAATAAGATACAGTGACACCCCCGGCGTTGAGATATAGATCCTTTAAAAAAGAGACGCACATGTAATGACAGTTTTGACACGACAGGGAACTGACTATACAGATTGTGCAAACACATGCACACCCAGCACACGTATACCAATTTCATTGCAACACCTTAGTAAATGCATTTAAATTTATATTCTTGTCAATACTTCCAATGTCTGATGTATTGTGTGTGAAATATTGTTTTGGAATAGCTGAGCACTTAGTAATATTGGCATTTTGATGAGTGGAAATCAATCGCACAGCTGAAACTGCTGTATTAATATTGTCAAAATCCCACCACATTTCTTAACACTAGTAGAGTTCCAGTAATAGCTTCTGCTAAAGAGTCATAAACAACAGGCACAGAATGTTTTTGTCTTTAGATAGAGTTATTTCCCAATGGATGATTTTCACTGAATCACCAGTGGACTTTGAAACATCAAAATTCAAAACACAATTGGACATTTCGCAAGTAACTCCAGAATCAACTTTACCCTAGCATTAAGTTTAAGTCTGACAAACCACAACAATCCCTTTGCTTGCTACAATGCCATTTCTAATAGAGCCAATGTCAAGAGAAAGCACAATATGAAGAGTGAAAATATTAAGGCCAGATGCTTTCATGAATAATACATGATTTCAAAAGCTTCTACAACTATCTTGACTTACAATGGAATAAAAAACATTATCAAAATGCTGTTAGAGGGGTGACTAGTGATTGAATATTTTGAGACATTCGCTTAAATTTGTCGCAGATATTTTAGATACTCGTTACTCTTGTACCAACTTGTTGTACTCTAGTAGTAGTACATATCAAGTGATCAGTAACAAAAATCCAAAATGATGGCATTTCAATTTGGACTACCAGTGTATTTATTACTTGACCCGAAACCTAGAAAACAATGACCACTTGCAGCACAGCTTTGGCAGATGAGATTTGAGCACTGTTACTTTTT
Source organism: Botrylloides violaceus (assembly GCA_030412335.1). Classification (NCBI taxonomy): domain Eukaryota; kingdom Metazoa; phylum Chordata; class Ascidiacea; order Stolidobranchia; family Styelidae; genus Botrylloides; species Botrylloides violaceus. The sequence goes on from JASFYC010000737.1 coordinate 146,910, forward strand.
GCTCTTCTGTATCATTAAATCAAATCAGAGCTATTGTTCTAAACAGATTCAGCGAATGAGTGAATGGGTGTCTTTCCTGTTGTCGCTTTCGCCGTGCTGCGAACCTTCCTTTATTACTCTACGCTAGACTTTGAATTTTCTATGAAAGCTTTTTATACTAGCTAGGAACTGAACAAACAACACTCTAGTTAAACTTGGAATTCGTAATCTATTTGATAGGCTGCATATTACATAAGAAATTTTCCTACCGGCACGACTAGTTTGTTGTTTTGGAGCAAAATCTTGTCCGCTTCAGGTGTTATAGGTCCGTTGGCTCCCTCACCGATAATCTGTTAACATTTAAATTACGAGTATAAATGAAGAATGATGTCTTCCAGGCCATATCTACACACCCTTGCTTTGATATTTGGAGCATTGACTGCTGTTATAACCTTTTCCTTGGCACAGGGCAGCAGTATATCACATTCTTCTTCGATCAAGTTGTGCCCTTCATATGGTTTAGCACCAGGAAATCCTGCTATCGTTCTATTTTGCTGAAATAGAGATCACGTGTGATTGATGACTCTGTTCAAAGCAGAACCTCAACTGGCCCGTTACCGGGAAGAAATCAATGTGTACTCTTCCATCTAATTAACATGTAAGGAACAACACAGTAAATACTACAGGTCGTAAAAGATTAGGTTTTACTTAAGATTCCGACTGGTATATCAGCAGAGTACCAAACTGGGTAGGAACTATGAAGGAACCAGGTGAACAGATATAAGGCCTCTGCAAGGAAAGCAATATAAACTCCATCCTCACCACTTTGTATTCCTCCAATTCTCGTGGATCGATTCCTTGTTCATTGTAAATGCTAGCATCATGTTCCGCAATACCAATGCACCTGGCACCATGCCTAAATATTACAATAATACATCTTTTTAGTGCGACCATAACCATATAGATAAGCAAACTTTATTCCCCCATGGATGGAACATCAGCATTGGGTGAGCAACGTGAGCATGGCAGTGATTATAAATACTGAAAATCAATAGCATGATACTGTAACACAAAACCAGATGGCATTATGCACATGACAAAGCTGCAAGGAGAGATTTGTTATGCTCAACATGAATAACGTATATATACCTATTTGATATTTGGCTTGGCAATAGAGAATGCAGATGAATCCTTTACTTCCAACTTCTAACTAAGGAATAACTGCAAGTTATAAAGTTCTTTCCTACCTGTGTAAATATCGCATGCTGTGGAAGCCGACATTACCACAGCCTTGAAGTATAAATGTTTTGTCTTGAAAGCCTGGCGTAGTTCCGATTGCACTCATGAAAGTAGCTGTAATATACAAGCACTCAAAATTGTAAGTGTTGAATAATTAAGCAACTGCTACAGCTTGGGCTGCTTAATAACAAAGAAATACAGAATTCGCAACTCATCATGGCCAATCTAAGTAGTAATTTGGTAGGATGAGTTAGTGCAAAAATTCTCGAAAATTGTAAATGAATAAGCAACATGGAGGTATATTACGGAGATGCCGGTACGGTACTGCAATGCATACAAGACTAAGCCTCCGGATCAGACCCTGTGACATAATAGTACCACAGTAACTGCACTATGGTTTAGCCTCATGAACATATTATGTTCACAATACTCTGATAAGAAACATATACAAAACTCATACCTTCATTTATGAAGTTTTCAATGCCGTGGAATACACCCTGCATAAAAACAAAATACCAGTGTTAATGCTCCACTAAATGTAATTTACACAAAAATGTGAACTGAGCACGGTATGGATATTATACCGGAGCATTTACTTGATATTCACCAAGAAAATAGTCACAGATGGATATAATTATTTTGACAGACATAGATTTTGGATTGCTCTAGTCATGTTGCTTTGCAAGTAAGCAGATTTTGCGATTTAGATACAACAGTGAGAAGTTGATACAATCCTGCTACATAAGCAAGAAAACATAGGATATGCAAAAAACATCCTTTAGGTCAGGTCGTTGCCTCTCCCTAATTGCGCAAGCCTAGCAACTGAACCGATTAAATTTTCAATTGTAGGCATGTGGTAGAAATACCCAACTGCATCATACATGATTTTAAGTCCTAAATTGAGAAAGCGAGTGATAAAGAATAGTTGCAAACTTTATGAGTTCGGTCTCAAGGTTTCTATGGCATTATTCGCCGCTACACACTGGACATATAAGCAGTATGCCACGAGATAAACACAGACAGTAGAAACTCCAAAAAATGAGTTATGATTTTACCCGTCCAGTTGCAGAAACTCGTCCATGAATTCCACCCTGTGTAATAGGTTTACCAGTGACACATGCGTGCGCATTTAAATCTCCATATCCATGAGTCATGGCATATGTGTCTGCCATCCAGCTCATTTCACGTGGTCCTGTATTCATATCAGGTGCTGGCACATCAATGCCTGGACCTGCAAAAATATAATCAAACTGCCATGAATAACCAAGGGGTTTGAAAGTACCAAAGATATACTCACCTAGAAATCCTTTCTTAGCCAACTCCATTGCAAATCGTCTGGTGATTTTCTCAAGTTCTCGTTCAGTGTATTGTCTTGGATCAATTTTAATGCCAGCTTTTGCTCCACCAAAGGGAACATCTACACAAATTCAAACAGTCAGCAACGTCGATGTAATGCAATCACTTGTCACAATAATACAATGTTGACATCTCAAGGAGAAATTAGGCCGGAGGCAGCATAACTGCTGTGCCTATTCTAGATACTGTCTCATCTAACATAACATTTCTAACCGCAAGAAGTAGGCACTGAGACCTGACAAAATAAAAATCCCTACGTCATATGCTTTTTTATCTTACCAACGACAGCACACTTCCAGGTCATGAGAGAAGCGAGTGCCTTCACCTCATCTTCCGTTACATCTGGAGCATATCTCATACCTGACATATATGAAAAATTGAATTTTGTTTCATAAACCGGTACGCAGCATTCAACTTACCTCCTTTTGTAGGGACTCTATGTTGGCTATGTTGCGCACGGTATCCAGTAATAATTTCGTATTCTCCATTGTCTTTTCGAAGAGGAAAGGTGACCTTTAAAAATTGTGATTACAATTATAAATACAGCGTAGCCTAGGACTTGGCTAATGAAAGTATGGACTGGTATATTAAACCTGAAACCACACCAAAGGGGATAAGCTTAATTATTTGGACGACAACTCACAAGACAATGAATTTGGATCACAACTCAATGCTCTCCTAATAAACAAAAGACAAAAATCACAATTCTGGCTGCAAAATATTATAGGCCTACCTGAAGAACGTGATTACATGGCCGCATCATCTGAAAGATGCCTTGAACGCGACGATGGCTCTGATCCACAGAGCTTCCTTTCCCGGCGGGACCTTTTTCATCAATTCTAAAAGTATGTTGATGTCATGAATTATGCTAACTTACAAATTTCTAACAGGATATTTACTGGTTGTATAAAGTCTCCACTAATTTATCTTCAACCAATCTCGCACCATGTTCGAAGTAATCACCGACCATGTCAAAGAAATTGGGATCATCTTTCTCGCTAGTCTCTGTGGAATAGGCAGATCTGTGAAACACCAAATGGGATGAATTCGATGTGTAATTAAATGTGGTCGATAGCAGATGTTACAGCCTGGCGGTCAGCGACCAAAACGTCAATGGCTGACACCTGCACCAAACCATATGCATTCCGCACATCACTTCCGCCTGTGATCTGACATAGAGCCTACCGCTACCATATGATATGTTGTGTGTGTACAGTGGATGTGATGTGTGACTACACAGCACCCTACTAGCACCGTTACTATTGAACTTTTCACGATTTGGGTCGGCTTGCTAGTAGGGTCCAGAACTTCGGGCTTCAAGTTCCAGCAACATACTCTGCATGGAAAAGCGCAGCGGACTTTGAAATCCGGCACCAACCGCCAGGTATGCAGAATGTGCCGGTATCCAAAGGTAGCTGCCCACAAAAGTACCGTATGTGACATTTTGGTGTCAATTGCAATGCTCCACCTTCACTAATTGATGCTGTGCAGACAGTGTAAACTGACTTGGGTTGCAAAGCGCTACGTTGATTTTTGAAGATGGCAAATTTTGCGAATCCTGGTGCACGATAAGCACGAATGCACATTTTTCCGCACCAGCCCGCTGCTTATTGCCCATGGATTTTCAGTCTGTTGTATGGAACGTATTCCACATATACGCCATCTTTTGCAACTGGTAGGGTCACGTCATGCACCATATTCATATTAGCATTTATAGCACATAGATAGGTAGTCCAATTGCTTGCATGATATGCATATGAACCAGAAGTGTGCGTGTATATCATGTGAGTTAGTGTAAATGGAGCAAAATCAAATAAGGACAAAAATAAACAGCATCTTTCCTTCCGCTTCCAATCGATATGGTGATACAGGCAGGCCTACTCATATTGTAATGCTACAAATTGAATATCATGGACGTACCTTGCAGTCAAACAGTTAGGGGCCCTAAACTCCGTCGATAAGACAGTACTCCGTCTTGCAGCCACGCCTAACGTTCGCAACATTATCCACAGTTCTACCAAGTAACACCGATATAGCTAAAAACAAACTGCGACAATAATATTTCTTATAATCTTTGGCTATTTACGATTGCCTGTGGAGCAGTAAAAGTTAACATGCAGTGAGCGACAGGAACAGTATACCGTACGAATAAATCTCAAACGATAAACCTTGCCACAGCCCTTCCACTTCCATCCAATCTGCTTCCAAGTTCCGAGCTGGCGGCCTTTCATGTCGAGATAAAGGACACTCCGTCTCAACTGCAACTGTAACTCGATTGGCTGACTGAAGAGGTGTGGTTTCATATTAGTATGGCCTCGCTAGGATGACCTCGATTTCGATACATCACAACTGATGTATAGTGATGTGTATTGTTCACATTAGGATTAGATATCTATACTTGAAGGCTTGACAATGTCAATTAATAGTCCTACAACTAAAATCGCGAGAGACTACGGCGTGAGCTACATTTCACTAACCTTGGTGACGATTCAAAGAGTCTTTGTTGGTTTATAATAGGGGTGTGGCCGTCGCGCCGCATCGCAGCAAACTCGCTCGGGGGCTAGTTTTCGAGCGCAGCGGTGCGATTCTTGCTACCGGAGGCGATGAACTCGAAGACCTGTCATACGCATATCACCGTCTCTTCTATGCACACCGCTACGAATCTCTGTCACTCTGTCTGGCTGGACTTGTTTTTGTAGGCACGGTACGGTCAACTCTATGTGGCTACGTGTTCATACCGCGTCAGGCCTAATCGTCGCATTTTGAAAGAGGAGGCTCAGCTGCAGGTAGCGTACGCCTAAGGTACCTTTCCTCATAGTTGGATGATTTTGCCAGAGACAGTCAAGGCGATCACCTCTTTTGCGCCAGCTGCCAGTGTACCATACTGTACTGTACCATAGCATCTCCCCTGGCGGCAGCGCAAGACTTCATTCTTGGGCATTCCTGGCCAATTCCCTAAGCTAAGCAACTGGCTTAACCAATAAGGACGTCTAATCGAATTAGAGAATGTTTTGGCGCTCCTGCTATGGAACAAATATGCTACATAGCCCATGGTTTATGGTGTAGGCCTGGTCTAAACTCACGTTGCACGTTCACCCTTGATAATTATGTCAAAATGAATTCTCTTATTGACCTACATATTTATTACGCTCAGACTTGTTACACACTTGATGTCATTCGCAGAAAGAAGTACTGTCGCACTGTTGGTAGAAAGCCTAGGCCTATAGACCCATTGAGCGAAAGGACAACCGCCGTGTTCGCCTATATCCAATGGCATATTTCTATGTGCTTCAGGGTTAGGACAAACAGACTTTGTCCGCGGGTTCATCATCAATTGGCTTCTTAGTTGCTTTACACATCAATAAGCGATAATTCCTGCGGATAAAAAGGTAAAGTAAGGCAACATTATTTAGTGACGAGGTTGAAGGTCATAATTATATAGGCCTATATATGGAACCTTCGCAATAACTGGGCATCCTCGTACGTATCCGGTAATGCTTTGCCTTTCGTTTCTGGCAAGATCATATTCGTAAATCCAGCTGCTATAGCCAATGATCCAATTATGAAGTATGGTAAGTCCGGTGAGCCTGTTTCTTCTGCAAAATGGCATTCAGTCGTTTACACTCCGGAACTTCAAATTGAACATCATAACCTGACGAGTTGTGATTTCTAGAAATCCCAAGAGTAGGCCAACATAATAATGGCCTTGCAGGCTATACCCTAGGCGTATAGGCGTAGGCTTATAATTATACTTATTCACCAATTTGATCTTCTCCATATCTTTAAGATTCTTTTTATATATGAACCTTACACGGACTCGGATAAGTTCAGTCAGCGGTTAGATAATTTTTCATTTCATATGATTTTTCATTTCATTTGCATGTATACAGTAGGCTTACGATAATAATATATTCACCTACCTAGGTAGACGATGTATGGCGAAAAGATACTCCCGACTCTGGCGAAGGTTGAGCATAACCCTAGAGCTTGATTTCTTCCTTCAGTAGGAAATAATTCGCAAGTGTACAAGTAGACCAAACTGAAAAGGCAAGTCACGAAAAACTTTCCGGTCATCGCACTCGCGATCCCACCAACTACAGACACTGAAAAACGAAGCAAAATGCTACTTTTTATTTTATATGACAACTAGTATATAGTCATTGGGTTATTGTTCATCCCGTTTTTTTCCGTATTATATGTCTGCCTCTCTATGGTTTACTGTATATATGCTAAGCCAAGAGAGGCCTGCGCCCCTGTCGAGTAGGCTGACTATGCCATTTTCACCGTAAGTGGAGACGGGCACTTCATCATTTTGAAGTAGACCTACTAATTTCTTATGCGCGATAATATGTGACGTGATGAATACTGCGTAAAAATACAAAGTCCTGACCTACCTCTGTTGATCAATGGGGTTATCAAGCAAGATAACGCCGAAATGCCAAAATAGGCCACCATAACAAAACGACGTCCCCGATTTCTTAAAAGAAGATATACACTGCTATAGGCGAGGATCTCCAAGGCTGCCGAAATGAAACAGTTGATAAAATCGTCACCGCCGAGATTTCCAGTATTCAAATTCATTGAGTAGTAGATCAAAGAGATTACAAACCTGAAAAAGGCAGGGGATGAAAAGCAATAGGGATTAGATATTGCTCAAAATGAATGGCGATCAACAAATTATCTCATGAAATACGGTACGGTAGAACAAACAATCCACATCAAAATTTTTGTCGGACGTACGAAGTATAGTCAGATGCCGCTTTTCGAGAAAGAGCTACTTGTTCTTTTCCCTTGTTCTAAGCTCATATAGAACCGCAAGAGTTCTTATGGGAAACGAAGATGCAATTCAGTAACTATGTACAGTATATCTATAAAAACTCACCTATGAAATATTCGGGTTTTATGAAGGCGTTTGTTCTATGGGCTATAGGTATCGATATCAGATATCGAAAGTTCATTGTGATTTTACCCCGAAGTTATTCGCGTTGCCTATCAACTCACCAACTGTAGCAAGAACAGAGGGTTTTCACTAACATCCCAGGCTTGGTGAAAAGTTTCATGTACGGAATTTTCGACAGACAGTTTGTACTTTTTGAGAGCTCTCTTTCTTTACTTTCGTCCACAATCTGAACAAAGTCAAAATCTTGACTAACCTTGTCGATTGATTATGATTAGGTTATTGTATACGTTACGCGAATGCGAAGTAAACAGAGTGAAGTTAGACTTACAAGTTTGAATGACTCATCCGTGAATAAGGAATCAGCATTTAATTTCGTCCTGTTCTTCTTCGCAATTTTTCGTAAAATATCTCTCGCTTTAGAGAACTTTCCGTTTATGATGAGCCACCTTGGAGACTCCGGTATAAGCCTGTGGAGAACAAAAAATTTTAAGTTCTGCAATAACAACTCCTAGCGTGTATTAAGCAGTACAGCCTACACAATGTGTAGTGCTTAGTGCTTACCGAGAGGAATAATTGTTTACATCAACCGTTCAGTTGGCCGAATGGTTTAGACAGTCCGCCTCCCGGGAGGTTCCGGGATTGATTCCCGACCGAGTTAAACCAAAGACTTTAAAATTGGTAACCGTTCCTTCTCTGTTTGGCAGTCAGTATCGTAGTATATAGGATTGTGGATGTGATTGTGATCTGGGCTGCAAACAGGGAGTATTTGACACGTGTGCCTTAAACCTTAACCTGCTGGCGTACATGACCTTAGTAGTTAAAAATGCAACAAATTTAAACAACCACAACTGTTGACATTCCCTATCTGCCGGGCTCGTAGAAACGAATGTATGTAAGAGGAAAGGCAGAAGCGCATCAGGATGCGGTTATAACGCAGAGGATGCAGTAGCGGACAATTACGGAAAATACAGTATTTATTCCGGTAGTATAGAGAAGCAACTAGCCATTTCTATACTGCATGCCACAACTATAATACTTCAATACAAATCAATTCTAGACATACTGCTAGGCTTCTTACCACCAGTAAGGTATAAACAGGACGCCACACAATCCGACGATGACAAAAAGCCATTTCCACAGTAATATAAAATATGCTGCTAGTGGCAGCAGAATATATCCGAATGAAAACCCCAACATCATGGCCGTTTCGACGAAAGCTCTTCTCTCCGCGTCGACCAATTCGGTTGCTGAGAAAATCAGAATTATATTTCCCGAGTATATAGTCAGCTACTACACAATAAGTATTTTACTCTGCCATCTATTCATATAAAACTTATATATAGGCTACGTATTAGGCACATACTGTCTGTATGCATACAGTATGAGACCTACCCCTCTTAAGTTCTGTTTGTTTGTAGCTTAAAGATCGAACCGCTCTTTTGCCAGTGATATTTACTCCAGACGCCTGTCCTTCGGCAATCCTCCTCCTAATTTTTCCGGGATTGGGACAGACCTTGGCTGTATGACACACTGGTAGTAATAGGGTACATCGACTGGAATCCATGAAGGTATGGCGTATATAGGCCTACCTCTAAAGAGTCGATCTTGGGGCTTTTAGCGGATATAGAAATGCTAACGTAACAAACATGACTGTAGTCAACGACAGGCTAAACAAAAAAAGATCGCGAATACGTATATACATACCCAAAGCGACTGCTGCAACGAAATTGATCAACGAACAACCTCCCGACAAGAACATTAACGCCGCCAACATGCCAGGTGAAGTATCGAAAATGTTGAGACCCATGAATAGGAATTGCAAGTAAGTTGCGGCGATGAGGACCGGCCATCGTCCCAACCTGTAACCGATATATACGCTACCATGAAAGATGAAAACTTGGCAATCCGAACGATTCATGTAGACATCATGTTGCTTTGGCACCATAAATCACACAGGAACGCCGACGGCTGTACGAGGACGTGGATATTTCAAACGATTAGAAATTTCTATTTCAACTGTGAATACCAAGCCCTATTGACTTACAATTCGAATCCGCAGCGAATCAGGATTGTCCGCGAACAGACAATGAACAAATACTATAACACACGGCTCTACAAGGTGGCTGACGGCTGAGGGATAAACTCATCATATTTAACTGGCTGAACTGTATATTCCGTTCGTGCGGAAGTAACAGTATATCACTGAGGCGAAAGATGTGACTGGAGTCACAGGTTTCCCGATCGGGAGATCTCAAGATACAAAATAACGTAAATCCTAAAACAATCGCGATTCGCAAAGTTTTACTGCTCCGAGAGAATTAAATTTTTACGGGTTTTAAGAGATAGAAGAATAATTAAGGGTATAATTTGATCGCTCATAAGAATAGCACAAATAATCTACCTATCCGTTATCGCTCCGGATAGCAGGGATCCAAACAATACTCCGGCCATGTAAATGGAGGTAATGAGAGGTCTGACGTTACTTTTATTGCAAACGAGGTCCCACTGTATAAAAACATAAACGTTGAGTAGGCTACTGCATTAACAACATCTATACGGTCTTTATATACGGCTACTCTCCAAAGACCATGGCTATACAAAGAGTCCAATAAAGTAGTCGTGCGAGGGTGCGTCACAAAGTAGATCTTGTCAGCCAATACTGTATTTCAGTACTGTAAAGCCTCCTCGACAATGACAGATAGCGCCTGTAATTGGCATGCTGGCTGTTGAAGTAAGGCCGTAATGCCCAGATGGCAAGATACATTGAATAGATCACTGATATCAGATATTTCATCGCAAGTCAAACCATTGCGTCATCTACCGATCTTTCGTTTGAGTTAAACAGCACCTGACAAGTCAACTCTACACATACCTCAGTAACAGCAGTAACTCCACCAGGCCTTCCATTATATACGTATCCGAAATTGCACCCTGTCGTGTTTGAAATACCTGAAACGATTAATGGTAAAGATTAGTTTCTTTATTGCGTTTTAAAACCAGGGTCTTACTTGAATTTGTGGTCAAATTAGTGAACCTTTCACACCTCTCATATCGATTGTTTACTGCATCCCAGGGTATGTACATTTCAATACCGACAGCATTGTATTGAGGCCTAGGCAGAAAAAAACAGTACAGAAATGAACTACAGGTCGTTGATATGGAAAAAACCAGAGACGTTGTCAAACATCGTTATCATCTCTCCAAAAAAAGCGGCTGTAAATCATCACCTCTCCAAAAATTTCGGTATTAACTGGGAAAGCCAGTCAGCCAGACAATCTTGTGTCCTTTGGAAAGGGTAACTATGCTATCCAGCAATCAGCAAGGATTCAGGGAAATTGGAATCACATCTCGTCGGGTACATAAAAAGTCAACAAGGTACAGAAAATGACTTTATCTTAATAGACACTTACTCGCTCACATTGTTTTGCGGAGAATCGTCGATTTCCGGTATGCGGCATCGATGTTCCGGAGTCTTGTTTGTAAACACAGGCATCATCGTAAAATATCCATTTGGAATTGCACTGATAGCCAACAGTAAGCAAACAATTCTTTGATATCTTCCCCATCCTCCGATTTCATCCAAAATATCTTCATATGGCATTTTGATATTGTTAATTGGTAACTCTATTGTCTCGCTATTCGAAGGTCACAATACGAAGCCACAAAGCTGAAAAATCAAAAGACTCTGCGTATCTGCGTATCTGCGTATAGGATATTAAAGTCCATTGTCGTTCGTTTGCAATATGCCTGAATTGTGTCGAAACGTGAGCCTGATACTCGTTAATGATAATCAATTTTTCAAACTGACTCCTGTTGCATAGCACTTGTCGGTGACATCTACATTGCCTTTGCGGCTGCCCCATCCCCCGAAACACATGGGCGGGGGCGACGCAGTAGACAGATTTTCTCGCTCATGACAGCCCGTACCACTTGTGAACCAAATCCTACTGACGGTTGCTAAAGTATATCAATATTGGACACTATTTTGTGCCTCTAAGCGAAATACCTCGTGGCATTTTACCTTGTGAATCGCTGGATCCAAGGTTTTGGGTTCTCGCGCCTCCTAAGCCTTCAAACCAAGAACGTGAGTTGTGATGCAAAGTGTGCGTTTTGCTATGTTCTCGTGTTAGCGTTCGCAATACAATGACACTGCGACCACCACCGCGACAGCAATATATTTGTCTCCATCTACACTAAGTCAACCAGACTTGCATCCAGCGTAGCTCGGTCAGCTTAAAATTCCAGCCATTCTAATGACTTACATTCATTCATTCTTGGTCTACTTGATTGGACCGGAAAGCTATCCGATTTAATCGTGTTAGGCGAATTAACGTGTTTGTTTAGAATGCGATCGCACGACCAAACCGGATTTCATGACATTATAACTATGAATCGCGACTGCGTAAGCGTAATCCGGTTAGTATAATGACTGACTGTCTAAAACTGTGCTTCTCAGAATAGAAGGCAAAGACTTGGTGGAATGTGCGAGCGGTTCAGCAAAAGTTAAGGACACAGAAGATATCTGAACTAACCGGCATAGGAGCTGAAGCCGACAATGTTTCTTTCTGGTGCCAGCCGCCCCTATATATACAATCTCTTGCTGGTGATTTCCACGGGACCGTGGATCGAGGCAAAAACATAGGCCTATTCGTTAACGGTGGCAACCACGCGAAAGACGCCGAATTTCACTGAGTCAAGGCACTACAGGCCATATATAAAATGACTATAGACACATATACAATTAAGGATTCTTATCAACACCGACTCACTGACCTTCTTCTCATCAAAATAAACTGTAGATGCAAGCTTTTGCCGGTATGCAACAAACCTAATCCGAGAGCAAGTAATAAATTATGTGTATTAACACCGGAGGGCAAACAAATATCTACATACCAAAAACACAGTTAGCGTCGGGGCGGCAGCATCGGAATGAAGGTCAACCAGTCGAACCTCATAGCGGCCCCAACTCTATGATGCTCAAAAATTCTTCTCCATCAAAGACATCAGTTCAGTATAGCCTATATAATATAAAAATAATATATTGAGGAAGAAACATAAATTAATCTCATTGAATTACAAAGAGTAAGTTAAAGTGGCCAATTACGGTCTAAATATGATGAAGAGATGTCAAATGGTCCCGTAAAATGACAAAAGTAATTATGGCTTGTCTAAAGTTTGGTCAACATCATATATTTAGGCTGCAGGTTGAAAATTAAAATTGGTTCTCAATTTGCATGGTTGCTTTCTGTCCCAAGCTGCTCCTATACCAAAGCGAACGTGTGATGACTTAGCCTATTTCCCAACCCAGAACAGAACTGACAGTCATCCATTGGACGAACTATTGATATTCGAATCCAATGGTAAATGGTGATACTTCCAAATATTGGCGATTTCCGTATAAGCGTAAGGATAATTTATTATTTTATTTTGTCCTTATTCTCTGTTTGAGTGAATTTGCAGACTCACAACACTATAAAATGCACACACACTGCAGGTGCCTTTTTGCATATGGGTGTATGCTAATCTTGGAAAATGTGAACAGCACTCCAAAATCATGCCAAGCGAATGCTGCCGCGTAACCTAAAAGGTAACCGGATTGGAGTAATCCTCTTATCCATATTGACGATAAGCTGCATAGACATATTATAAACACCTCAAGCTGAGCTTTGGTCACATGCCGATTTGGCAACATGCGATTTAACCATGAACTTATGTACCAAGACTATTTTCGCGTAGCTTACACTGAGACAAAGACTAATCAATCACACAAATCCGATGAACACTGAGAAAATGTTGTAATCTAAGCGCCGGTGGAGTACGTAGCGAGATCTACCGCTACACGACGGAAAGTTCTCTGCTATCTTGTCTAAGGATGTCCGATTCCCGGAAATCTGCCATTAAACGTGCGCGTCTCTCACAAGACCGATTCCCAATGATACGAAATTAGTACCAGCACCCTGGTTACAGTGTTCAAATATCATTTAATTAAGAAGTATCAAAAAGATTTGTCTGTCGACTAAACAACAACCAAATATTAATAAAGTGCAATAACTATCAAGGAGTCCTATAGGACTATAGTTGTACGTCCCAAGTCCGTACCTTTTTGTTTTGAATTTATAGCGTTTTTCACCTACTAAGGCCATGTACGCCAGGTCAATGCTCACGGTATACGGTATAATTAGACTGTTTTATATGTAACGAGGCTATTTCCTAGTGCTTCTTTCCCCCGTATTTGTAATTTATCGCTATTTGACTAGAGGGGATGATCTCTTTAAAGCTTCGGCGTCGCGTCACTACGAGGAGTGTGCTGTAAGAGATTCCAATTGGGTATTTACGTGAGAAGCTATTACAAGTTATGCTCCTAATGGAATATCTCCATCCGTAGAGATATCAAATTGGACGTATCACGTTGCCTCGTGCACAAGGCGTTATAGCTGAGCACCACACGTTTCATATGTAGGCCTACCTACACTACACCACCATTCTATACACGCCGGCAGAGATATGTAGCAAATTCAGGCGTCATTGACATTCAGAAACTTCTGGCTATACGCATTAAGTCCATGACCCAGATATATCTAGATCTAGATATCCCTGCCATGACCAGTGGGAAATACAAATCAATCATCTACAGCAGGGGTCGGCAAACTTCTTGCACTAATGGGCCAATTATACACATTGTCGCCAACTTGCGGGCCGTACTAAAGCCGTCTATACACGCATACGTAACGCAACGGTGAAATTTTAACGACTTGTATGTACGATCTGTTTTTATTCGTAGTCGTTCGTGGGCCATAATATAATGACGGGTGGGCCGGATTTGGCCCGCGGGCCGCAGTTTGCCGATCCCTGATCTACAGTAACGAGCATATTGCACTCATTCCTCGACACCATAAATGCTCATCACACATTGTCAGACAAATAGATTTTATTTACATCAAATAAAACCGTGCTCATGCTACTTGAATCATATCTGTGACTAGTGATTGGTTGAGGTAATGGAAATGGTAGCGAAAAATATCATGGTATAGATAATCTGTTGCGTTCGCTTCATTCAGTAGCCTATATATTCCATAGGTGGAAATTCATAAGTGAGCGTAATCAGTAGGCCTAATACTAATATGTTTTCTTTTGTTTTTACAGCATGTCCGTAACTAAATTGCGTCAACAACCCACATGGACTTCTAACATGACACAAAGGCTTCTGTGAACCACACATATTTCAGAACACTATACTTAAGCCGGAAGTTAGATTAAAGTTACACTTAAATCTTCAATCAAAGCCAAACCAAGCTTCACATTCTGTATATGCGTCGGTAAAGAGCGCTGGAACACCATGACCAGGAGACGTCACCGCTTGATTTACTGTTGACATTTCACCTTTCGCGTCACAACACAGTCAGACTCCACAGCGAGTGGTGATACGCATAGTTGTCGAATAAGACATGACAGCAGAGTCAAACAGGCTGCCAAAAGGCGCTATGTCACAGTAGTGTTCATAAATACAGGTCTTGAAAATACATTGTAGCAGGGCGCGTGTTGAAATATTCTCTTATTTTCGTGTCAAAGGTCGCGGCGACTTTGACTATAAACGCGAATTACAATGGTGGCGAAATCGCAGTGGAATCGAAAGAGAATCAGATCAAGAATGGATGTCGAGTTTTAAGTTCGTTATCTTGTTGTCAGCTGATCAAAAACATCATAAAACTGATCGAGGGATTCGTCGTACGATTCTGCGAGGACTTTCTCTTGCTTCACAGACGACTTCCTTTCGTGTCCATTAGCGACACCTACCGGCGTTGGATTTTGTATAATCTCCACGTATGGACGGTCTTGATGATTATGATCAGTTATTGAGGGATTCTTATCTGAAATGCTGACGTTATGCGATACCTGTTCATGCGGTGATGATCCTTCATTGGTATTGGCAGTTGTGGCCTGAAATCAAAATGATAAATCCAGTTTTGTCACGCGTCATTCCGCAATGGGTTAAACGAAAACTATCAATTCACTCATAACCGTTCACTGGGAATATAGGCCAACAGTTAGCAAGAGCAGTAAGCACGGGTAGTCAGGAACTGATCATTTGTGTTTTCTCGCACATGTGCGGAGATGCAAACCGTAGAGCGAATATAAAATGATGAGCTAATTTTGAGGTCTACAAGACGATCGGCAGCTACGCGACATACTATACCGTAAGGTGGCGCTACAGAACTATCCAGAATAGCGATGTGAATCAGGCCAATCTATTTTTGGCATGGAGCCACACAAAATACTAGAAATTTTGTGGGGGAGATTAAAAGGATGAACCAGATTATATTCTGCATGTTGTAAATTGCATTTGCAAACATCAAGCAGTCAATATCATTGTGGGTTACAAGCTGCTCAAACTTGTAGGGACAAGGAAAATCAATGTTTTGCCTAACGAAAAGTATAATATTCAATTAGATACCCTGACATTTTGTATCTACTCCGCATGCTTGCTTAAGATCAGCCTCAAGTGGGCCGGATTGGGATGTACAATGGGCTTGATACCGCCCGCAGACCGCAGTTTTCCTTGCACATGATATAGGAAGTAGTCGTACTACAATCACAGTGAGGCCTTGGTGAGGCGTGTAGTCTAGTAAGATATGCACCTGCAATGTTACTTGTGCATCTTGTGGATTGCTGTTGACCTTCTCAGGCTTATCTTCTGTAGGAGCTGTCAGATTGGAATCCTGCGCGACTTCCTCAATCTCTATCGCTCCTTTGAAAAGTCCCATAACTTGCTGTGCAACCTGAGAGGCGCGGTCATTAGTATCAGTCATTTCACTACTAGGATTACAAACTATAGTAATCTACAACGTAGTGTTTATATGGCAAATGATATCTTGGGGCTTAATTCTGCAACAAATTGATTCCAAAAATGATTAAGATATTTGTAATAGGCTAAACCTAAACCAAATAGATCTGAAGTCGCTCGAACGACCAATTCGCTTTTATCATGCATAGACCTAGGCTCCTTGACCAATTAAGCTAAAATTTGAATCGGTAGTAGTCCTGCTTGCTAGCCAGAAACAGGACAAAGTGAAGGGTTGTGAGTTCGGATCTGACGGCGGATAGCGTATTACGGCGGGCATTGCGTCGACGAACAATTCACGAATCTGCGTCGCTTCAT
This sequence comes from Botrylloides violaceus, assembly GCA_030412335.1. Lineage (NCBI taxonomy): Eukaryota > Metazoa > Chordata > Ascidiacea > Stolidobranchia > Styelidae > Botrylloides > Botrylloides violaceus. The sequence goes on from JASFYC010000737.1 coordinate 163,541, forward strand.
GAACTATGCAGTATACTGCTGTATGACATTTCAAAGGTGTGGGTCGCCAATTCGTGACAACATCATAGGCTACATGACCGGTCAATAACGTTCATGATATAAAGGTTATCGGAGTTCGTACGTAAGCTGCTGGAACGTAGGGTAAACATTCGTGATATGGAAACGCGTCTCTTCTTTGCATTAGATTTTCACATACAGAGGCCTTTTTTAAGAAGAAGTCAAAATTTCATTAGCAACAAATTTTCGGCAATATGACGCCACCTGCTATGCTATCACCACCAGTACTTGCACTGGATCAATAACAGAGAAGTTGCATGACCAAGTATACATTTCTGAGCTCACGTATAAGCCAGGACATTAGTTGGTAGTACACAATAGTCCTTTCAGCCTCTTTCTGCTTTGTCAAATATCCTAGAACAACCTACTGCAACAATATCCACAGTTTGACACTACCACATCACATCAATCAGAACTTTGATTGATTGTACAACTTTCAAATAGCTATAAGTTGGCATATTGAGTATGAGAATTTCCGTTCGAAGTACAATCATCTTCATCAAAAACTCGCAATATGCCCACTTACCGACACAATGCGCGAGTGAGTAACGATGATGTCATAAGTTACTATCAGGAAGGTGCTTCAATAACAATACTGTGTACCAAAATAAGCGTAGCAACTCTACCAGTAATCTTTATTCGTCACGAGACGGTATGTTAGCATATTGTGCATATTCACTAGCCAACAAGTGCACTATTCACAAGCGCTCAGAGCAAGGTCCTGTCAAGTCATAATATCTTATTCTGCTAGAAGCTTGCATTGATTAAACAATTCCGTATGGGGACTATGTAAAGAATATGAGGACGCCATAATTAGCAAGCCTCTGAAGTCAACTGCCACCATCCTGAACAGTATTGATTGCTGTTACGCGTTAACCGTTGTAGTGGAACTATTTCAATCTTGCGTCTGCCGTACGCAATTTATTTATTCATGTGAGCTTTTTTGATTGATATCAATCAATCTAGACGGATGGTCAACTTGCACAAAACTATAAAACGTTTCGGTTGCCACGACGAGTTCCAAGTTTTCGATGCTGCAATCCACTAATGCAGGTACGGGGAAACCGAAGTGACCATTGACTGAACTTGTGGATGACCAATGATTTATCTGCTAAACAGTACCTTTCGGCTTATGCATTTATACTGTACAAGTCGGAATTCTGCTGGTGAAGTAGGTTGGGGCTAGTTGACTATCCAGCTCTATCAATTTGATTGTAGATAACCTATGCTATTTTTGTCCGCAGTGCAGAGTCTTATTCAAGCTGCGAAAGTTTTTTCAACTGATAGCAAAGTTGATGAGAGTTCATTTTAGATTCTCAGAACTTGGGGATCTATAGCCCACTACAAAGTCTTCAACGCACATTCCACATTGCCGACCACATAGCGATGGGCGGTATGACTGTCACCATGTGTTCAGCCTACTATCAATCTGATCGTGGAAACTTTGTTCACTTTCATATTTAAAATTTGCGATAACATGCCACACAGGACTTTCGATGCACTTACAATATATCATTGGTAACGTCAGTACTGTTGTTGGCTATAGACTATATTCACGTGCAGGGCTGTAGACATAAAATGGTCATCACTTAATCACATGAAGGTGTGTCAACCAATGAAAAGTGAGCTGGTGCTATATTGCGTATGACCGATTCAACTGTACTATGTCGTGTTTACGGTTGCGTTACCGTTACGAGTGATGAATCGATGAGTAATTAATGCTTAGTATCGTAAGTGTAATGTCTCTCTATGACGATTGCTGTGTATGGTAAATGCTTGATGACATCCTGATTAGTGTGATTTCCACGCTAATGGGAGTGATTGCTCCTGACGTATACGCAATTTTCCAATAGCAGATAAAAGTACATTGGGTGCTGCCTAGCGGATGACGACATCAAACCACAATGTTGTGGTACCATACTATTGCACCACCCGCACGTCTGCTCCAGCAGATTTATCTGCAACAGTCGATACTGATGCTCGCTCGGACGCCAGGAGCAGGGTTGCATCGTGATGCGATGTCTGGGGACTGGGGACAACCTTTTGCGCAATTTGTGGTTTCTCATGTCCATAGTGTGCCATTTTTCGAGACGGCAGCGGAAAGTTGACGAACGTTTGACGTCATAGGTACGGAAAAAGCACGGTAGGTTCGTATAGTCGCGTAATTCAGGAAAAATATCGTATACCGTAATTCTGTACATGCCTGGAATGCAATCGTGCGGCCGTGTTGTCAGGTTTTAGCGTTCACAGGTGACTGTTGCTACACTGATTTGTTGTTTATAGCGCTTCAATACATCACTGAAAATTCATATTTAACGAGTTTCGATTGTGTTCATATATTTGTCATTTTGCTCATGCTAATCGCGTTATTGCTGTTGACCACTATACGTGATTTCTTATATTTAATGGATATTAAATTACCCAAGCGCAATGGTTTTCACATGAGCACAAACGATAAAAATGGATGGCCGATGTATGCTATGGATTGCCTGCTAGTCATTAGTACAAACTGTAAACACAGTCGGGCCGTTCGTTATAAGACTCTCGCTTGACTCAGTGCCAAAAGGATCGATGCCATTAAAGCATCTTAAGTGCTTGAGACTGTCGGCTAGATTAGTCTAGGAAGGCCTTCAGGGATCGAAAAACCTTTTCAGTTATTGCATTGCGCAATGGTTAATGGGCCAGGGGTGTCGTAGACCCGAAACCTACGGTATCTGCCAATTCACAATACACACTGCATTGCATAGGCAAAGGAGATGTGCTACATCTTACATGCTTGGCGAAATCAAACTTGGGTTGAGTCATAAAATCACAACAGAGATCTCACCAGTCACCGCTTCATCGCTGGCGACAGGCCGCCGGTTACCACCGCGAACTCGAATCGAAGTTTCAATAGTCCCTACTCTCTCTCTACTGCTCGAAGTCAATCTTTCTTACGGAGATTTACTCCTAACACTAGCAGCATTGGCGAGGCGGACGGGCAGTCAGTCAATTAGTCAAATTATCACAAGGAATTTTCGACCCGGTTCTGTGATGATGCAACAGGTCATCCGATATTAACCCGTTTCTACAGACTGTGCGTGCAACAAGCATTATTACTGCACGGAAACAGCAATTGGGAGAATTGACGGCAGATTGATCGTACAAATACGAAGCAATAAATCAGACTATCCGTGGGAAAAATCCTTCTTTCGCACAAACGACCTTCTCATTCCGACAAATGCTATATAATTGAGCTTCATCATGAGATGGGAAATTAAATCATGATGTGACCAATGCAATATAACAGCGGATCCACGTAAGCTAATGCGGGTGCCCCACACGAACGTTTTATGAGCATACGGCAAAGCGAACAAGGAAATTTGAGATCATTCAACAATACAGTACCCGCGATGGATCAGCTAGTTCATACAATGTTCGATGAAAGATTCACATTCTATCTACTTGTATCTACCGTAAGCTTTACATACGGTCCCTGCTTTTTAAGCCTAGCGAAAACTGACTAAGTGACTATATTATGATTGTACCATAGCCTCAATCACTACATTGCATATACTCCTTGTTATCAAAACATTCTTCAATGCCAATTTGAAATCATGATACTTTTCGAGCGCGCCATCAACATCAAGTAGTGTAGGCCTACTTGTTCAAGGGGTTTTTCACCGAAAATGCCTCAAATTCATGATTCGTTTTTCGGAATGGATGACGCAACCGAACAGCCGTTCGTCGATATCGCTTTTCACATCGACGAACGCAATATTACAAAAACTGTGTTGGATTCTAAAACGCGAATGCAATCATCTCAAAACTTCTTGCATAGCTTCCCGGCGCCAACCGTAAAAACCGTTCGTAATCCTAATGGCGTAGTGCGGAAACAAAATATCCATTAGGCATAATAAGTTTACATCACATCCTTTACGAAATAACATCTCCTTATGCCGATTTCATAACCCTCGAGGTCAACAACGTTAAAAGTAAAAAGCTCTCCAAATCAAAACGACAACATTATAACTTAAATAGGCGTGGTTTGATAAAGACAGTCTATCCACCTTGTTAATAACGCTGATCGATCGCGCATTTGTTTCAAAACAGGTCGTGACGGTTGTACTGCATTTGTCAAATCTTGCTGTTGCCTTCTCTTTACTATTACGAAAGCAGACAGAAATTTGCGCATTCGAAACTAAAACAAACGTAGGACTGTGATTAATAAAAGCGCATATACGATTATTAGATGCGTGTTTAACCAGCATATGATCAACGACGTCAGGCGTACGCGTAACTCGTAACCTTTGTACCCCGCAGCGTGGACATTAGCAGCAGTATTGCTCAGTCTAGAGGGGGTATATATAATAACGTGTGGAAACATGGGACTCGTTCGCCAGTAACTTACTAGTAGTGCAAGGTCTATGGCGCGTCGCAGACTAAAGAGATCCAAAATGTTTAGTTTAGAGCGTCGGTACGCATCGCGCGTGCGTAGTTTGGTGCTGTCTACAGCAGTATGTGCCGAGCATTCGCTACAGTAATGCAAGAGCAACAAATCGAGTCAAATCAATATGCGATGCCGTTAAGCGTGACACACGCAACTTCTAACACTGATACGAAAGTAATTAACCGTGAAAGCAATTAACGATTCTCTGGATACAGTTTCAGGATTTAATCGAAATAGGTAAGGCGATGTCAAGACATTAAGGATTTCGGTTGCTGCTACTTTTCACACGCGCAAAGGTGTCGATCGCACACTCGGAACGGTGAGAAATCCGCGACGTAGGTGTTTTGAACATTGAATGGCTAGCCAGTATACGAGATAGAAACACGTGCTTCACTATACATCCGGGTCAAGGGTGGTTGAAAAAGATCTCAAAAGTGTTGAATTGTCAACTTTATCAATCTGGCGACCGTCTGTCTCGCCGCCTTTTAGATTGCACTTAGGCCAGCGTAGAAAATGACATCGTAGCTTCGGCTATGAGAAAGATCACTGAAAACAACAGATCCCGATTTCTCAGCTTAGGAATTCTCAATCAAACAAAGTATCCAAACTTTTTCTGACATATTCATAGTCACAGCCAAATGTTTTCTACCCTATAAACGTATTATTCTCTGCATTATGACATTTTCACACCTAGCCCCGTATATATTGTAGTGCAACTTTGTCATACTGACTACACTTGTAAAACACCTTTGCGGGAATATATATACAACATCACGTGACAATCTTAACTCTCGTCTATTTGTTTGATGACCCCGAGAGAGGAATTTGTCTTATGGGACTACTTGCATGATAACAAGTTGAGCTTAAAGTTCCAGCTACGTAATGGGACCTTAGGATGATCCATTAGCTAGTTAAGGCCTACAAAATCTAATCTTCCGGAAACGGAAAACCGGTGCGCAGGAGCTTGATACCCGCGGCTCACACAAAGACGACTGGTTGAAATTGGATATCACGTAATCCGGGTTCTATCCGCTTCATTATAATCTCGAAATTCAATCGCTCAGTCTTGAATTATTTACTATTGCCGCTTTATTCTTGAAAGCCTTGTGAAGCGGCGAAAATGTATCAGTAGAAATTTCATACCGCGCGGTCAAAATGCGAAGCTTCGAACGGGGGGCTTGATTCATTTCATTGCCGGCAAGCACGAATCTTTACTTATGCAATGAACTCAACCACTCATTGCGCGGAGAACGATCCGTATACCAGACGATATCTATACAGTCTTTCTTTCTCTCGGGCCCGGCAATGTATTTGAAAGGTTTGATTCTCACGAACCACCTCCTCAGTATGGCCATTAGCAATTTAGTGAAATTGGCCAGCCGGCGAAGTAGGCAGGACATACATTGCCGGATTCCATGTATAGACGGTAATATATCTATCCTACAAGTTACATCTTCATGATTCCGACCGGTGATTAGGCAAATAGGTTTACTCCGACTCTGTGGAATCGTAATGCTACGCGAGAAGTAATCTTTCAAATAGCTCACATGGTGGATGCTCTTGCGCTACCAGCAATTATCGGTCTATACGTGACTTACACGCGAGTTATAGCGGAAGTAAATAGCGTATTCACGACTTTTTTACAAAGTGTTTGACCTACAAAGACTTTCAAAAGAATTTTTACATTTTTGACCCCAAACTGGCAAAACATGCCATGACGTCAGGATATTGGCACTGAGGTTTACCCGCATTAGGCCTGCTCGTAAAAATTTAACGACATTGCTGAGTTATATGTAGAGATAAACAACATACCTCGGCGGAATTTCGATTGGATCCATTGGGCGATTTTTCTGGCCTTAGCCTGGGTTTCTATAAAGGAATACTCCATAATGAATCGCTGCAAAAAATATCGGCCGAAAGCGATGGTTATCAAATAGAATCGGGAGCGTTCACGTAATACATTAGACTTAAGAAAGCATTATTTACTTAATTGGGTTGGACTTGGAGAAACTCTAGATTCCAAATATAACGTGGCGTTGAAAAGGTAGAGAGAACTGCATGCACGTTTTATTACAACAGGATTCCTATGTAGTATGATATGAGACATGCATGTTTTGCGTTGGTATGAGCTCTAAACATCCTTGGATTCAACCGAACACGTAAGGACTTTGTGCAATTGGGTTACCAAGCTAGCAAAGAGGATATCTGTGAAACAATGCCGGCGTGGGGCAAGTTGACAAAGTTTTCCTATGGAAATGATAACAGCTCAAACTCCACAGCTAAAAATCAGACAGAAATGCTCCCATCGCCACAAAACACTGCATAAGTTAGCTCTTGAACCGAGGGCATTAGCGGGTGTTACTGCATACTGAGAGTGAGCGACGAGAATGCATCAATGCCTTTGCATTAGTTGCTAGTTGCGAGTCTTGTGTGCGGGATACAGTATATACAGTTGGTGTAGGATATCTGAACTGGTTGCAATAGCAAACAAATTTCTAAGATGTACATTCTTACCGGGAGAGTCGTTGGCGGTGATGATTTCTTCAACATTTGTTTAGGCTTCGCGTAGTTGGCATGATCCCGCACTTTGAACATGGCTCGTATTTCTTTAACCTGCGATAACATCGGATTGAAGCAATGCTAACAATGGCAAGTAAGCAATCGGACGCTTGCAAACATACATTTTTCGTCGGTCCGTCAACAACTCCTGAGAAATCCGACTCATCCACGCTCGAATGCATCGGCGTTTCCAATTTGGAAGCTGCCTGCTCTTCTGATTGCTTCATATCTGGACTTATCTCTGCTGGAAATGAGAAGATCGAATTAACGTTAAAGGCGACAACTTAGGTCTAGACCAACAGTCTCATTTAAAAAATGGTAACGCGTCTATACATCAAATTTCGCAAAAATTATTGTCAGCTCGTGGCGGGTGATGTGACGACGCATTTCTTGAATCGACATTGCATATAGTCAGAGGTGCAACTAATGCGTTTAAAATTGGCTAATCGCATGGATCAAATACACCAGGTTTTAGAGGGTGGTTTTTCCAAAGTTTTCAGAAGTGCGTTCGATTGTAAGCTTTATTTTATACATTCCACATCATAAATGTGCACATAGGCTTGCGGAGTACACTTTTACGAACCGGTCCCCGAAGTCTATGAATGCTAAGTATTCGCTTTCCTGACCCAAGAGCCTATCTAAAGCATGACTGTCTGTCAAACCAAACCTCAACCTTCGTTAGCAGACAAGTCACGATCACTGCGTACGTTCCAACTTGATACACAAGTCGAAGAACACTTTTAAATCGAATTTCCGATCGAAACCTACGCGACAGTTGATGTATAGTAGAATGACCGAGGGCTTAAATTATGAATAGGGGTGCTCTTACTTATGCCATACATGAGAACGACATACAGTCCGATGGAAAGGTGTGCTGTTTTCAGCCCACAATCCACACACTCACCGTATGAAATGTTTGCTTATATGCTGTAAAAAGGTCAGCTCGCTCATAATAATTGAAAGGTTGTATAAATAAGGCCTACGGTTGTGACTGTACACGGGCGAGGACGAATTGGCTACACACTTTACAATACACGCAGTAATGCAAGGTACGAAACAACAACAAAGAATTTCCGGAGGGCGTGACCTCACACTGAAAACTATTATGACTTTCAAAGACTATAATGATTGAACTCAGAAAGTGCAATACGTGTTCCACTCACATCTTGTAACCATTTAACCCTTCGACAATGAGTCTTTAGAGATCCCTAAATATGTAATTTGCTGTAACTGCCATGTTATTATGTGGCCCACGGTATTCCAACTGCCTAAAAGTAGACTGAGTGTGCAAGCATCAGTCCGGATTTTCAGTTAGTACTATCACAGGTAGATCCGAAACGAACACAAGATGAGTATACAGACGTCGTGTGAATGCATAAGTCATCAATATGCGTGGATGCTTCTACCAATTTCCATAAACGAACTTGATATAAAATATAGAGGACGTGTATAAATCCCTTTCGCAAGGTTTTTTGACATTTTAAAACCAATATTTCACCTACTACACACAGAGATCCGGGTACAATCTGAAAAATGGGCTCTTTGACCCTCAGTCTCTCACCCAACATGCTGTTCAACCCAATATGAGGTCAGCATGCAACTCAACTCAGTTCGAGTATAGCCTTCTTGAGAATGCGGGCCATGGTATCAAAATGGCAAGTGATCGCCACTCAAACCACACCAAGCGATGTTGTGGCACGCAGTTGTGGCACGCAGTCCAAGCGCATATACTGTACATCGGGCGGACATCGATACGAAATTTCCACTAAGCATATCGAGTCTGCCGATACGTAGACGAAGCTACATTCAAGTATATTTAACTGTAACGACTCCCTACAAAAATTCAACGGAAACTGACTATGCGCCACTCGTGCGAACGGTGCCAATCAGGGACATACATTTAATGATGACTTGACGATAAGCTACATTGCGTATTTTACCAGATATGCCTAAAACTTGCTATAATTACCTTCGTAATAGCCTGAAAAGCGGATAGGATTACAACCAATCGCAAACAAAGCTATCCTGGTTTACGGTTACTCGTCACTCTTACGGCTACGTCGCTTTATAACGATTGCTGAATGGCCACACTTTGTTCAATAAGTATTTATCTTGTGCTCTCGAGCAAAAGTGTAGTAACTACGAAAACACTGCCTTCAATGAGAAGTTATATTTAGACGCATGGTGTCTCGTATATCGGACCGCTATCTCGGTCATTGATTGTCCTCGAACGATAAGGCATCAAGTTCTAGTTTTTGAACAAGTCACCTATAGCCTATAGGTGATATCATCAGCGAGAATTTCGTGGAACTTACGCAACTGATGAACTAATAGTTTCTTTGCCTATTGCGGATGTGAAGTATTTACTATAAAGACTTTTTGGTCTGCTTCATGTGGCCGTACACATAGCAATAAGATATTTAGGCCAAATAAGGTGTGTGTGGGGGGTATGGCCATAGCGCGTGTATGGGCTGTGATCAAGCATATATCGAGACATATTTACACTTCGCATTCTTTTTTGTTGTACAACATACATACTACTAAATAGCATTGGTTCGCATGCTGCAACGGTTATGGACACAGTCATGCATATCCTTGCTACCTAATCAGCTGCTGTAAAAACCCATCGTCTCCATAAAAGTATTTGGATTCTATAGCTGTGCCCATTTTCAAAACGCTATACCGAAATTACGTATCAAACCGAGATTGGTCAGGAATTGTCCGATAGATCTAGCAACATATTATTATGAGACTGTCGGGGCCTAGTCCGGCCTACAAAGACGAGATATCGAACTCTTGTTCATCAGATCCACATCCGATTCGATATGCGTCCTGCGTGCTTACTCAGATATTGGTTACTATATTGCAATTAAATTCTGATATTGTATAATTATCCAATTGTATAGCCCCCCACCCCCCGTCTTGGTAATAGTACGGGCCTTAGTTCTAAAAAGGTCCGCTTCGTAATTGTCAGGACAATTTTATTGACAAAAGAGAACTAACACGAACGTCGAGTGAAGCGAGAGCTTACTGTATATAGGTATAGCGTTCAAGTTATCAAGTAATAATTAACACAAGGCGAAGTATAGTAATAATAACAATTTCATCACAGTACGACAGCATTACAAAATGCAGTCGACCAGTTCTTCCGACATACAATCCGGATTTAAAGCTGTCATTTGCAACATTATACTCTAAACCAACAAACCACAGACTTTCTGTCTAGCGTAGGTCTTCAAAGGCAACAACGCTGATTTCGTACATACAACGTTCTCGTAACCAAGCAATTTGTTCTCATAAATACCTATTGAACGTTATTCAAGTGCGTTTGAATGACCATCACGTAACTTCACCAGTCACAGCTTTCGTCAACTACATTCCACACACATAAAAAATGATATCAAACGACCTCACCTCTTGCAGACGTTTCATAGTAAATGGTCCGGGAAAAGGGCAGCTCTTCAGTGGTCGGTTCAAGGTTATAATCCAAACCATTGACATAGTAACTTCCTACGGGAATGCTCTCAGTTTCCATAACCGTGGTAGCAAGTTTATTTATCTTTTTATAACGATAGTTTCAATGCTGTAGCAGGAAAGACAACGTGGATGAATAGGCAAAAATTAATTACCATGGGGAACTACCTAAACGGACTATTCCCAGGGATCCCTGCAACAACGTATGTTGTTGACGCGGTGAAAACCCCAGTGCCTTCGTCAGAATCGTCACTGACTAATTCCAATCACTCGCCTTCACTCGGCACAGATGGAGTGTGAATCGTTCGAATTAGAGATGATACCTTTTCGATGAAATCAATATCAACAGCTGCTGCTAATTAGCCCTTACAGCATAATCTTACGGTGCAGTTTCGTTTCAGTAATATAACTGTCTCTGCTAATTTACAAGACCTCTTTAAGCGTATGGTCTCAACGATTTATGAGTTTCCGCTATCCCATGCACCCAACCAACCTCTACTTGCCTAACACAACCATATGCCCACCCCAATATCTTGCAAGAACCTTGTATTTCGTCAATACACTTTTAATCAATTTCGCAGTCAATCTGTGTCGGTATTCAGCTCATATGCATCTCGCGCATGCGAGTTTCCTGTCGAGCACGAGCAGATAGCGCGAATTTATAAGACTCAATCAAGCGTGCTACTAACGGCAGCACAATGATGGTTGATGATCTTATTTTCCTGCCCGTATCCAAGAACCTTACGCGGAATGACTACGGTGTGTAAGTTGGACGAACGAACTGCTTGATATAACTTCCCGAGAGAGCAGTCTTCGACGCAGCCTATAGGATCCTCACGCTGAATTGCAAGTTTAAAACGTAAGGCCAGGACATTCTCAAGAACTCAGCTCAAGTCAAGGTATTTTTTGGACAAATAAAATGCTACGATCTGCTCACATTTCACCATGGACGCCATGGTATGATTCCAGGCTATACTACTGCTCAATTGACCCATCCTATCGCACTAGCTCCATCTCCTTTAGCACCTTATGATAAATCACTCCATCTCCAATGAATATTTATTGACTGTAATAAGCTTGCATTGGCGTTATGTTAGCTTCCATTTTATCATTACGTCATTATATCGAGGTTGTTACGATGCCCTTGGGTGTTTACTAAGGTCGCGATGAATAATAAGATTATGCATTGATCTATACTACGGCATAATCGTAACATAGGCTACGTCATTAGCCTTATCCAGTACGAAGATTCTGTGTGTCGGTGCAGCGATAACACAACAATGATAATATCAGTTTAATAGTGATTATAGAGAGGATATCCGTAAGCTTACTTCATTTGATGTACATTCCCTCAATGGCGCAATGTAACATCACATATGGCCTATCTTTAGACCAACAATGCGAGGTATAATTAGGAGCATAGAAACCTCAGACCGACCCTGATGAATTAACCATTCTGTATATTTAGTAACCTCCCAATACTGACGAGCTCGCGAAAGCTATAGACTACATATACGATTTACGCTAATTAGACCGCGAAACGATCTGCGAAGTCAATTTTCGCAATACTGACGACTGAAATAGTACACTCCGTTTATGGCGATTAAGTAATGTGATTACATCACTATGCAACACAACGATCTTTTTACTGCTTTGCTCGTACATGAAAGATCAAAAACAAGCGATTTTGACTCATCTTAAAAATGTGCAGGTGAGATTACAGACTTTCGTTCGGTATCTGTGAGCTAACGATTACATCTAAGTGGTCATGTCTATATTAGGCTAAAGCACTTTGACCAATCTGACTGTTCTTTGGTTTGTAGCAATATGTATCGAACAACGGTATCCTTTTACATTACATAAACTCGAGAGTCGACTTTGCGGCATCTTTCTGTAACGCTTACCGTAATGGTTTTCACCGTTTCCAGACTAATAGAATCAACTAACCGGAATCGTAATCTCTGTATAAAAGCCTTTCATAGTGTTTTGTTTTCCGTCGATGATAACGACACGAATGACGTCTATGCATCGAACAGGCTCAAATTGTATTCGCAACGATCCAAACGCTTTGAGTTCGCGGATTCGCTTGAAATATCGCACAGATAAAACAACTTGAAAGTGGCCGATGATCGCATTCATCAGTAATGCTCTTGAAATTAAAGTCGTAATCTTAATTTGGGAGAAAAGGCATCAGATTCAACAGAATTCGCTAACAATTGGTTGCGGTCACCGAAAATCATTTCCAAAATATAGTCACAATAATATTTTCGACCGAGGTTACGATACTCCTACAACAGAATAACGTTGATACAGATATTTTGCGACTCAAATTCCAGTGTGTTTGTTAGCGTGAGGTTTTTTTTGAAGGAATTGTTTTCAATAACGAGCAATCTTCAACTTAACTTGTTGACTGAACTGAAGTTTAAGTAACGTTCTTAATTACTGGCCCGGGGTCTATTTTAGGATTTGTAAAACCGAGTTTAGACTATGGTTAAATGAAGTTCAGATTACATCTACGTTGCCATTATACCAAACCAAAGCTATTCAAATTGCCCTACTCTACAAATTCCTGCACATAGTAATTATGATGAGAAGGTAAAGTTAATACGGATTTATTGAAGATCTATGATAATCAAGTAAATTTCGATTAACCATGTTCTTATATCTATAGATAGTATACTTTATAACATAATAATAACGCAAGATCTGACTCTCTTCCTGATAAGTCTGCGACACACTGGATGTTTCATTCCGACATAGCGATGGACGATGGATCCTAACTTTCAAAGCTTCTCAACACGCCATATGTCATTATGTCAATACAATCTAGCCGGTAACGAAGAGTCTACAGCTAGTGTTTATATATCCGAACAACACTTAGTTTTATCACTAATAGCCATTTACCCCATCGCATTCGATACTGGTCTTTAGACACTCATCTCAGAATTACCGAGCGATGATAGAGTGCTGCTGATTCTGTGGCTGACTGTCAATATATTCCCAAAAGACAAAGAGAAGTTAACGCAGCGAGATTGGGAAATGGTGCAAGAGAAATGCGCCAACTATATAGAGGAGGCATAAAGAAATGATTCCGTCCATACCAAATCTCCCAATACAGAGTTTGCATCATGCGATTGCGCTATACACCGTCTTTGTCTCAAATATCTTCAGTCATTTCAACACTCAGCGTGAATCTTCGGTAAAAATGGTTGACCTTATAATCTGACAAGACAAATACAACAATCGCCAGCGTACCGGCACTAATAACGAGTACTGAATCAACATATTATATTCTTCGATTTCCAACCACTTCACCGAGGCCAAGTAATAACATAGCCGGCTGGACGGCGAAGGTAAATAACAAGATACATAAGCCACGCTCTCGTAACGGCTGATCGCGTTGTGTAGCCATATTCAACCATAATCAGCGCATCAGATCGCAGGCAAGGATTGAAAAATAATCCGTCAACCGCATCGTCCTAAATGATGGAGACGAGACGACAGATTGACAAGCGCTGTTGACAAGTCCCATTTAAAAGTATACACGTGCTAATCGGTATACTGCAGTACCGCCTAGTTCTGATCTGAGTCTCGTAAGCAGATACCACTAAAGCAATAAACACCATCGAGATTTTCCTAATCCGTTACTACTTCCCGTCAAAGTATGCAATAACGTTTAATGCGTCGGGATTTATCTAATCTTTTCTCACGGTGATGCCAGTCAGCCCTACAAAACACTGCCAGATCCGATCATAACAGTTGAGACATAATCCGCCTAAATTGCGGTGATATGATAACAAGGTAGTATATAATAATATATGGATATTTCCTTTGCATAGCGTAACTCAATAAGAACAAGGAGATTGTTGACATATCCGAGGACATTCAATAGTTTCAACCTCATTTCATGAAGAACGTTTCCTAGTACTCGAGAGGGAGATCATCGCGTAATGCGCAACGCTATATATTATCTCAAACAACAGTGATATCAATGAAATTATCACTCCCTTCGGTATGTGAAGGAAGAAGGCTCGCCATCACGACCGCACGTATACCCGTATTGTTTACAAATCTATTGGCATGAAGATAGCAAGTCAAGTGTAGCCAGAGGTACGCGGTAAATTACACCATTTATATCTCAAGTTTTTGCATCCATATAGGACTGCTGGTTTTATGGCACCTGCGTAATCACAAGCTCCCTGCTTCCTGAATTCCAAAGATGTGCTAGAGAACGAGTTCACTGAATGGTAACAGTACCGTTGCTTAGATTAACCTGAACCCCAAAAAGCATAAAACTGAAGTGATCTATTGATACTGCTTGACTGAAAGACCTCTGTCACCATGCTAGTCACACAATAGGCCTACTCTCAAACGCACTCGATTTGGTTTAGTTGCTATACTGCAGTACGCGTTCAGGGCTCGATGCGAAGCAATAGTTGTAGCTGACTACACTAGAAAAATTGGTTGTTTAAGATTCTACCCATCTCAAACTCAATGCTTTGATGTTTCAACGCCTTCCGCATTATAGCAATCGATTGACGGTGATTGTGTGCAGTGCACCGTGGGAGGATTATTGCGAGAAGCTATATATATATCCTCAGGCTACATCCAAACGGAATCGATTGACCATTTGCATTTCAATCTTTCAGTATATAATAAGGATGCGGATGTTGCAGGCGAAAAGAGCAATTCAAACGATTGGGAGGATTATCACGACATGATTCGAGATTGGTAAAACCAAAAACCAACAACTTCCGGAAATTGAACTTAAAATATCAGACTATGGTCGACCCGATGTAAAAGGTAAACTCAACAATTCGGGGAGAATTGTTAGGCAAAATGCCACTACCGTAACTGCATTTGCTATGACATAAAAGCTAGGAATATTTTGTTGTTGTTTTCCAAACGTTGAACATATAGTGAGATTGTCACATGCATCATTTATTGACTAGCAGAATCACAGTGTGTTATCCGCGTTCGCGGAACAAAGGGATAAATTTAGCTCATTACGTCACACATATCGGGGATATATCGTGAAAGTGCTTTCCGCTGGTGAACTAAGGTATCAACGTATACTGCATTATGCAAGAAACATTCCGTCAAATATTTAATCCCGATTGGAGATAGAGAAAATGAAGGCTTTCATGCATGACGCGCCGGCAGTTGTTGCTTACGAGATGAGCACCAAGCTCCTAGAGAGACTCCAAAAACATTTGTGTAAATCATGGCCTACTCTACATGCATTATGTGTCTCCCCGGTGGCATGAATCGCATTGAAACGAACAGCGTGTTTCCTATTACAACTTTACAGTACGATAAGTAGTAGCGATAATTAATCAGAACGCCTGGAAGCGAAACAGATACACAAGCAGCTGTTGCTACGTGCGCTGTTCATGAAAACGCGCTATATGAGACCACAAATTTCAACAATTTTTCATAAATTGCCACATACATTGAAGGCAATATCCCCCAAAATTACAGTTACTAAATCCTAATCGAACAGACAGACGTACAGCGTGCGTCATTTCATAAGGTTACCACTCTCCTCGTCTCACACACGCCCAGTCCATCTTCATTGCCCTAAAGAAGTAAATGTATCAGCATGTATACAACTAGCAACTGCCTGCTTTAATGAGGCTTTCTAAACAGAGTCGGCTACGACTTTTTTACAACCGCTTCAACCCTGTCTTCACTCAACATAGATTACGAACCCCTCCATTCGATAGTGGTGCAATTATCTCCATTGTCCTATAACAGCCAGTTCAGAGAACGACGTTAATCCTATCAATAGAAATAAGTTTAATGTCCACCCTTACTTAGCAGTTGACGATTTTGTCTATGCATATCATATGCCGATGTCAGCAGCATTCGAAGGCGACAGGAAATATAATAGGATCAATATTGCTTAAGCGTATGCCACCTCGTGCTTTATTGACGGCCGTTTATGGAGTACGTTTGCATATAAATCCAAATATCGGCCCAACTCTACAAAGGTCGCGTATATACACAAGGGCAAGAGGTGCCGTGTAAACTATAGGGCTTATTTTCGTCGAAGGATACTGTGTGTTGTGCTTTACATAAATGTACGTAGCTAACAAAATGGAACCACTGTGAGAGAAGAGCGGGCGACGAATGCGAGCCAATTGCTTCAAATGTCGAACACTACGTAAAATGCAGGCCACCTTAAACGCTGGAGTCTCTGATCATCTTACAGAACGGTGAAGAGAGTGGACATTTACATAGCATATGTATATACTCTAGGGCGTGAAAGAATGTTTGCAAAGAAGAACAGACTTTTCATCGTACGCGTACCGCGTAGTTGACATTGAGCAGCGTACGCACGTTACCACGTTCGAATCGCAGCAATGCGACCATATGTAGCGACATCCAGTGTACAAATGAATATTACAGCGGTCATGAGTAGTAGGCACCCAATCTACCTTCAACGCAAGGTCCGTATATTTAATCCTGCTTCCACACAGTAAATCAATCGAGCTGTATGCTCTGTGGGGATTGGGAACATTGTCATAAATTTCACAGTCTTTCGTAGTTGCTTCATTCAATGCGTTAATCAATTCACAAGTACAGCCATCCATGCCATACATAAGTGAGTATCTCCAATTTACAATAAGTTGTCGACGATAAAAGGATAATAACAAACGTGTGTTTCATATCTCAGTTTATACTTCGTCTTATACGGATAGCAGTCAATCAATTTAGTGATAAGGAAGAGCCGACTTCAAACGATAACAATAATCCCTTAACTTGCTGACATACAGTAAGCCTTATCTTTGTAGATCCCTAACTGAAAGCAGACTATTGTTGAATAGCGCTTTATATCATAACTGTAGCTGTACGTGCTGCAAAGAATGATAACCGCTGCTCAATCAAGACAAATCTGACACCAATCAAACACATTTAGATGATGATGCTCCTTGGCGATAGAGTTTCAGTTCGAAAAAATATTTACAGCGAAAGTCAAGTACAGTTACATACCTTGACCGTTGTCCGATTTCTCTACCCTTGTTTTGCTGCGTGTCGTTCTCGATCCTTCTGATTGCAAGTTACTTTCTCGAACATTCTTGGTGCTGCTAGATGGATATCTTTTTGCTGTGGTTCGTGTGTTACTTCCCACTACAATCTTTATACTGCTCGAATATATTTGCGCACCTAGAGTATATCAGACATTCATGAAGCATAAAACCATTATAGCTCAAGTACATCGAATTCTTGATGGATACTATTATAACGTATTCAAAGCTACCCTGTTCGGGGCGTCAAGAGTAGCCATTGCGTAATCATGCCTACTTTAGACATGACCATGTCTTCATGAACACTGCATATAGCAGCCCCAAAAATGCACAAATAAACTGGGGATTTTTTATATGGCTTCCTCGCCGGCCACGTCGCGGAGTTCCACAAAATTCTTTCGCAGTACGGGCATTGAGTATTGGAGATGGGTCGAGAATCCACAACGACGTACGGTATGCCTACATATAGGCTATCCCAGATAATTTCAATATTGCAAACCCATTACCGTTACCATTCAATGACGACAGAGTCTGGATTAAAGCGTACATTGCAACAACATACGCTATAAAGGATCTTTGAAATCCGTATAGACATAAAGTTATGTATATTTGAAATTTATGGAGGAAATAGTAAATTCTTGCGGGTGAACGACCCGGACATATAGGAAACCACGATTAGACTTGCAAACAGACGATAAACACGTCGCGCCAGAGTATCAAAATTGTTGACACGATATTTACAACCCAACATTCCATTTACTTTGATCCAGGATGTTTCACATGACTTGAGAATTTCGAGCAAATGGTTACTTCATTCTTAAACTCATGGAAGAAATATTTTGAACTAAGGTCTTACAACCTACCTCTAAGGTACATTAGGCCGGGTACCTTCGGAATTGTTTCAACTTCCTAACGTTAAGAAGTCGTTAACGGTTATTGCGGGCAGTTGGTGTCATTATGGCATTGCGTTCGTGCGGTGTTATTTGCACTCCTGCGTTACACTGATTACGCCTAATCATGCGGGTTGCTGTTGCTGTTTAGGCTGAGAATTTGGTAAATGAAAGCCAACTTTGGGTTCTCAACAAAATGCATCTGTCACCACCAGAGAAAACGAGTTCACTTGATTCACTGCCGGCCCCCTAGCTTAGGCAAATGGACGGGCTACCACGACATCAGTCGAGAAGACAAATGCTGAATCATAGTGCAGAAACACAGTCCATGATGGCCTCGGTAGATCCACTTTTATCCCCGGCGAAAAAGAAAATACACCTTCTATCGATACTCTCAAGGCACGCCGCAGACTGCGTCCCACAGGTATAGCTATATATATATATGCAACCAATATCCTATTGGTGCTATACGGACGAATCTGACACAAATAACGTATACTTTTACCTTTTCCACCGCCTTCTCCATGTACTGCATTCAGTTTCCTTTCACTGGTACTGTTTTCAAATGCCATTTGCTTCGGACACCGCAAGGCTACAGCTTCTTTTGGCGTAATACTTTCAGTCGGACTACTTGTATTTCCGTTGATTTCGCCTGACATTTTAGCATGTGGCGTCACATGTCTTTCGGACTTGACAGAAAAATATGGCCGAGGCGACTTGTTAAAGTTCATCGATGTCTTGCTTATGACTGACGCATTTCTGGAGGATTTGTAGGGTGAGTGATCGTTGGGTGTTGAGTGAGCAGTTTTTGTGCCAGAGCTCGTGGTAATGTAACATGCAGAAGTTACTAAAACCGGCTTGAACGGAGAGTCTCTCTTCACTGAATTCACATACGAAGGAGATCGTTGATATCCATCCATTGAGGTAATCCTATTTCTGCTTTCATTAGTCGTTGATTTGATTACATCACGCGTCGGCGTAGACTCATCAACGCCATTCGTAGCTTGTTTGTACTTCATTTTATTCTCAAATTTTGGCTGAACGCGATCACTGGTGCAACCTAGCGTTTGACTTTTTGCAGCTATCGGTTGGAACGCAGCACAATCTTTATGCAGTTGATTCGTTCCGAGCCCTTTGTCAATGTTCGCCTGTTTGCCGTCTGTAGGCGGCGAGCCTTCGAAATCCTCAATATTCTGTACTGGCACGATGTGCTCTTCAAACCACCAAGGTTTTGTTGAAGACGGTCTTACCTCCTTAATGATATCTGACATGAACAGACTATGAGGTGCACGTGCGAACGGTGTGACACTATGCCTTCTCGGTCTTGCATTACTTCCATTCGCACGACTCGAAGAAGACTGACGTGCTAAAGTAACCCTCGATCCATCAACTACCGATATTTGTCCATTACGAAACCACCTTTCTCTTTCCATATTGTTAGCTACGTTCTGGAGAACTTCAACAGACTTGTCAGGCTTTATCTGAAACTCAATCGGAATGCAGAGTGTAGGCATCTGATACTCATACCGTTGGCAATACTTAGACTTTGCAATGTCGTCAACACCAGAATAACCTTTCCCATGGGGCTGACATACACGATCAGCTGTATGCATCTTATTAGAAGCAACAGAGTCACCCGATTGCGAAGCACGCGAACTTGCAGTTGTATTTCCTGTGCGTTCTCTACGATGAGCGTCAGTTGCGGATTTAAGAACGATCGATCTTTCAGCATCGCAATCCACATGAATATTTTGCATAATTTGATTTTCGTCCTTGTCATCGATCGTTAGTAATGATTTCCGATTGGATTCATCAAAGATTGTATTGTCACTCATCGATGCGGAAGGTATTTTGATCTTTGACTTACGTTGAACAAAAGTATTATTACCGCAGTCTGTAGCGAAGCGTTTGGCTCTTGTTGATAACTCCTTGTCTTTACCAGTCTTTCGTATCCTTTCCATAACCTGTATGCTTTTTGAACGTTTGGGGGGTGCCGGCGCTTTGCTCGATGGAATAGGGCTGTAAAGAGGAAGCTGCTGCGCATGACCGTTGAGCTGAGCCTTGCTAGCCGCGACTACCTTTTCAACCCTTCCCGTTTGAGCAGGTTGCTTCACAATGAAAGGACTCGATGTGTCCCGCGTAGCTGGTTTGTTGTGAGGTATTTCACCACTGTGCTTGTTTGCGTCGATAGAACCAACAGAAAGCGATGATGAAGAGAGGGATGAAACCGTAGTCAATGATGATGCCGTTGATAACGATCTCTTCCTCGATTGCGAATCAATATCAGACAAACTGCAACTTGGTTCAGCTGTAACTGCGAAGCTTGTGTCACTGGTTTTTGAGTTTGCTTTGTTGGGTTGACCCAACTCGACTCGGTTCATCCTGTTATGACCAGTCTCTGCCACTTCGGTGGCAGTAGGTCCATCCATGCTCTCGTCTTCGAAGAAAGGATTTTCGACTTGTATTGTTCTGTTCGGTCTAGTCTTCACTTTAGTGGCAGTATCCACGCGCTTCAATTCTAGTGACACATATTCCTCTTTCTTTTTCGTTGCTACCTTTGAGCCAATGTTACATTGCTCATCCATATCAATACTTTCGTTTTCTGTATCTGTGAACGGGGTATCAGGAGACCCAATTAAATCTGTAACAGTTATAGCTTTGAGATCTTTTTCGATGTCATCTTTCGATATCGTGACGTCTAAACCTTGAACATATGCCAAGTTATGAAGCTGCGTGCCATGATCAGACATTGGAATGCATCTAACGGTCGGATAGGCGAAACCCGAGCGTCGGCAAATACCTTTGCCTTCTGATTGAAGTACAGTTGCATGACGATTGGTATTGGTTTTGACGCTTGAGGTCTTTTTACTTCTCAGCGTAATTCCCGAAATGGGCTCTTGGGACGGCTGCAAATGGGAAGCTAATTTGGTTACCTCAGAATCTCCATCAAACGAAACCCCTTTTGGCACAACCCACAGTTGTGGTAAGATTGAGTCAGTAACATCGTCGCATGAAACAAACCTACTTCTCGCTTCTTTGAACAGATGTGTTGCTTTGCTGTGTCTTGGATCGTGCAACTCCAACGCAAGAGTCATCATAGTGGACGGGGCAAGCTCTGTGTGTGAACAGCAATCCTTGTCGTTGGGATCCATATGAATGACTCGACGTCTGTCTAAATATTTTTGAATCCTAGAAGTCCTATCAGCGAGATCTGACAGCGATTTGCTACGTCTTTTCAAGCATCTTTCTGGTGATGAGAAAGTTGTAAAGTCGGCATTTCTGGTGAGGTGCTTGCGTAACATTGGTATTTCCAAACTACCTTTCCCTGTAACAAATGCATGTAAGGTCATAGGTTATTTTTGGGTTAAACCTGTGTGAGGGCTGTAGATGTGTAGAAGTTTGATGGGAAACAATC
The DNA here is from genome assembly GCA_030412335.1 of Botrylloides violaceus. NCBI lineage: Eukaryota > Metazoa > Chordata > Ascidiacea > Stolidobranchia > Styelidae > Botrylloides > Botrylloides violaceus. The sequence goes on from JASFYC010000737.1 coordinate 185,396, forward strand.
AATATTTTTCCAGCATTGAAATTCATGATGGCAAATAGCTTGCCTGAACTAGTTTGATGAAACCAATGTTCATGCTGCCACTGGCTTCTAGGAAGTCACTAATGCAGCCCTCCTCGACTTCTCTCGAAGAAGCGTCAACCACAGCTGGTGGTCGAATTTTTCTAATGACATATATCGACTGACAATAGCGAAAACATCAACATCCGTTCGATTTTGGGGTCGAAATAATACATCACCAATGATCCCGCATAACCTGCACCATTTTAAAAAAATAGCAACCGAGTACGGGGGAATAATCGGAATTAAGTCAGAAGCTCAGACTTGAATCTCATATTTGGCCTCAATATGATCCGAAACATTTTCGCATCGTTCTCTAAACAATTAAAGTGTTAATCCCCACAGACATCTGGCTGAGTGTCCACGTAACCAGAAGGTAATGATTGTGATTGAATGGCAAAGAATCGCGGAAACACTAAAATCGTGGCTAAAGAGAAAGAAGCCAGGCTCAGTTATAAATCTTACCGGTGAACACCTTTTTTGCAGATTCCCTTGTACTGAGAGGCATATTCTTGTGGGATGAACGTATGTACAAAATGCGATTATATAAAATAAATGATTACATGTTACACACTTGCAGCTTTGCTGCAACGTATATATAGCGCAATCGATCTGAAACATAAAACGGTGGTTGTCTTTCAATTTCTTGCTCTCTGGTATGGATTAAGGATTATTATCAGCCTCCATTATCGTACATAAGCTGTCAAATAGGAACGAAAACAAACCGACGGAATTTTGGGTCAATGAATAAGGGTCGTCTCTAGTACCTGCCCTATATTCCACCACGATGATCACGCTCTGCCTGGGATTCGATTCAACTTTGACAAATTCACAACCTATACTGCAGTAACTTCCAGAGTCTTGGCTCCGTGGCTGTCAGCGTTAAATTTCAATCACCCTGGCCCCTCATGTTGAGCTATCACTAACGTGGGTGTGAGCGCCAACAATATGATATCTGTTGTTTTCAACTCTGTATTCTCCATCACTATCGGGCAGAGCCTTCCTCATTATACAGTTCTATATACAACTATGACGTCAGTGATCGTGTCGCTTTCGTCACCTTAAAGACCCGTTAATAATAGCAGCACAGCTGTTATATTATAGTACCCATTCTCCTTTGCAGAACAATTAACCCACTCTAAACCACACTCTATATCTATGCAATCGTGTATACAAGGTCTGTCGTTATAGCAGTCTATACTATCCATGACACACGCAAATCTACAGACAACTGAGAGCTGCGATGTAGTCTTTTGGTAATGCTAATGCTAAGCTCTGTACCGGTAAAAGTGCATCGATCCAAAACTTTATAATTCTGCTCGCCCCGATTCGTCAATCCATCTCACAAATAGTCTACGATGTGATAACTTACTTTGCACTATATGGGTGTCGGTTATCGATAAATCTTCAATATCTAACTATTGCCCACCTTTTGGTAGAGATCTTCAGTTGGGTACTGTCCGGGGTCATGCGCACCACTTCCTTGGTGGATCAACTGTCTCATGCGTCATGTCAACGGACACATATCAGAGATACTGTACATCACCATTCGAATGACAGCTATCACAGGCCTTGAAAGTTTTCATTCCACATCTCTAAACTCCTCTCATGACCACTGGCCATATCCCTCTTCAAATGCAGCGAATTGTGTGATGTTGCAAGTAGTCTAAGCTCATGACTACAAATTACGTAAGCCCTGTGATGAAGATGAAATTACTAAATACCCTACCGGATATCCCTCAATTGGTTAGTTCTGCCGTATACCAAGAACATATCACATCCTCCCACTCACCGCTTCGCACCCGACGGAATTATTGCAAATATTGGATACAGCGTACATACCAAGCATTGTCAACGCTTATGCTCGTACGAGTAGGCACCGAGTGAGTACATAACTTCCGTCGTATTGTAATAACGTCATACCTGGACCAACAATAAATGTAGGTGCTTCACCGTATGCAAAATTGCAAGTGAGGTATACAATCACCCATGGCCTACTTTAGTTCTAGAGTAGGCCATGAATCACCATAGAGCGCTTGGTGGTAACATTTCTCGGTATCGTACTGTAGTGTTGGAAAAGTCAGCGCGTGCTACAGTACGATACCGAGGAGTGTTACCACCAAGCGCTCTATGGTGATTGTACACCTCATTTGCAATTTTGCCACCGCCTTCTGATCGGGAGGTTCCGGGTTCGATTCCCGACCGAGTCAAATCGAAGACTTTAAAATTGGTATCCGTTCATTCCCTGCCTGGCAGTTGGTATCGAGGAATCGCGGAGAGCCGTGATTGTAATAGTGATCCGGGCTCTAAGCCGGAGGTATTGACACGATTACTATATTCACGATTACTGTATTCATGTATCATGTTTCTCGATTACTATATCCATGTATCTGTTCCAGCCTGTCTTGTTCGTGGTGCAAAACGCCGCCCGGTGATAAGCGCCACTGAAAATCTTCGATATATAATAATAGCACACACCATGGCCTACTTTAGAGTAGGCCAAGCACACACCATTGCGATGGTCGTCCAGCGCAGAGCTTCAGAAACGAGCCATGCGTATCGACCCGTGACGGCCAGACAGCAATTTGAAAACCCATTTCGTCTCCTCGATTATAAAGGAACAGATTCACTACGGCACTTTTAACAGCAAACGACGAACGCCAAAAGCTTTTCACACTTCCATCTTTATTTTTGCCACTATAGAGACTCTATGTAGAGGCTAATATTGGGGTTCAGGACACCCTTCCCCTTCACGTCTAGCGGTGCACTGCTCTTTTTCGACGAAGCTCTTCAAGACTCACAGCCTTCGGATTATGGAGGCTATAAAGGCATATATATGTTTCCCGTCTGTATTTCATTCATAATGCATGATCGGAATTTGATCAATTGTGTTCAAAGATTCTTGATGGTAAACATTGTTCACTGCGCTGTAGGCCAACGAAGTATGCTGATTACATGATCGTGGTTTACATTATGCGAATATCTGAGGCTTCTTGTCTGCGAAGACATCAAGAATCCTGTATGAGTACGACCAAGGCGACCTTGTGTACGATGCTTAGCCACAGTATTATGACGAGGGACCTATTGTGATTATTACAAGGAAATTGTCCGCACTTTAACTTATTGTTGCTTCAGTATCATATTCAGTAAATTGCAATCCTTCAAAAACCGAAAGAATTCTCCCACTCTGGCACAGTGGCGGGAAATCAGCCATATGATGTATTGGCAGCCGATAAATCGGAGTGCAATTAGAGGAAGGAAATACAGTATATATTGTAATTGACGATGTTGAATTTTCAGTTGAATTAGGCCTACTACAGGCAAACGCGCGAGCGAAAACCTATACACAGCTACAGGAATTCAAATTTCATCAATTCAGATACAAAGTTTAGTTAGCTCTAGAAAGGTTTCTTTTCTACAGGCATGCCCAGCTTGGTGTACGCCTGAGAAGAAGTCAAAACCAAGGCAATAGATTAGTCAAAACGAATGGTCACATAAACGAAACACATTTCTCGCTCGATTCTCGTCTGCCATTATTTTAAGAATACTTCCGTAAGTTTACTAGGTACTGTCTTCTGAATTAGACGCGCTAGATCGATCGCTTGGAAAATTTTAGATATATATCTTTCGAACGACGACAGTAACGAAGTCGCAGTCACAAGCACGTAGGATAGTAAGTATACAGTATACTTTGTACTGTACATTAGTCATCTATGATCCGTCACATCATTATTGCGAGACTGCGTTTTATTCACGACATTGTAGGATGTAGGCCGTAGGGTGTAGCAGAATTTTTCAGTCGTTAACGCGTGGTCGCAGGCGAATTGCTTCCATTGCCGAGGTAAGCCCAGAAGTAGAAAGTGACGTGAGATTCGAAATTCGGAGGTTTGTGCAGTTGGTTGGCGTTTTTTAAGCGATAAAAGGTTATATTATAATCAGGTAGAAATCAAAATATTGAGAAATAGAGATTAGTAAGGCGCAAAATATCATTAATGTAACTACTATGGGTACCTGGAAGCCGTCGATGCTTATAGCAGCATCAAGGTATACCGACGCTTCAAATCTCATTCCATAAAGGTGACATCATTTCCGTACCTAGTGGTACAGTTAGTAATATTGTTCTGTAGAGTGTAGTACTTTGCCGTTGTTGTAACTTGTAACCTACGCTCATCTTATTCTGTAGGCTATGGTAAAGTACTACACTCTACAGAACAATATTACTAACTGAACCACTAGGTACGGAAATGATGTCACCTATATGGAATGAGATATGAAGCGTCGGTATAACAACGGCAATGTTGATCGAATAAGTCACAAGGAAACTGTTCCCCGTAGATCTTTATATCTCGGGACTGCTTTCCTCACAAGCACTGTTGTTGTAATGAGTTATCAATATGAGCTGACGTAATGCATACCAAGCCGCTGTCGTTGATCACGAGGCAGTAGCAAAATGCCACTTGCTTAGTGAAAAGGACTTCCGTCAGCTTAAATGCGTTGAAGAGTTGACAAGACGCTTTTCAAACCGAAAGTGCCTATGTTTTGCAGAATTTATAGTATAGAGTACGCTTAAACATATCTGCTGGCAATGGAGGCTACTACAACCACGACCACTGTTCGTTCGCGCGAAACTACTACTGTCGGTATAAATGTCGGATTTGTGAGTACTCCAATCGGTATTCTCATTGCTGTAGAAACCATCCTCACTCTACTTGCTTGGAGCTTGTTGGTGTCTGTTTCATACTATTATTTAGCTTCCCAACTTGGATTTGCTGCATTTGGATTCATATTCAGCTGGGTGATAACACTGTAAGTCGTTTCGATTTCGTGATTTTACATTAGGGCAGTGGTTCCCAACCGGGTAGGAATTCCTCCCTAGGGATATCATAGCGCATTGGGTCGACTTACTAGCTGGTCGACCAGTGTACTCGTACTGGTACATATTTAGATTGGGAAAGGTAAAGAAGGAATGTAGCAAAAAAGGTTGGGAAACACTGCACTAGGGTGTAGGGAATTTATTTTAGTTTGACATTCCGGCTTGAACATCAACCGGGTGATGTAGGCAGTTGACGTATTAAAAATTGGTTTCGTGGCTTGGTAGTTAGTTAGTCGTTAGGCTACCGGGTTTTGAATCCGTAGTAGTATATCAACCGGGTGCATGATGTAGCCGTAAACATGCCCAGCGCGATCATACTACATAGTATACAGTGCCGGGTATTCACGGTTACATTAATGGAAACAAATTGTTGTAGGCCTATACTTATTCCTAGGTAATTAGCAGCAGTGTCTATATAGTATGACAACTTTCCCCTCACGGACAGAATGTAAAAAAATAATCTCCATCGCAGAACCACAACCTGCAATAAACAATATGGTCTTCGACTGCGACTGACTGTATTTCCGAAGATGTTGATATGAATGTACTGATATGTGCTTTGTGGAGAAAAAACCCGGATAAGGCGCTAAATATTTTCTATGTGTCGCGGAATCCGTCGAAATACAATACAAATTTTCATCAACACACCGTAAGTTACGGAGCACAAACCCAACATCGATCACTGCGTGGCCATAAGTAGGCTATATATTGATCCATAGCTTACCTGATACTGAATTAACCACTGCGTCTAGTGGATCTAAATATTCATCCTGGAGATGTTTTTTAAAATGACATGCCCTGGTAAATATGCTATCTTCATATTCATAGCATAATTTGTACACGAGAGGAGATGTACAAGTACATGCCCACGGTATTTTGGTAAGGGGATGACCAACTCTGGACAACCCATGGGGGAAAATCAGTGGAAGAAATAAAATCAAGTTAGCACATGTGTAATACTATGTGCTCACTCCGTTGTACGGTCCGCACCATATCCTGCACTCATAACCTCAGGAATCACCTGACAGACGCTGTGGTGGGTTTTCCACAGTTCACACTGGCTCTGTAAAGGAAAAGTGAACGATCTCACACCGGTGAACGAACGTAATACTGCGCTGGAGGGAAGGCGGCGTATTGGTAGGTCGTCGGCGACGAAACCGGTAGGCCCCGGGTTTATCCGAGACTGCATCATACCAAAGATGTAAAAGAGGGTATCCGTAGCTTCCTCGCTTGACGGCCAGTGCTTGAGGGGAGGATCATGACCCACTCTAGGTACTAAAGTAGGCCATGAGAGGATAGTGCTGAAGGGGGGCGCTTGACTTCGATAGCATAACGGTTCCTACGGTGTCTCCTTGTCTCTCTCCTTGCTTGCATATGCAGACATGCGATGATGCGAGTAAGTGTAAATGCAGCAAAAAATCAAATATGGACAAAAAAGACAGTGTCTTAGCCCACCAATGAACCTTATACCTAATCACTGCTGTTGTAGAACAGGCCCTTGTGAATTTTCACGTTTGAACTTTTCCAGTGGGTTGTTTGTTGTCTTCTTTCTCGGACTTCACGCGACCATGTGTGCTAATCTGCCGTGGGGTACTATTGAAATTGCTTGTCAGGCTGCATCTGCGGTTCTCTGCTTCATCGCCGCTTGCTGCGTGGCAGGACTAGCCCGCTGGAACAGGTACATAATATATACAATATATAGATCATAGATGTAATCATATTATTCGTTACCATCTTACTATTTTAACTGTACATAAACTCTATCGTATTGTTTGTACGAACGAAGGATTAGGCCCGCAGACGAAGTTGATACAGGCTATGTGGAGTAATACGACCTCACGCCGACTATACTACGCGGAAAGTCTTTATCCTGCACTACCCAATTGTCACTCACGTCAGTGACAGATTTTGCAATCGGCCGACCTGTATGGAGAAGTAGCAGTGAAGAAGTAGCTATAGGATTATATGTAGGCTATATTCGTCATGCTGTTCACTGACGTTAGCTCGTACTGTATACGAGACTCGTGTAGCCGCCCGAATCCGGGGCGAGGCATCAAGCATTCGACAAACCACAGAGTATGGTAACCTACCATTTACATAGGCATAAACTTGATCATTTCTGATGGTTAGTTGAGATTTAAAGCTGTCTACTGTATACTGGGCTTTGGATTTGATTGACAAGTCTGATATAGGCTGCAGTAGTTAGCGTAGAATAGCACATGGCCTACTTTAGTCCCTAGAGTACATAGAGTAGGCCATGAATAGCACAAGCGTTTGTTAATGTGTTTCATTCTATAGGACTGTTATAGTTGCTGTATAGACAATACCGTGTAGTCAAATTGAAATTGTTCGTGTCGCTGACGGATGAACTTTACATCTACAGTAAGAAACGCTACATTGTGACAGCGCGTTTTCTATATACCGAGAACCAAAGAGTTTTTAGCGGTTACAGCCTGTATACAAAATACATTGCTTAAAGACGGATATGTAAAATACTCTTTGTCAGTAGTCATTTCATGTATGGTAGCAGCGCCTGTGAAGGCGATCCTTTGTGTCATAGGATCAGATTGGGTTATGCGTTATGTATGTTCTTTCAGTTACTTGCAAGCGAGCTGCGCATTTGGATTTCTAGCAACAATTGCGTTCATCGTTGGTTTCTTCCTCTGCTTCCGCAAAGCCTACGGTCGGCTTCCATGGCAGTCTACTGGACAACCAACCAACACTTGAAGATAACACTTTCAATGGACTTTGCTGCTTTATTCACATCATTGCCGGAACGGTAGTAGTAGACAGCTTTTTATCAGTTAAACTACAGGATTTACCTCCGTAAGATCCTCCATCAGTGGGACGTTGTTGTCGTTCCAATGACGAGAATTCGTCCACTTTTTACTTGAAATATTTTTTTTTTGCCTGACCGGCATATCATGATGGTGCAGAGCCCGGTACCGGTGAAAGTTCGTTAATGGTTTGGCCCTGGCCCTGTGAAATGCTCAAATTCTGGATACGACGATGCTGGGAACTGTAAGCCTATTTAATGGGCTTGAAAAAGCTCAGCGTCTTCGTAACCAGGTCTGTATGATGAGTTCGTATCGCACGTAGTTACAGCTCATAATGAGCATTTCGCATTGGTGGTGTTTGGTATTCAGTTTTACTACAGCCCTTGCAATATCATTGTGTATTTCAGAACTTCTTTTGTAATTGTTCGCTTGCCTTGCGCGTGTTGTTAGAGAACCAGTGAAGTTCAGCCGGAAAGCTGAGGAAGTACAGGCTTATAGGCCTACGATGTGTACTATAATAATTCGCAATGCATTTTTTTGGAATCGAGTAAAGTAGAACCTCTTTTGTGACATTGTAAACACCTGAACTAGACGATCTTAATCACTTGCCTTGCACCTGGATCATAAGGTATTTCTTCGACGACTCATCAAAATTCAAATCATCATAAACCGTCTCGTTGACCTGTCAGGCAAATCGTGTTAGCAGCTAAGTGCTATAGGTATCTCACGCTTCGTCAGTCCTTCAGGTTGGTTGCAAGGCGATCCTAACCTATTTGGCATTTGGTTGGTTTTGCCATATTGTAATCGTATCATGAGATGTGTAATATTTGACAAAATCTAGTAATAATCACACAACTTTGCTGCAAACCGCCACTTAATTTTGGGTGCGTTCGCAATCACTTCGTCATCATTCAACCGAATGCATGTCCTCTGTGTTGAAAACCCGCGACTGCCTGTGCTTGAATAGAGTCAATCATCGTCGTGACTGTGTTGCGTAAATAGTCAAGCTATTGCCAAATCCCTCTGCAGTGTCTCCGGAATCAAACTCTTGTTGGTCACAGTAGCTGAACGTCTTCGTCTTTGAGTAATTTCGAAATGAACCGGGGCTAATTGGCCATCCCAGAATTGTTATATTCTTCATTTCAATCTTAAAGACGAAGACGTTTAGCTACTGTGACCAACAAGAGTTTGGGTAATTTCGAAATGAACCGGGGCTAATTGGCCAGCCCAGAATTGTTATATTCTTCATTTCAATCTTAAAGCATGCCATAACTTGTACGTAGTTCACAATGCCTCATGTCCCATACCTCCAGCGCACAGTATTCAACAATGGCGTATTATGGTGAGGACACAAATCGTAATGTAACAAGTGTTTGGTTGCTTCGACGGGTGTAGTCTGCAAAAGAGGACTGGCTACGTCAGTTAAGTCAATGTCCTCCTAAATAGTACTCCAGGGTAATCAGGAGTTCAGATAACATGGAGGCCGTGCCGCATGCATTTAGTGATACGACTGCCACATATTGTGAGATTGGCTTCTGAGTAATAGTAGCAGTCATTTCCGCTTGAGAGCAATACATTGTCGGTATAGGGATTTGCTGAAGTCGCATGGTTCGTGATACGCAGCAGTCGTCGTTAGCGCAGAGCTGGCGATGTGTTTTGATGCATAAGGTTACCGGTAGTTTGGCATAGCTTAAAACTGTTTCCGTCTATATTGCTATCACATGCAAGCGGCAAAATATAGGCCTATATTACAGGCAGCACCCGCCAGCAGTAGTCTCGCTCAATCAAACCAGCCGGTACGGACAGTCTAAAATCACACGAGCTTTTATAGTTTCTTTACAGACCCGAGAGAGCAGTAAGGCGATCTTGGAGCAGTCCGTAGAGCATCCGAGGGTAACTACTGCTCATGCGAATCGGTAAGACGAACTATTGGTAGGCCATGGCCTATCTACAGTAGGCCATGGCTAGGCCTATACCCCGTAGACTGTGTAGAGCTATATTTCTCACATTCCAAACTTTACTTCAACAATTGAGCCTGGTCGAGGTATAGGAAATTAGTCAAATAAGACTCTTTTCAAACAGCTACCGTACTGGAAGTATAAGTAGGCAAAATAGGGTAACTCATCGCGCGGATTGACGAAGGAGACTCCTCTAACATTATGGCCAAGGTAATATTTTATGATCGGTTTGGAATAAAATGATAGTATCATATTTCGACCTCACATGAATCATCTATCTTTACGGCAAATACACAAACTCACAACATATACTACGATATACCTACAGACATTGATTTTACGTCCATTTGAGAGGAAGGTCTGTCTTTCCACGAATCCGGTAGTGGCGAATGGTAGGCCTACAGTATATAACGGGAAAGGCCTGCATTAATTCTTAAGACGTATCGCCGAAAGAGTCTGTGCTATTTCTTCATTATTGGTATTTGAATTTTCAGTCCGCCAATCGACCAACTGCTACTGCTAGTGTTGGAGTTAACTTCGGCTTCCTGCTCACTCCCATCGGCATTGCTTTGGTGTTCGAGTTCTTCTGTGCATTATTAGCATGGTGTTTCATAGTATCAATCTATTGGTGGGATGATTGGACGGAACTTCAATTTTCTGTGTTTGGTTTCATATTTAGTTGGCTGTTTACTTCGTGAGTATGGGAGTCAAACTTATCCTGAGTTAATCGACATGTGTACCCGCCAATCGGTTCTTATTCCTTCTTTGTTTGAAGTGCAGGCGTTTGTGGGTCTATGACTGCATAACCCTGAAGCATTGTACCGTCCGGAAAATATTATATCAGTATTAAATTGAACTTTGGTTTGAACAGTGTAAATTTTCAGGTTGTTTGTTGTAATTTTCACGATGGGTTTACATGGATCCCTGTGTTCAAATCTTCCGTGGGGTATAATCCAAACGGCGTCAAATGTTTTAATGTTTCTGCTATGTCTTGTTGCATCCATTTGTGTCGCAGCTGTTTCCAAAAGAGTTCCGTGAGTATATGATTTTATACGTAGACATGTAAGGCATGCTTATATATATTTGGAGTATTAGGCAAGACATTGAACTTCACTGACGATTCAAGGCCGGCAATAACGACGAAAGTAGGAAGTCTACAATATGCACGACCTCTATACATTTAAATCCGTGCGAACTGTATGCAATTATTTTGTATCCCTTGTTTTGCAGGAATTATCAAGCCAGCGCTGCTTTCGGCTTTATTGTCACTTTCATATATGCTGTTAGTTTCTTCTTGACATTTCGACAAGCTTTTGGACGTTTCCCATGGCAATCCGGTCAAGCAGCAACTACTACTGCAACCGTATCTGTATAGACGCGACACAAGACCTGCGAATCTGGAGGGTTACGTCGACACAATTCTACATGTTCTCCTATAGGCTACACCATACAGATTTCGACACTTGTCATTGGGAAGAGGCACTCATGCATCGTATCATCTGTACCCCACACAGCGTGATCGAACGGTTTCTCATCTGGACGCCGGCGATACGAGATAGCCTAGTCGTCTTATTGGAAAAAATGACTATTATGTGATCGAGACGACTTTTTACTCTGTGGTTAGATGTAGAGAGAGAGAGAGAGGATGGACGCTTCGAATCAATCATATACATTCAGGATATTGTAAGCCTATTTAGTCAGATCAATCATCCTACTCCAACGCTGTCCATTTGAGGTAGCAACACCACAGAGGATTTTGTTTCTCATTGGGCAAATAGTTTCCAGATGAGCCAGAGATGCATTTGTATGGTATTAGTTTATGTATCTTTAGTTCTATACTTTTATGTAATAATCGCAAGTGATGGCAAGTTGATCATAACTGCATTGGCGTATTTATTCTAAAACAAGCAATATGACATTTTGGTTAATGAAAACTTGTAATACTAAACCGGAGAGCCAGTCGCGACAGAACGGTGAAAAGTGTAGTCTGTAACACTATGTACGGACGTTGTATGTATATATATATAGTTCCAAAACTGGTCTCGCAAGATCAGGAACATAAAGCTAAGGTTTAAACGGTGTAAAACGAGTTACCGAAAAATCGCCGCAGGCATGTTTTACGAGATCGACGAGTAAAACCTCGCAGAGCCGGTCATGGCCGGTCGCCGCAGCACTGCGTTGCTCGCATATCAATTCTCGCTTAATTCTAACAGACCCTAAAGATTTCAGTATTAGCACCAGCGCAATAGATATTGCGGGATCTGGAAGTGATAACATTCCGTGAAAGTAAGACAATGCCAATTTCGACATCCAAGTGGCTTTTATGCGCATGTTAGGTCAGACGATTTGGTCATACGGGTATACTAGAGGTGATACAGGATCTCTTTATTTCTAGCAGTATAGATATAATGCAACCGGCACTGGGAGATATATGCTAGGATAAGATTTTGTTTTGTCTGCTTTCAGGTCTCTATAGTTGAAACAAAATTTTGATGACTTTACTTCCATCCAATGGAAAATGGATATATAAAGGTGCAGTATTTGGTGAATCAACGCAGTGATTTTCCGACCTTAGCAACATTGAATTTTTAGGGGAGTCAAACTAATGTTCCTGCAGAGAACGGTGACACCCTGAGAAAACGCATCTTAGGATTAAGGAGAAAGTGTAGACTTGCACCGAACAACGCTGGATTTACGTCAGAATCCGGAGAATCGCAAGCTGAAGACAGTGAATTTTCGTGTTCGGTATGTGTCCATGTTCTCTTCTCGTTTAAAATAGGCCTCTATTTACAACCGACGCCCAAATTCGTGTCGGCTTCCTCGCTTGAGGGCGCGAGTACCATGAGAGTGGTCTAGACCACTAGCGGTGTAACTGCACATTCAATGCAGCATATGAGAAAAATATTGCAACCGGCCATGCTGTGGTTTGACCAAAATTAGCATTAGTTTTCAATTCAGGAGATTGAAGATCCAGACGGCGCAAAAGCACCAAATTTCAGTGACGAAAACCCGAAAATGGAAGATATTGCAAAAGATACTGCGCCTATTGCACTTCCAAGCGACCTTGCCATGAACAATATTGACAACTTGCAGTCATCTTCTTCATCAGAAGACGAGATTGAAATGACGTCTGAATTTGAAGATCCTCCAGGAAGAAAAGGGATGTACAGCGTGAACCCTGGTGATGACGATGACGATGATGATGACGAAACGATTTACTCATCATCTGAAAGTGATCAGAGTATTTTGGACGAGCCAATCGATTCGATGAAAACTCCTACCCGTTCTCTAAATGGGTCGTCTGAAACATTAGGCGGTGATGATCCGCTGGTATTTCCATCCCCTCCTATTACAGTCGATGGGGAGGATCATTTACAAGCTGACGATCCACCAGCTGCATCTATTCCTAGAGAAGATCGCTTTTCCTCATCTTCTAGCAGCGACTCGGAGGCTGATGAAGAAAACAAGAGTCCTCTTGTCATCAAGGGAAAGAATGATACTGGAGATGAAAATGAGGTAACTCCGTTAACTCTAAGAAAAGCACTTGATGAAAGAGAAAAAAATATGAAGGAGAATGATCCAGAGGATATTGGCGAACTCGGCGCAAGAAAACCGTCAGAGCCAGGTTTGCATGCCATTTATACGTAAATGCCTTCTATTGTATTAGCTTCAATACTGATGCGTGGCCAAGCTCATATCCCTCCGTCCAATGATCCCCAGCTGGTTCTTATAACCACAGCTCTTATGTATGTCTATTAACAGCTAGACTGCTTGTCTGTTCCTTTGATTCTGCTTTTGTCCTTACTTAATTAGTAATGACAGTTTGACTGTACGAACTTTGGTACGGATGTAGAAACAGGTAAATCGCTAAACCGTGCCAACAAATGTAATTTCATTTCTACAATGGCAAATATGTCCAGAAAACGCTACTCGCGAGGAATAAATACAGGCCAGATATGCACGCCGATTGCCGTGCACACAGTGTGAGCATTCATATCTTCTCCATTATAAAATAATAGTCTATTTATGATGAAATGTAGTGATACACCCTACCATAATCGTTTTAACAGCTGGTTTATCAACACCCGATTTTATGGAGTCGTATTCACCGGAAGCATTTGACTTCACTGGAGATCCCTCACTGCGAGCTCGCACTGCATTCGATTTTGAAGATGAACCACAAATCATCCCACCGTCTTTGCCACCAAAGCAGCGCGACATCAATCCTCCAAGCGTACAAGTCAATCGGGAACCTCAACGCAGGAAGGCAATGGCTAACCATCCTGACGAACATCACCCAAATATATTTCATGTCAAAGACAAGGTACTGTGTGTAGTAGTGCAAAGTGCAAACCGTATTGCTCCGACTGATTAGCGACAACACGCAGGCCCTAGGCGTATCACGGCGAAAACGCCCAAAAGTATGAAAATATTTTATATCATTGGTACACTCTGACTTGTCACAATTACAATATGGTCCTCAGATAATTCATAAACCTCAAGGATATGAAGGATATGATCAGTTCGAAGCAAGAAATGTGTGTTTCAGATTGCATCTTTGGGGAGAGGAATGTGGTCAGATGAAGATGAAGATTTTGAACCATTCAGAAAAAACAACTCTATGCCAAAACGTCACCCAGAACCTGATCGCATCATCGACTTTTCCACAGTAAGTACCAATTCAGCAGTAGATGGAATCACATCAGAAGCCGAAACATGATTTCATATCGCATCGGTAAATATTCAGAATCCAAACGGGGATCACTCGTTGAAAAGAAGTCGAAGCGACAGAAGGAAGAAACCGACAGGAAAACGACCAAAAAGTCGAATTCGAAGCAGGAGTCGCTCACCCAATAGATCGGGACACAGGGTGCTTGACTTTTCCGGGTATGTAACTGAAATAAGCCTTGGTCTATATATAGAGTCTAGACACGTCACTAGCGATATTGCCGGCGTGCACACTCGCGCACGCACACACACATACTTATCTTTACTTGGCTTTGAAGTGTACTGTTTGTAGCAACCCGTACATTGACCCATACAATGGAATCAACACACAGGCCATGGTCAGTTTGCATTCTAACAAGCGCGACACTGACGCTTATGATACTGTAAAAGACTCGGAGGATGAACTGGACAATCTAATTGACAAAGTCAACAGGTGAAAGTCTTCATCAAACATATCTAGCAAACTATACGATTGAAAGTTGTGTACATGCATGCAGTTTGGGATATCATCATAATTATTTGAAGCCAGCAGAAGATATATATCAAAGAATTACCCCAAAGGAGAAAAAGCTTGCTTCAAAGCATCCGGAAGCGTTTGCTAAAATTGTGGCCAAGATGTCATCGAAGGTAGGCCTATTTACATTGCTTCCTTCAGTGGTCTATTGGAAACATCTTACGTGTAGGTAACTTGATTTCAAAGGCAAAGCTATGACTAGCTTTATGCTGTGAATCTTGTGATGGCCTCATGGCCTCACTCTATTACCAGCAATGGCAGTTTCACTGTGAATATATATAGATGATGAGGTAATTCGATAAATTGGGCATGGGCAAAATAGATTGATTGATAGAAGCAGATATACAGAACTAGCCATCAATATTTATGGCTTGGGTCATTATTGTGAGCGTTCTTCCAATGATAACATCCCCGTAAGGGCGGGTGATACGAATTCCTTTCTTGCACTCAGCATAGACATTACTCATTCCAAATTCGTAGAATTGAGACTTGGTACAACCGCGTTCGTCACATTCAACAAGGTCGGTTAATTCTGATGAATTTGCAAAATTGATTGCAAGATTGATTGACTAAGAAGAATGTAGAACACACACACATCACTTCCGGTACCATATATGGTATTAGGGAACTACTACGGCGACAGTTGCTCCATGGCCTACTCTAGGAACTAAAGTAGGCCATGGTTGCTCCAACCTTACCTATCTCACAAATATGTCTCATACTATTTCTTAACAGCCATCTCAAGGACTTCCTGCTGCGTACAGGTAATTTACAACTTATTCGATCATTGGTCTAAGAAAACAAATTTGAGATTTGGACTTTTCGCACAGAACAAACTCAAACTCGGAAAATTCAAGGAAATCAAGCAGAAACCAACCACGTAGGTACCGCAGAGCTGCTCCGACTGTAGATGCTGTAGAGGGCGACGATGAAACCTCCGTGACAGAATCGGACTTGGAAAGGTGAAAACGGAATTACGGGCTAGTGATGATGGGTTATATCCTGTTTGAAAAATCACTATCTTATGTTTTAGGCTCGCATCACGTACCCGTGAAAAGGTATCCCCGGCGTCAGTACCATTTGTGACTGAAATTTATCCGTCTAGCAACACTGAGTTCGAATCTCATTCCGAGGCGGATTTTACCGATTCGAAGGTAAGAGTTTTACTTCGATATTTGTAATAGTCCACTCGCAAGTCCAGACATATGAGATAGAAGGATTCTTACGTTAAGTAACCGAGAATAATCTCCTCCTAGCAATTTACGAGGGGAAAATTACCGCTTTACACAGACATGTATGAACGATTAAACTTACGAAGGGTCGTTTGAAAGCTATCGATTGCAAAGCATATATTACGTTGTCTATACTCACTAACTTTTCACGTAATTGCAGAGTAGTTGAATCAGTAATTAATTGTCTGTCAACTTCAGAAAGTGGCTGTACTCCATTCTGTACAAGAATCTATAACCTTATTTAGAACTATGATCGAACGTCCTCTTTTGTGAGCGACAACACTATGCATGGTATTTACCGTCCGAAAGTTGGAACGCCAGGCAGATACGTGTATAATGCACCAGCGCATCAAACTTTGGAAATGGAAACTGAAGAAGACATGGAAGGTACGCAAAAGTCTCCCAATCAAATTCCACTATACACCATAATACCGTAGGAACAAGACAAAAAGGAACACAGCTTTAAAAAACACTGAACTGGACCTTTCCAGCAGCGTCACCGAATAATCTAAGTTACCATGGTCTTCAGTTCGCATGAGTTTAGTGTGTTATGTATAAGTGTGTGTGTGTGTGTGTGCGAGCGAGCGAATGTGCTATTATAGCTTTTATGGATCAGATTTGGATTTAATCACCAGAGTCAATAGCGTATTGGTTGAAACGTTTCCTGCGGGAGTTGCGAATTTCGTTCGATTTATGCAAGGTCCCAACTCACCATTTTCAAAACCCCTGCACTTATGCACTACACGTACAGTCCAATGTAGCTATAGCAATATGAGTAGACGGGTATAGGTTGAGCATGGCCTACTCTAGTAGGCCATGGGTTGAGTATGAGGTGGACATCAATGTTGCGGGCCCAGAGATTTCACGCTTCGCCCATTTCTGTTGTTGTGTGATATACCAATTACGTATGTATATGAGGTATCCATCCAACTAGCACATTGTAGCAATTATTATACACCCAAATGAGAAATGTGAAAGCGTTAACTTGCGTTTAGCTGACCTGAATCCTATCGTGAGCTCCAACTTTCGACTTTGTTCTGACATTACCGGCAGTAAATCTTTTCCTGCACGTATCCGAGAAGGAAACCCTAAAACGTGAGTATACAATCATCATGCTAGCCAATGATAATGGACGAGGCTAGCTCACTGTAAATATGAACTCTAAAAGCAGTGATCCACCCCCTGTATTCAACATCATTTCGTATGGAATGGACATTTTCACGATAAGCAGCATATTCTAGCGTGATTGATCAGATATTCTGCTAAGTCACTTTAAAGTAGCTTACTTACTTCAGCCAATCCGAAAAAAGTCATTAAGCTGCTCCAGTCAATGTGAAGGAAGTCAATAATGTACATCCAACTTAACATTATTATAAGCTTCTACACAAAGGTGTAATCTTCCACTCGAGTACAATGCATTATATGCTATCAACGCAGAATAGTGGATAGTAATCTCGGACCGCAAACTATTACACAGAATACAGAATGGTTTTATTGGCATATTCAATCGAAGAAAGGTGTTGGCTAAATGCCTTGGCCTTGTATAATTTCAATGCAATTGTGAATGGCCAGTTGGGGGTCCTACCTAACGCCTAGCTTGACTATAACATTTCTCGTTATCGTAGCCCTAAGATTTGAAAATTCGTGTCACGAATTTTCACAAATTACTTGGACAGGCAAAGACCCACCTTCGAACACGTTGCAATTCCACTGAGTCAAGCCTCCAAAAACAGACAAGCCTATCCAACATCGCTTCCTTACTTTGGAAATGAATTTGATAGTGACTACGACGGTCTCAAACGATCGGGTAGCGTAGATGACGTGTATCCAATACAGAAGCCTAGCATCGTTGTCCACAGACAGCCGATGCATCCAGGAGGTTACGAGCCAACTCTAGTACCAGCAGTATTGGTTCAAAGCAACCCGTACCAGAAGAAAGAAAAGAAAAAGAAGGAAGCTAATGAGAAGGTAACCATCGAGCTAATGATGATGATAATGATGAATAAGGCATTTTGGTTGGTGCACCGACTACTCAGGTCGAGCTAATGACAACAGTCTAACAGGCTTCTAAAATCTATACTTTTAGAAATTAGCGGACTTATATTTTATTCAGGCTGTTCCACAAATAAATCTGAAGGTTGATGGGGAACAGAGTAACATCAACAACAATCTGCAAATCAACTTACTGCCGTCTGACGATCCAAATGTAATCAATCTCAATATTAGAAGCTCAAGCATTGGTACTTCAGGACCGCAGTCTTTACCTGCAGCGAGCAGTAACACTGAAGTGAAGGAACCTATTATTCCGCCGTCGGCGAGTATGCAAAGTGACAATCAACGTAGAGTGGTCGATGTCAGCGCGCCCCCAATGATATACACAGGCAGCGATCCTTCAGCAGGTAAGCAAGATTATTTGTCTCAGAGCTAGTAGCATACAGACTCGGACCCCAACTGAGTCGGATCGAAGAATATCATGTAAATTGGTATCCACATCTATCCCCCAGCGCTACCGGGGAAGGAACAAGGAGTGCCGGCTCGATAACCATCCCAATAGTGTCACCACAAATTTACTGTTCGCCATCAGCGTATTGAAATAGATTCACAAACGTTCTGAGACCTGCTCCATATCATACTTGCAATTGTTTATTTCTGCAGCATCGTATTCCGAAAATGGTGGAGTGTTATTAGCTGGCGGAGTTCCAACAGAAATTCTTTCCTCACCCCACGTTGCATCGACAATATCGTTTGGGCCTTCCCAAGTATATCCACACCTCCCTATGACACAGTCGTTACCAGCCGCTGCGCACGCCCCACAACCTGCAGTTCCACTGATTAAGACGCACGTATCGACGCCACCAACCCAACAACCTCTGCCGCAGATGCATAGCGAACCAACTATCGTGAACGTTGAAGCACCCTGGCCGACAGAAAGTAACAACAGAAACAGGTGGGAATGTACAGTATAAAATATCGTCAAACACAGAATCACCTCCAGCATACAGACGCACTATATGCATCAAACACTGAGGAAAGCTCACAGGGCCTATACGCACGATCTTTGCACCAAATCTAGGTGATAGAGCGCGCAAGGGTATGTAATCAAGGGCGGTGGTATTAGAACAGCGGCGGGAATGATTATGTTTGGGATACGTGAATGTATATACTCTCTGTAGCCCTATCGGCCGATGCGTGGTCTGATACTATAGCCTAGGGCGAACGATACTCCGATGCATATTCTATTGCATGTGCACTTCTTCCAGATCACTTCCAGAGAGCGGGAAACACCATGAAAGAATGAATCGGGGTGACAGTGGGATAGATCTCACCATGGTTGAGCATCGGCGATCTCGACGGTCTGCGAAAGAACGGAAACGAAGAAGATCACTAAGCAGGTAAATTGTGGGACATTTAATCGTGTAGCGATCAAAAGGTGCGTATTGTGCTCGATGTAAGGCTCACATAAATAAGCAAAAACTATCTCTCTCTGATAAACGTGTAGCGAACGATAAGCATCTCCAAGTCATTGCGCTATCTTACATTGAATTTGTGGTTAGGGGGAAATTTAAGTTAGCAGTTGATCGAGAAAAGAAGCCGCGAGTCTATCAGAGCTTAGCTTTTTATCCTTCTTCCTATAGAACCTCATCTCGACGCCAGCCGTCCGTCGCTTCATCTGATCGTGGCTCCAAACGGCGATCGTCATCGAAGAGAAATTTGAAGAGTCATGGTGAGTTGCAGGCCGCGTTTGTGTTGTCTTATATGCGAAATCATATCATTATTTTCTTAACCAGACTACCTGGGTGGAACCACACCATCAAGAGAGTACATGGAATGGTACAAAGACAAATATCTGAAGCCGTCTTGCTGCTATTTGATTATGAAGCATTTCATGATCGTTGTGAACATATTATTCCTCCTCGTAAGTAAAGGCCTATATAGCCTACCATGGCCTACTCCAAAGTAGGCCATGAGCTCCCTATTGACCTGCCTGCGCACACACTTGTCTACTGTACATGCCGAGTAGATTGCTACGTACTGTATTCCGCATAAACACCGATTGTATTAGGTTAAATTCCCGAGATCACTAATAATTGGTGTGTGATTAACGATACCGACTGAGTATTCTACAGAGGCCGTTGCGTTTGTTATTATGCACCAGCGGCATGTCCGTAACCGCTTGACATCCTTCTTTGGCAGACCGGATTAGGTATGGTAGGCCTTGGGATATGGGGAATGGTCGGACTTCATCAAGCTGGAATCTCTGACGCAGCTGTGATAGCGATGGATCCGTTGTTCCCGGTCATGATGGTTGGACTGATTACTGCTCTTGTGTCTTTTCATGGAGCTGCCGGATTTATCCGAGATAACCTTTGCATGATGAAGTAAGATATTGCGCTTCATTTCTTTTGATATAGCCACTTGCATGGTATTTTCTGTGGTTCTTCTGAATGCAAAACCCAGCTGCATGTTATGACTAAAGTTTACACGTTGGATTGTTAGATACCTGAATCGGTTTATGGTTCGCTGGGTGTATCGTTAGTACGCCTCCATTGATGGAGATGACAGATGACACTCACTATTTCGAACATACAAGCGGTTACATATTTATTCACTTGCCGCCGATGACCGGCCGAAAAGCTGCCAGTTGCCTCAGATCACACGCCTTGCGAAATTGACGTAGATCTATACAAGTGTACAAGTACAAGTGTACAAGTGTACTAAACTTTCTCCTCTCAAAATTCGAAGATGCTGCGGCGTGCTCTTAGTCACCCTTTTCATGCTATTCATTGTCGGAGGAATAGTATTTTGGGCGATGATGGACCAAGTGAACAACTTTGTGAGTATGAGTCTGCTGTAGAAAATATAATTTTAGCGGAATTAATTACTGGTGGCCTATTTCTTTGGCAGGTTGTTGAAACCTCTGCCGCGTTGATACGTCAGTACGACCCGGAAACACGAGTAGGACTTTCCTTCCTAATAAATTTCGTCCAAGAGACTTTCCACTGCTGCGGGATAACGGGATCTCAAGACTGGTTGAAAAATGGGTAAGTAGTGAAACCATTTTCTGTCCTGGTAGTTTATACGGTCGTATGACCAGCAATATTGTATACGAATCAAATATTGTTTTCAGAAATTTCAATTGTAAGGAAGGAGAAAGATGCTTTCTTCCGGAATCCTGCTGCGTGAGAACACCAGATCCTGATATCAAGTGCGGATTATCATCAGGTAAAAAGCAGTACTACGTTATAGGCTACGTATCGGTAGCAAGCATATGGCTATATAACGTGACTCACACACGCAAGGGCTTAGATTTAGAATGATATGTAGTACAAGTGCGCAATACTTTAAGTATCTCGTCATTCGCGAGTAACCTTTTCTTGGGACTTATAAGAGAACACAGAAGAACGACCTGTGTAGATATCTGACGACGACTATTCTACAAACGCACACTTCAATTTGCGGCATCGTGCGACATTATTGCTTACAACACACACACACGCTGGTTTGCCTTGCGATAATTTGAATATAGTTGATGTTTGTTAATTTTAACGTGCCGTGTATCTATCTTGAAGAACTCAGCCATCAACTGACCTGCAATGCAACGTTGGCTAACGCTGTCAGAAACAACACACCTATCATCGTGGGAGCATGGATCGGAATATGGGTTGTGATGATGTTCGAGCTGGTGTTTATATATTTCATGGTACGTTAAATAGTAAATAAAATTATTTTACTTGTTTACTAGCTCCGTTATTTATGATAAGAGAGGAGAGGATATTATGATGTCCGAAATCTTGATGCTTGTGAGGAAATCTAGTTAGGCCTAAATTCGTACCGATGAGTTCACACACTGGGCAGGGGGCCGTGATGGACTCAGCCCGATTCCATCTCTACTTTCAGTCTGGAGCAGATGCATGAATATAGTAATCGATAGTAACAGAAATATAAAAAGTGATCAATGTACTGCCACCGTTGAATGAACGCTACGGCGCCCAAATTATCTTTTGCAGTGCAAAGAGGTCCGTTATCTACAAAAAGTCCGAAACTTTACCGACAATCCAGTCAAATACATGGAAAAGGCTCAAAGCAAATCGTCAAAGCTTAGTTCTTATGACGAAGGCGATAGCAGTCAAGGTTCGTCAGACGAAGATACTGAAACCTCTAGCTCGGAAGAAGAATATCGCCGCAAACGCAGAAAGCGAAGACGCGCAGATCGAAACCGTAGCAGAGGACGAAAGAAGAATCAGAGCCACAGAAGCGATAAGCGATCAAGTTCTTATCACATCAACCACGACGAGACCAAGTTCGACAGAACTCGGAGTCATCGCAATTCGGAACATCGAAAGAGAAGTCGAAGCAGAAGCAGACGACGAGACAGCTATTAAACGGAATATGATCTTTTGCATTATACACATTGTATATATTAGTCCCGGCCGCAATTTTTGCAAATTGGAAGACAGTATTGGACATTGACATATTACCAAGGCGATCTGATTGAGATCGCCTTGCATATTAACCATTTGCCTGGTGTAATTTCTAATTAGTACAAATCGATGTCCAATATTGGACTCCAAAATTGGCGCAGGGGTTGTTCCCATGGGTTGTTTCTGGTCACTATGTCACAACAGGCCTGATCACAGACTTAGGCATATGCTTTGACCTGGTGTAAATGACCTCTGCAGTTAAAATCGAATTAAACTTGGTGTCAGACAAGTGACAACCGCCAACTATTCATGCTTTGCCTAATCCTTTTTCAAAAGTGCAGCCGACTAGCATCTATCCAATTATATGTCGATAGATCAACATAATGATTTATGCATGAATAGTTTGCCTTGACCTATAGAGTGTAGACAAGCGTTTCTGAATGCTGAATATCTAATCGTATATCGCGATGCTCGCACAAATTTCTAACAGATTGAATTTGCGCAGAGAGTAGAATAGTTAAACAGCAGATTGCTTTCCTTAGAAGATGCCGTTCTGCCTATGGGCTGTGTAGTCTTGCGGAGGAAGCAAGCGCTGTAAGTCTATCCAGGTCTTACACTGTAATGGTCAATACGAAATATCGAAATATCTTTGCAGTATTAGCTTGATTAGTTGATGTAGCTTAATTAGGGGCAGCGAGCAGCTACAACACAAGTATAAGTTACAAGCGTTAAAGGGAGTATATCACTTCAATCTTCAATCTTTATCTATATATGCCATATTGACTAATAGAGAATTCTCCAAGCCTGTAGTCAAGACATAGGATGTCCCATACACTAAATTACGAATGTGTCTCGCTATACCTGCATGGGTGGAGACGCTATCACAATAACCCATTCCAACCTTGTACCTTCGCATTCTCAAGTCGGGACCCAACGGTGATTCAACTTTAGGCTTCTACATGACATTCGGGCTGGTAATCATTTTGCGTAGGCATGCACCTTCAAACGCAAAGTCTCTCCTCGTTACAGTAATTTTCTATTGTAAAGGTTCTTATGTAATCCTATAATTACATTGATGCTCTTTGAGTTAGCCGCTGGACGTGTCATTACCCGGAACTAATTATTTACGCCACGAGATAACAAAGTTGACCACTCGCCTATTTATTCGCAAAGGTTCAAGGCAATTGCTCTAGAAACTCGTTCAGCTAATCCGTGATGCCTCTAATGACCCTTCGGCAATATCCCTAAGCTTGAATCGCCCTTGTTCAAGGCATAAATGCTCTAGAGTTCTATGTTATCCAGGTTTGGCACAGGTGAACTCTCGGGGATCGGATCTGAAGATATGATCGTTGTATATGTACTACACACACACACACGATTACTATGTCCATGTTATCATGTGTCGCGATTGCTGTATTCATGTATCATGTATCACGATTACTATATCCATGTATCTGCTCCAACCTGTCTTGTTCGTGGTGCAAAACGCCGCCCGGTGATAAGCGCCACTATAATCTTCTATATAATAATAATAATACACACACTTGTCTACTATAGTCGAGGTCGTTTTCACACGTCGCATTATTCTGCGAACGGTTGGCAATTCACACTCGCCCTAAGTCTAAGCGAACCAACTGGGACAATGGAGTAAAGTTCAAATCCTCCTATACAATGAATATAATCGAAAGAAGATCACACACTTTATTGTTACAGGCTACTCAATATCAAATATTTGCTATTACATAGAATGTATAAGTTGTAAGGTAATAAATTGATTTGTATCGCCCATTTTGGAGTAACACGTCTGGCCGTGCCTAACACAAAATCCGTTTATAGATTCTCTCAAGTTCTCAGCAAGTAGGCCTATCTTTCAATGTCTCTTATCATATCAGAATTTATCCATCAAGTTTACAGAACGCAAAGGGTTCAAAAATCCATCATACCTTGACAATGCATCTCAAGAGAGAACAAAATCAATGGCAGGTTATATTTGTCTAGCTCGATTTCATTAAAACGTTCCAAGTGTCGCTATCGAACGGCGTTAGATCTTGCATTCTCCAGACTGCTAGAACCGCGCGCGCATCAATAGACCAGCAAAGATAGAAAGAAAAGAAATCAGGGGTGAAGAGGTGAATGGTATGCCTCTGGGAATTATTATTTTACCAAAAGCAGGGAATTAGCGGCGACGATATGAGTCGGTGGATGATAGATTTGGAATGGAGGATGTTCGGTGGCAGACTTCGCGAAAGCGCCAGGAGATTACTTATGCAACTCACAGTTACATTTCCGCATTCAAATAGAGATATTTGTAAACCATGGCCTACTACATGTGTCATGTGTAAACTAAACTTCAGATTGGGAATGTCATTGGCATCGTTTTTTTATTCATTTTCGGAAAATAACTATATGCGAAAGGAGCGGCAGTGTCATGTGATGCGCCATAGTGATTCGAAATAATCCCTCTGTCCACCAACTTCGAGATAATCATGCTGAATTAGTAGAATTATATCTCATCCTGATGACTAGCTAATGAGCAGCGCCGCAATGGAGACCTCGCGCGTCACCACTCGCTTCCCTTGAGGGTCGCATGTATAGATATACCTTTGTAGATCGTACAGCAACTTTAAGAAGGCGTCCGACCGTTAATTAGTAATTGATTACATGATCATCACACAGAGTTCTGATCAGAAGTCTGATGTTCAAGAGAGCAATTAGTCTGTAAAGTCAGTTAATTGTCAATCCACATCGATAGCCTATATATATTCCCGGTAAGTGTAGCACCTTCATAACTACTATATACGCTAAAATGCACGACTCGAACATTATTATCATAAGATATATGGTATAAGCGCCTTAATTTCTCAGATGCATTTACTTTACAGTGCAAAATAATTTAAATATATGTTACATTGCATGTGCGTATAGGCCTATCTAGACTCAAAGTGACATTCTGAAATATTCTTATAGCACATATAGCCTACTCGGCTGCAAGAATCCCGATGCTTTCCTCAAGTGGAAAGAAACTATTGCGGCAAAGTACTTGTCCTGCTTTGATATCAAGGTGAGTAGGCGTTTCTTTTGGCAAGGTACGACGGGGTTTAATTCCACAGAACACAGGTCATGACGGTCTGAACAGGGGTGGTACATGATAGCCTACGTACCAATTTTGTTCTTACAATTGAGTGTAAGTTATATTTCGATCAGCAGTGCACAACGGGGATTAGTCATCTCGTAAATAGAATGACATTTGTTTCGGTGTAAAATTGTTTACAGTAGAGAAGTCATTCCGTTCTGCATACCACCAAGCAGAAATCACAATAACGGGGGATCTGATGACTCACTGAACAGCGGAACTGGCAAGCCACGCTTTACCAGGGGTCTGAGTAAGTATTAGAACTATATATAGCCAGTATGGTTACCGGTAGGTGTCCGCTGTGGCACCCCGATAGATCTACATAATCGCTGCTTCCATGGTACGACGGTATAGGCTACTTTGTATGGACATTCCTTACGCTTCCTCCAACCGACATACTCAATTTGATTGACATCTTTATTAGAGAGATGAGGGTACACAAAAATTCGCCATAATAGCCATTACCACAAAAAGCGCCCATGGAGTTGATTAATAGTGGCAGGTACAACGGCCCTCGATCAAAGACAACAAAAGGGCTATCCATTGAACATGCAATTAACCATATTCTTTAGCAAGAAAATTGCCGACGAACTGATTAATCGTACGGTGGATGCAACGGTCCTCGACCGAAGAAAACAAGGGTTATTCTAGATAGAAATTTTCCTCGATAGGTTGTTGGATCGTGGCATGTTGAATATTTGATCGAAACGAATTGTTATCATCAAAAAAATCTATGGCGCTGTGTGGTCGCTCACAGCCATGGAGTTGAGCGTTACAGTAAATCGCCAACTTGTCCCTCATGGGGTATCTCGGGCATGAATCAAATACCATTTCATTCCGTACTACATTCTCCTTCGTTGTGTACACAATAGTATACAATCATAATATTATTTCACCATCAAATATGCAAGAGATTTTTATTTAATATCAAACGCTTGGCAAAATTGAATTACCCGCCTTATCGAACGGGTCAACTCTGAGAATATGAGAAAGGCTTTGCTGAATTATGCATACACCATGCATGTTAAGCTGCTGTATCATAGTCTAAAGGAAATAAAGGATTTGTATCCCTTTCATCTGCATAATCCAAGGTATGGTTTACAGCCTTGGCCGTTGAATGTGAGAACGACCCTGTAACCTATTATCGCAAATCTAGTATATGGTGTGTGTTGTATTCTGCTCGCATATAGTCTCAATGAATATCTGTACAATGCCGAACAAGTTGTTCAGCATTTCAAGGTTTGTGGTGTAATAGCCTACTCTGATATCGAATATACACCCCTCCTTTTTAGCGGCATCGTCTTTGGGGGCCCTGAACAAAAACCTTTATATCGTGGATCAATATGAAAATCAAGGAACTGGAGCTGATGAGTTTTTTTCATCTTCAAGCCCAGCAAACTTTCCGCCAGACAATGTTGGAAGGGTGTGGTTTTCTCTAACATACGAGAAAGATAAGGAAAAACTCGTCCTTTCGCTGCTTAAGGTGCGACGTAAGTAGCGATATATGACAAGGTTAGAGGGTTTCATTAAAAAGTTGCCAAACGACCACCGTCTAGTCAGACCAAAGATTAAAATTTCGTTTCCGAAAATGTCCTATTTAACTGAAACAAGTCAATGAAATATCCAGAAAAAGTGTACATGATAATGTTCCTCCAGGCCCGGAATTTGAAGCGGTCGCACCATGCGAAATCTGTCTCAACTCGTGACCAAGACAAAGAAGTTGCAAACGATGAAGAAGCGAGACTAACGCCATCGTTTCGTCTAAAGAGAAAGCTGTTTGCGATCAGCAAACGAAACACTACAGGTATCAAAAAGGACTCACCAAATGACAGTTACAAGAACGACACCACATCATCTATGAGAAAAATTAATACATTGGTTAACATTTATCTGTTGCCTGACAAAAGAGCGTTTGGGCAAGCCAAATGCAAGAAAGTCGACGTCGATCCTGTATTCGCCGACAGTTTTGTGTTTCAAGTGAGCGTTTTATTTCGGTGCTTAAATGCTACTGGGTTAACACTGTTGCTTGTTTCAGTTGTCCGAGTCAGAATTAAAGTCTCGAAGTCTCAGAATGGTTTTTATCGAAATCGATGAGAGCCTTAGGCATCACGTGATTGGACACGTGACAAAGCCTCTAACTGCATTGCCGTTGAATGGGAAGCTGAGTTTCGAAGATTTAGAGAAAGGACAACCGCAGGTATGTTTCTTGCATTTGTCGCACGTTTATCATTCGACCAACTATGATATATTCAGAAATATTTCGACTTATCGGCCATGTTGGTCTCGAACTCACGAATAGGCCTACAGTCCTACACCTATACGGGCCTATATTAGGAAAAGCCAACCATATCGAGGTTATTATATAGGCCTATATGGCCCAATTATTCACGGGACTTTCAACAACTCCTTCACGGATGTCAGTGGGACGATAGGCCTACGCCAAGTCTTAGGTATGCCATTGTTGTAGTTACCCATACTTTCCAAATGGTAAGGAATCTGTACGCTCGAAGCTACACATAGGCCAACCTATCTAACGTTAGGCTCGACAGCTCGAAACACTAGCATATTCTACCCCATCGTCCCCATGATTCTTGCAGGGAAATAAGGATTCGCTGGATTGCATAGAATCTGAAATTTTGCTATCCCTGTGCTACAACGGCGACCTTTCAAAGTTGACGGTGATCTTATTGAGAATGAGGCTCAACGTTCCAACAGATACACTGTCCGACATTGGTAAGTAAAAGTCATTATAGGAAGTACATGAAGTGGGCATTTTCGCAAGAGCATGTGTAAGCCTGGTCCCAACCACAAACCTATCGTATTATGAAAATTTCATGACTATATTATTTCTAACTTGATTTTCAGAACAGGAAATCAGTGTCAAGTTCAATATATGTAGTAAGTGCTCGAAAGAAAAAAAATGTAAGACGACGCGGCGGCAAATCGGCAAGTTTTAGTCTATAGCCTACAAGCGGAATTGGTATTGTATTGTAAAACTATTATAGGCTTATGCTAGATTGCAAAAAGGAGGATCAGTCTACCTAGACTCCTAGAGGATTTTGGGTTGGCACTACCTCCGGCTATGCTTGTCCAAGTTCTCTTTTTGTCCATTGAATAACTATACAATAAATGCATCTAGCTCTTGGACCAGCATAAGGGGTGGCAGTGAATAGGCCTAATTAGCCGTGATTGATAGATAGATCTATAGTTATCGTGCGTATAGCCTAGAGTTTTATATATTTAACAGGTAAGAGCGGCAGTCACCCTACGCCTAACACAGAATTTGCGATGAATGAATCATTTCGATTTGATTTGAAACAGACAGAGTTTGAATTAGCAAATCTCACTCTCAACGTCAAGACTAAAGTTTTGAAACAAGGTGATTCCACGTTAGAGGAGGACTAAAAGTAGCCATTATTGGCCGAGGTTTGACCCTTTCCCACCACCCACCAGGGCATTAGGGGAAAGGCTGGGAATAGGTCCGTACGGGAAAAATGTTTCTTCAGCAGGGATTCCTACCAAATGTTTAGCCGTGTAGCCTTAACCAATTCATACGGGCCCTACCTCTATTCCAATACGTCTACATGATAGCCTATCTCATCTTTCAGAAATTAGCAGTTTCCTGGCGCTCGGTGGACGTATGTTCTCTCGAGGGGATGCATTGGATCATTGGATGGAAATGGCGAGCTCACCGAATCAGTTTATTCAATACTGGCATAGCTTAACGTCATCAGACTCATTTGAAACCTGACTAGACATTTTTCCCCGACAGTAGAAATACACGCTGGTGGCGCTACGAAGAGTGCTAGTGTTGCGAAAGATATTTGTTCAACATCGCCAAAGTTTAACATAACGTACACAGCCGCATAGTTAGTAATTGCAGACCTAACGAAAATATATTGCATCCACGCTCACGCAAGCCGCTGATCGGAACGAAAGAGATACGTTGGGCGTAATTGGAAAGCTTCGTCACTCGAAGCTAACGATCGAATTTGGCTAGCGCTCGGACAGGCGTACCTAAACTACTCTGTTACGCAGCCTGCTTGGCTCAGTTACAGTTTTACGGCGCGGGAAATATAAGCTAGGTGTCGTATCAAGTATCGGATGTCCGGTGAAACATACTCTACGAGTTGATGAAAAGTTTCATGTTAGAAAACAGGAAAAGCAAGGGATGCAAAAATGCAACCTTAATAGATATTGCACAACGAAATATACAGTAATCTTGTCTTTGCTGACCAAATTGGGCAACCGCGAATTACCTCTTTTCGAGTCTACGGAACTTTTCTTCTGCAAAACGAATGATGAAGAAACTTATCGAATCGGAAATAATTTGATAAACTCCATGAGGAAAATTGTCCCTGACTAGATTTATGACTTGCAAAGATTTAACGATGATCAAGTCGAGTCATTCACCTCGAGTGACTCAAGACTAGTCGATCTTGACAGTAGCCGATGGTGGACGATTTCTTGGGTACATTAGAGAGTGTCAATGTACACAATTGAATTAAACTATATGGCCAACTGTCCATGAATACTTAAATACTTCAGAATGAACAATTATCACTATATACACACCAAGTCGCTTTGCATAACTGTCGAGCTTATAAGCAGCTTTCTCTAATGTCACCACCTCTTGTTCAATGTGTTCAATTTTCTCCAGGTAGAGATGAAGGTCAGAAACTGTAAGTACAAAAAACATTTAGTATCAGGGATTTCAAACACCGCAGTTTAGCTTTGTAGCATAGATATAAAGTTGAAATAGCAATGAGACATTTATCATCAAGATGAGTCATGCCAGGCCAGGACCAGACAGACAGAGCTTTGCTAGCTTTACTTACATTTTGTATTGATTTCATGCATTCCTTGAACAACTGTCTTGGCATTCTTGACTACGTTCTGATATCTCAACGTAGTTGCTTTATTCATGCTCTCCAGTAAAGCATAATCGCTAACTGAACTTGCAACTTCACCCTATAGCACAGACCAAATTACGATCACATATGCAGGTTACAGTTAAGCGTGAAGTAGTAGCGCAGCATTATCACTAAACATTTTCCAATGTCAAGACAATAATATTGAAAGGGCAAGCAATCAGCTGTACATAGAAAACTGGCTATATGGATGTTTATAATACGGTACAAAATACAAATAGTCGTCAACATGGGTGATTTATAGAGATGGTCACTAGACAAAACCCTATACTGGTACCAAGAAAGCTGTTGATTGAAATAATGGACATATTATACACTAAATTTTTGAATATGGCATTTTACCTCAAGAAAATTTTCCAATTTTAGAAACATATTCCGGCAGAGTTTCTGTAATTCTGCTTCAGATTTACTCAACTCTTCGGCACCCTTATTTGAGGTCTTCTTTAATAATGACTCCTGTTGGAATATTTTCAGCATACATCAACATCTATAGTATATAATCTGATACTGACTGTAGCGTCACGACTAAACTACAATGGATGGCTCATAAAATGATATGCTTAGCAAACGGTAACATAACAAACGAAACTATATTAGTCTACCAAATGCAAGTGGGTAAAAATGTGATGGACCAGATTGAATGGAGGGCCTAGACTGGTAGTGTATACTGGTCGATATATAACATCCTTTGTACAAATGAAAAAAGGTCTGTCTGTCTGTTATCCTTGATAGCTGTTACATAACACAACTTTTTCCGATGCTTTGATGAAAATTTTACATGCACATCACCTTATAAGGACTTAACAGGAGCCATTCTGCATACCGGTAATGCAAACACCTGCAATATCTTGTACCCATATGCAACAGGCAAGACACGATATGAGTATGGTACGTAAATTCTTATCCTGTGCTTTAGAGCTTACCTTTCCTTCATTGGGAGCTGTTGGAGATATTACTAGTTTTGTAATTTCATCGTCCAGCAAATTTATAACTACACCTTCGCCAGAGTCTTTATTATCCGAACTGTTAGACGCATCTTGCGGTTGTGGGGGAGAATCTTCTATTGCTTCATCTGACATATATATAAATGAATATCTACTGTATGCTGCTGGTGTTTCGGCGTCACAAAATTTCAATATCGGTATACGGTAAGTCTACCTGCAGGCGGTTTGTCACATAGGTCTTCAGGATGGACTTGGCTTATTGACTCATTGTCAGCTGAACTAGCATCACCTGAAGTAGTCTTATTGTCCGTTTGAACAAGTGCGCTTGCATCCATGGATACTTTAAAATAAAGCTTACGTAAAGCTGTAGATATAAAAATACGGGGAATATCATGGGATACGAAGCAACTTAAGAAATCAATTCATGAATTAGAATTGGACACATTGTGAAACAAAACTCCAGCAAACATTACATTTTATTAATCTGAATTTATCTAGTATTGCACAAGAGATATTGCATAGGATATACAAAATATATACATGTAATCAAATCAACTATTAGTACTAGTAGCCTGGCTGCACCAAATTATGCAGAATTTTTTCCCACATAACAGAAAAATATCGCACCGATAGATTTAAAGAGCAGAAGAGGGAACGTAACGGCCCAGTAACACACAACAGTATCTCAAAAATATACTAAAAAGCACAACATTCGTGGCTACAAAAATTTATTTAATCGAAGACTTTTCGTCCACCTCCCATCAGGATTAACGGCGGAATAAAGGGAGAAATAACAGAGCAAGAAAATTGAATATATGATAATTGTGACGTCATGTGAGAAATGTCAACAATCAAGTAACTATAGGAATAAGCATTAGACAGTACATTCAAACCAAGTAAAGTGAGTAGGAGTAATAGAAACAGATATGGACAAGGATACACGGGGTGGGGGTGATGTGTCGGGACACAGACACTCAATGAGAAACTTGTAGTGTATAGACAAAAGCCTTTTGTCAACATAGGTTACGGTTGAACAATTTGATAAATGTGGATTCTAATACTTAAGATGAAAAAGAGATCGGCCATGTGCGATGACCTGGAACATGTCATCCTTGTAGTGTCTAGCGCATGTTTCGTTATGAAGGAGATGTTGGCCCATGGCTGATTAATTGGCATCAGCTTCATCAAAAGGATTGGTTGAAGGGATGGAGTTATAATTGGACGGTACCGGTATATAAATTCTCACTTGACGAAAGTAGCCTATATACTATATATACTATACAAAAATGAAAAAGGCTCATCATTATAATCAAAAGCAGTGAATAACATCAATAGAAATTTCAGAGTGAGTACATAAACTTTTAGTCGTCATACTGTTACCAATACCCAATGCAGGTAGGCTATCAAGTATCAATCAATGCCAGTTACAACTGATTGCACTTTTAGTTGTTCGTATATGCTTCTGAGGCGATTAGACTCCTGATAAAATGCATCATTGATTTCTTCTGCCTGCGATTCCAAAATCTCATACACATGTTTTTGTTCGGGATTTTCAACAGATTCACCGGTTTTAGAAGAAAATTTATAATCTAAAACCAGAATACTTTGGCATGCCTTGTTGCACTCAGCCAACCGGGCCAATGCTTTGGATGAGGCAGATTCCAATTGTGCAGGAGCTACAAGGGTTTCTTTCATGTTTTCTGCATAATGATGAATTGAAGCGAGTCTGCTCTCAATATCAAACATTTGTTTTTCATGAGAGTTGACAAATGATTTACACTCCTTCATTATTGCATCATGGTGGTTGAAAATGCGTCGAATCGGTTCCATATCATATTATAGTACTGTCAAAATCTGTGCAGATTATATCAGAACCACTAAACCTCCAAATAGAATACAGATGTCACCGACGCTATAAAAACGTTGAAAATGCCGCGAATGCCCAAATCCTTTCCTCCATCTGCAGAGAAGTGAAAATGATGGGATTCCCCAAATCGCTCAACCGTTAATTCTCCCGGACTCGGATATCGGAACTCCGACCGGAGAAAGTAACCTACTTCTAAAATGGGTGCTGGTGTGGACCTTAATCGAGCGGAATTTTCCCAGTGGGCAGATGCATGATCATGGGCGAAATATTCAGCGTCGGCTGATCCATAGCTCTGGAGAATGGGTCCGTACCATATTATTATATAGCTCAGTGGTCCTAACTATCAGCAAGAAGGTCAGCATCCACTGCGGTAAATAAAGAGCCACCGTTATCGTTGATCGTTATAGGCGAATGGCATCGAAAGATTTTTTTCATATTTTTTAGCTTCAAAGGACGGAAGTGGAGACTGTGCGCGAGACGTAATCATTGAAATATAACCATTAACAAATTTGATGAACTGCAATAATCGATGACCGGTCATTGTAGGCCCCTACATGCATCGATGCAAGCCTATTTTGGTAAGTTATTGAACGAACAACATACATAATTATATTCTCATCAAATCGGACAATACAACGGATATATCTATCGTACAATGAGGAGGCTATTATCCAGCGGAATAACACCAGCACAACATTCCTTTCACACAGTTGCAACGGAACGACTATCGCAAACAGAGCAATGGAGATGTACCATAAACCATGATCCATTAATTCGTTGCCATATTCTTGTCTCCTCGTTATGCTTTACCTTAGTCTGGTTATCGCTAAAGAAATTTATGTTCAACTTAATAAGCTGTCAATCTAATATTTGAACGACAGTCATCACAGCAATAGTGTGGTGCTATGCGTCTGTGTGGTAACTGGTAACACGTAACATGCTCTAGATTTCTATCGTGGGTGCTTTCCCTGCATATTGATTCTGTGCATGCCAACAACAGATGCGGGATTAAGAGGCAAATGGGGCAATCAAGAAAAGATGTCTTGTGCAGCTTTGTCGAGTTTGACATCTACCCTGACGATGCATATTAACAGGGAGCGACCAAGCACCAAGGCAATAGGCTAATGTAACCGTACCAAAGCGATCTGAAGATCGCCTTGAACCGTATCCACATATATGGAAGTAGGCAAGGGAAAACGGGCAGGCATAGCCTATATAGGCCTACCGTCATCGTTAGGCTTAACGATTACAACGGTTCCGTCATCTCGATCAATCACCATTGGCAGGGATTGACAATTGCCAGGCTGACATGACAAATGCCTTTAGGCTACAGCAGAATGCAGGAAATGACACACGTCATAATCAGGCTTATTTCTTGACCGCGTAGCAGTAGGCTTAAAGCAACAGGATTACCTTGTTTGAAATTGCGACAGTTTAACATAGGCGATATATGCCACATCTCCCATAACTCGAACTATCGGATTTACAAAATTGATGATCTTGTCGGACTTGTTTTGCTTCATCGTTTCTGAGATCAATATAATATATATAGGCTACCGTAGACTGAATTTCAGAACTTTCTGATCGCAGTTCTATTCCACGATCCCTCTCACAATCTCTCACCGTTGTCGAAGAAATACTTGTGGAACTCCAATCCACCGACCAAATTGCCAATAGCAGCTGGTTCGAAGCAGGTAAGCTCGGGCGAAACCAATTTAATATAAGTTTGATAATCGCAATCGGTAACAGCTTGCAACACTTTTTTTTGTCAGATGGATGATTTCATCTTTTGTATCTGAAACAAGTAGCGTGCAGACTGAATACACTGTGTAGCCTACGAATGACAGCCAAAAGACTCTTAACTAGGCTACATAAGACTAACCCTGGATTCCTCCGTATTCGCATAAAGGGTTATCTTTATCTGATACCTGTGTAGAAGAAGTACTGCGATGAGTAACTTTATAGGCGAGTGCTATTGCATAGGCAAGGTGAAAATCTGTCAAGCAACGCAGAACTTGCGTCTGTCTGGTGCCCAATGGAACACCTATTTTGCACACTTTTCACATTTATACACACGGCACAAGTCAGTAAATTCAAACTCACTTTTCCTCCTGAATGAGTTCTAGTATTTGCCATATTCACCCTGGCAAGTTCGTACATGTTAAGTGAAGTGAAAAACATAGCCAGCACATCATTTTAACAGGCTGCCTTTTTCTTCGTGTCATCAACAGTAACATCAAATTGCATTAGCCTATTTGATAGAGGAAATGTGAAATGCATTCAAACCGTGCAGAACCCTATCATTTTAGTAGTACGATTACAAAAATATCTCTGACCATAGAAATTTCTCTCACTCTGCCAATTTTAACGGGGATTTCGAATTACTGTATCAACATGAGCTACCAGAACTAAGCTAATGCGAGAGGCAATTCGCTATCGTACCTCCTGCTGCCACCTAACGATTGGAAATAAAATGCTATTTGCGTTGCATGGAGGCCATTCTGCTAGGCGCTCTAGCCACACCGTAATGGCACACTAATCGATTGATTATTTCTCTAAACAGGCCCAACAATGACGTACCTCACAGCGAATGAACTTCCCGCCCTCTGATTGGGAAGTCCGGCCGTAACTAACGACACGTGAGGCCGTGACAGATCCCGAATCCCGTCAGCCCCAGGGTGAAAAGTAGCCTATGGTGGTCGATTGCTACTGATTTCATCAAGCTGTTAGGCCTACTGATACCAATTATCGAAATATCATGAGTATAGACCTCGATAGTCGGCTGACATCTGATAACGTCTCCTTACATGGATGGCATCCGATCTCGATCATCGCAATAAAAAGGAATATTGAAGGAGGTGATATAGCCTAATCGATCGACACCAAGCGATAAGAATGGAAGTCCCCCTAACTTGCATCTCGAAGCCACCCGAACTACGTCATCATATTAACTCTTAGACGGTATAGAAATTACTCTTGTTAACGTTACTTTTTTCAATATCACATCATACGGCTGTAGGCTAAAAGGACGGCACTATTCATGGTATAGCAATTACTGCAGTGTAACAAAGTGCGAAATGAATTATCCATCAACTAATCAAATGGCGCGTTTGAATGTGCAAAATAATACGATGCAGGTGGGTAAAACGGGTCTTGAGCTCGTAACCATATGTGCAACATTCATGATCATGCAAACCGCAATAGTCGCCGCAACCTAGCGATAGCGAGACTGCCGGTTAGGACTTGACAAGGCGCGGCAAAACGCCGGTTGAGCTGCGTTCACTTGGGTATCATAGCAGAAAAATCACATGTTACAAAAGAGTGGAGGATCGCGATTAGTATCGCCGTTGACAAGAAGTCAAATGTTACCTTCCACGTCCAGTAGCGGCGGACGTGGCTGGGGTTAATGCCACGGGAGCACAATTTTAATCTAGGAAAACACATAACAGCTATCATCTCTACTACGAAAGTGTACATCGGGGTAAAGCTTAAGAAATAGTCAAAAAATTCATTGAGTGACGACGGACGACCTAGCGAGAGGTATATACGTCCTCTCAAAAGCAACCGTAGAATTTGTATATATAGTTCAGTACTTTCCCGATGTGCTCAGAAAAAGCATCCTCGCGAGCATTCGATTTCGTTGTTACGGGATTTAAAAATTACAATCATGACCATAATATCAAACAGCTTTCCAATCCTTTCTGTTCCTTCTCAGATCATCGTGCGTGAATGTCCTTCGCTCGAGGAATGAAGATGCACCATGCGCCACGATCCGCTGCTGCGTTGCCAAATGCGAGTCTCTTGATTGTGTTCGACAGCGGTCTCATTTGCACTGAAAGTGTGAAGGAACATCTAGTGCCGCTTTTGTGAAGATAAAACTGTATCTCTCTAGTTTGTGCGCGCTGTATGACAAGGTCAAATATATATCTCAACGAGCCCACTAGAAATGGCAGAAGCTGGTGCAATTTTCTGAGTGTGACCAAGTTTAGGAACTTGCGCCACCTACGGATGGCAAGTTTGTTTTTGCTAAGTATTTTTATACATAATATTGGCCTTCCGCATTCAAAGAGGATTCGTAAAAAACTTCATAGGCAATTCAATGCGGCATGTATAAAAAGGCGGAAGGGACGCTGTCATAGTATGCTAGATGACTCACTGCGCTGCAGTCAAAGACGCAATAACCCACTTTCGGGCGCACGCGAACGCTAAGATCTTGACGCGAAAAAGGACACTTACGTCGTGTATTGTGTAATCTTGATGTAAGCAATACTCGCCACATCATCACCCAAAAGCTTTACATCTGGTTGAAGAATAGTGATCTTTCTGCTATACTTGCCTTGTTTCATCGACTCTGCGAAAAGAAGCGTCTTGTTAACGCTGCCATACGATTGTGGCAAGCACTCAAAACGACGTACTGTTGTCAAAAAAGAACTTGTGGAAGTCCATTCCGCGCATCAAGTAACCGTTGCTTGCTTTATCAAAGACTGTTAACTCCGGCGAGACCAGCTTCACGTATGTGTCGTAATCGCAATCCGTGGCAGCTTGCAGCATTTGTTCGGTTACTCGAATTATTTCGGCTTTCTTTGCTATAAAGTAACAATACTATAACATCATTCGCAGGCTGGTAATTTCTTGACGGTACCTACCCCTGGTCTCTTCATCGTCCGCCGCTGAAGAACTTTCACCTGACCCCTACGGTAAAATTATATCTGTTACCACAATGAAATCGCTACACTTTCACCAGCGCTAGCAAGAACTGCGGCTTGATAAACCTATGCAGGAGGAATAACGTGGCATCTATACAAGGATGAACCCTATACATCTAGGGATAAACGTACAGATTGCATGACTCTTCGATACTTTCGTTTTGTCGGATGGCCTCGGCGAATGTGTTTTATATTGCTTTGACTGCGTCTTATAAGAATGGCGCATCGCTCCCCATTTAGCAAGACCCCGGGCTACATTTTTCTCCTGGTCACACTTCCGCACAGCATACAGTTATGGTCTGGCCAATCTGAGCATGCACCGTTGGTAACAACGTGCATTGCCTCTCCAAATTATCTCTATAGTATACTATAATACCGGGACACTGGCATGGAGGCTGACAAGTGAGGATGTCAGGTTTTAAGCAGTAGGATATCGAACCAGTCTCGCCCGTCTGATCATCACACCCTTGGCGGGCAAATAGCCAAGGTAATCGACTCGCACCCTGACGTTACGAGCTCTGTAAGATCTGCAACTGTATCGGCACAATGTACGGGCAGCTTTTAAATGCAATGATGACCGATTAGAGGTGTAGCAGTTGGTAACGAATTATCAAGTTCAAGGCAGAATGTCATATGGATCAAATTCAGCTATCGAATTACACCTTTGCACGTTGGAGTAGAGCCACAGAAATGGGAACAAGATATTAACCTATAGACTAATCTCAACGGAATCACGCTAGTCACCAATGAGATGACTATATAAAATTCATCCACAAACAAATTACAAAATATTGGGACACAAATAACGCAAATATATATAAATATATATTTATATATATGTGTGTGTGTAGTTGTAGAAGAACATAATTAACTAAAAATTATGCAAGGTCATAACAGATTAGAGGTGGCATCGAAAGAATGACAATACCCCATCATTAATATACCACAGCAGGCAGCGACTTTCCTAGTAACTAGCACTTGCAATAGCAAAATATGCCGAGGTAGCAATCAGAAAGTATACTGAGACTAACAGCCAACGGGGTCGAACGCCGCGTAGGGAACTAATCATCCTCGCGTATTCGGGCAACAAATCGCAACGTGACCGACAGAGCATCCCGTCTTCACTTTGTACACGATCGTACTCTACATACCGCAATGAGGGCGCAACTGAAAAAGCATTGTAGAGAACGACAGACGAAGAACAGAGTAAAGAGACTTGACAAAGAGTTAGGGGCGTAAGAAGTAACATGCGGACACATAACACAGGTGTTTAAAATGGGTGCGAACCACGGTTCGCTAACAATCCAAACGCCTTCTTCAATCATTATGAATCAAGTGTTAGTTCATGTTATACAGTGCACAGTGCAAACACTTGGATACATCTCCCAACAATTATGAGTTAACACCAGAAAGCAGGATTTCATCAATACTACTCATCTACAAACCTTGGTGAGATTGGCCGATGTATCAGCCCGCACTACTGTACCCTGAGCTTGGGGTTCCTTCAACGCATAGAGGAAAACAATGGGTCCAAAGATGCATCGAGAGAAAGTGGTAGAAGCATGGTAATATTGTTAAAAAAAAGAAAGAATACAAGATATTAGTATTCATATATGTTTAGCAGGCACTCAAAAGACTAGATAAAAAATCCATAGATACAAAAACGTACAGTTAAGTCGCGCATCTAAAACACTACGATCATGCTAAGTGCAACAAAAATCTCCTCGAAGCTGCATGCTAACGTATAAAGCATAACCATTTCCAGAATTGCGTCACTCATCTGGCAGGCCCGGTGGCCAAATATACTAGGAT
Source organism: Botrylloides violaceus (assembly GCA_030412335.1). Lineage (NCBI taxonomy): Eukaryota > Metazoa > Chordata > Ascidiacea > Stolidobranchia > Styelidae > Botrylloides > Botrylloides violaceus. The sequence goes on from JASFYC010000737.1 coordinate 225,350, forward strand.
TCGTTAACAATGTAGAGGTTTGTAAACACGAGCACACGCCACTGTACCAACTGCCGATGCCAACCGATTCTAGACCTACAGGTGTGAAGGCTTGAGATACATGGGATTGTCAAACCAGATTCATGTCTTACCATGACGGGCGAGGCGCTTGGCCAACACCATTATTGGTACCGGGCCACCGGCCATACGAAGGCTGCCGATCGCATAATGCAAATACTCCGATGTCCGACAGTGCTCTACCATACCGTAAATTCGAATCCATCGCGTGTCAGACGTCCGGGTGTACGCAAAGTGTGTGACTACTTCCGCCCAGCCAACTAATTGCAGCAAGCAAACTGGCACTAGGATTGATGCCGTGAGATGACCCTGTGGATGATGTGGCGACCCTTGATTATTCCGACCTATTTCATTTCGTGACAATTTGCAACTTGGCCAATAGAAGTTAGAAAACAGCACAGCTTTTGACGCTCAGTCAAGATATTTTCCCCTAAAAATTTCAACGTCTGTTTGAGACAGACAGGCCTGCAGTGATCATTCTGACCAAATCAAAACGCTAACACATCGTTAACACCGCGGTGTGGCCATGTCTGGCTAATCGCGGTCAGGGCGCAGTTAGGCTTTGGACGTAATATTTTGCGAAAGTTATCCATTGAAGTATATGTCATGATCAGTCAGATGATTGCCAATGCATTGCGTTGTTAAGTGAGGCGGAATTTCCATCCTGTACGGCCCAGTTGGAGCATGAGAAGAAATTAAAAATAAAGTGGTCACCCAAAGAAACCTCACGGCAATGAAAACGGCCGAAGTGATGCGAAAATGTCCGGCAAAGAAAAGCATTCCAGGCAAGCTACAGCTGCTCGGTAAATGATGTGACGGCCTTCGTGCTGGGGCCTTTTCTGATACCTTGTCACAATTTGCTTCCACTACAGAATTCACTGGGGTCTTCTGCAAAGACTGTGACTTTGCAGAGCCAGAGGTTGGTTTAATAGCTTGTACTAATCCCGAGATGCCAAAACTCCTCACATTTCCAGCAGCCTTTTTGTTTTGCTGTTCCCCATTTGGCGATGGTGTTTTGTTTTGTGGGGCAGAAGCATTAGCGTTGGTAGTGTCGGAGTCCTTCCAATAAAAATTCATTCAACATTATACCTACTCTCTGTCATTAGAGCGTCCACCTCGCAAATTACAAAACAAGCGTTACCACACCAATGTGATCAGGCACAAAGTATACAATGTCACCAAGAATTTCTAGAATGCTCTAGAAACCCTTCAAAATGGAAGTTAAGAACTCAGAAGGCATCGTTCTTCATGCATGACAATGATACCTTGCATGCCATGATATAATGAACAACATAAAACGGGCGTGCCCGATGTATCAAAAAAGTCTCTCTATATACGACATACTGCAGAAACAGCACAATACAATTTCTCTACCCCGTGGGGGCTGCTACAAAATATAACATGCACTGATGCATGACATCAAGCACTGTCCCATTTCTGTGGCCATCTCGCAGTAACAACTAAAACAAGATCGTACCAACCACTACAGCAACATGAGAAAGGTGTAGAAAATAAGTTATTATTATTGAGACGAGACAGCTACATGTCTGCCATGAACATGATGCATATTAGTCTTGTATTCAGCCATGTCATAATATATATTTCAAATGAACAAATGCTAATCCAACAGCAAATGACAAAGTATTCTGCCAACGGCAGCTCACCGATTCAAATGACTGGGACACCGATCTTTTCCTTTTGTTGGGAGGCTACTCGTTCAGACCGAGATGAGAGAAACAAAAAGGCAAGTAAGAGATAAGCTCAGAGCACGATAGCGCATTTCCCGGATACAGGCAGATACCACTACGATGAAAAGCTTGAATGTGACTTTAGCATTACTTAATATTGGGCCTGTGGTGAAAAAATGATGGCTGAAATAAATGATGAACGTGTAAACTGTTCCTTAGCAGTAGTCATTTCAGTTTCCCAGTAAAACCCACGCGATTTACGTGTGGTAGCAGTTTCAAAAACGCCTCGTCGGTTCAACGAAAAATGTAGCGAAACTTGATCTCTGTATAAAGTGACGAGGGCCGATCACAAATCCCCACATTACGCAAAAGATATTTTTTGAAACCACCACCACACCCAAGCCTCTGAGTTTAGATAGGAAACGGCTACTGCCAAAGAGTATTTAACATTACATCTTTCATTTAGTCCATCGTACTATTTTCAACACAGACATCCGTTTTAAGTAATGACATTTTTTAGCGAAAGACGTCCAATTCAAACGCCGCTAATTATTCAGAAATGAGACAGTACTTGATACTACTTCATAAATTTTGTCCCGAGACCCACGATTCCCCAACTCCGAATACACACAATTTAAAAGAGTCTTGCAAACTCCCCACACAGTCACCACGATTCATAATGATATACCTCGTTGAGCAACAGATACATAAACGCATGCCATGTGTAAAAACACTTCACGACACAATAAAACATTAAAGATATTTCCCAAGCATCTCAAGTGAAGTATATGTATGTGTATCAGTCGTCGTCGCGACGCCACAAACTGTTATATACTGCAGTAACTAATGGAAGGTTAAAAAGAGAACATAATTATAATCATCAAGCAGATTACAAGCACGTTGTGGTATATGCCTGCTGGGGATAAATGCATTCTAACTCATTACTGAGCTAAGCTAGTAGTTCTAAATCACGATTGCAAAACAATTTGAATTTGATGGTACATAGGCACGTTGTTGCTTACTTCGGATGCTTGATGGCCCCGTAAGGCCTGTACAACTTCAGACGTCACGTGGCTAGACAGCGACACACGTTTTCGTATCATCTGGTATTACCTGCGATCGTATAGCGCTGCGCAGCCGTGCTTATGGCGGTGGCGAAAATGGTGAAGCGGAACTTTATGATTTACGACGTAAAGTTTACGTGATTCGTTAGAAGGGCTTGTTTAAAAACATGCTACCGATGGACAATTCCAATCCGATAACACAGCACGCAACAATAAATCTACTTCAGTATCGGGTAATATTTCGTTCCGAATACACAGTTTGCAGCGAAGGTTTCGAGTTGTGCGGAAGATTACACAACCTGGTTCCGCAACAACTTTTACCACAAGGCGGCTTGAACCCACTGAGAAAACTAATCGCTCAAGGTTTCTAACGAAGGCTCGCGTCCGACCGTACGCATGGAAAGAGAACTGCCATTTCCAAGATACGGAGTCTATGAAGCGTAGAGGCTTATTCTTCATCACATAACGAGAACGAGACTCCCGCAACATCGCGATCGCCGAAAATTCCGCCTTTAAAGAAAGTTCCATGCGAGGACGAAACTCTTACCGGTGTAAGGTTCAGTGATCAGCCACACGTGATTTGCCGCATCAAGCAGCCTGCAACTACCACATGTACCATCATGTTCAAATTATGAAGTCCTACTGTACTTGAAAAGGAACAAATTCGCTAGAACTAATCGAAAGTTCAGCATGATTGAATGATTCTGTTGCAATCATTTGTCGCTGATTACTGATTTTCATCAAAATTCCCAGCATGGATGAGATTGAAACTACGCTAGCAAGAATTACGCTACAAACATTTCCAACTCAAAGCGTGTCATCGGGCATAATCACTATGATTAATCAGGACATGCTTACCTTTCCGCTATCCTTGTTCTTCCCAATCAGACTTCGTCCTGCAAGAGACACAAGGGCTCAAATAATGACGCGGAGACGCTACTGAAGTAGCGTAGAGTAGAGTAGGCCATGGGTAGCCTATCAATTCAAATTCATAAATCCTTTTCCCCTCTCTCAAACGCCCCACAGCCCACAGTCTTCAATTGCCATACCTGCAAGTGCTGCGACCCATATCATATGCATAAACGCAAGAGTGACCAAAATTTGCACGAGGGGCACATCGCTCCATGACAACGCGGGTGTATCATCTTGTCCACTCATAATTACGATTCGTGCGTTGCTACATCATGACAAATGCACTATCGTATAGCAATGCTCCCAAAGTAACACCACACAAAAACTATCAGTACGCCAATTCCTTCACAGACAATATATAGGTTAGATAATCTCCTTTACAGTGCTACAATAGCATAAGCAGGCTGGAATAAATTGAACTTATGCAGCTTCACTCTTCCGTCCTGAACTACAGTACATCCCTTGACTAGCAATAGCATCGCGAGTTCGTGACACTGCTACAAATAAGACCAGCAGGCCTTCACTCGATTCAAGTTCCTTGAGCCAACCAACCGTAGCGATGATGAAATACAGTTTATCATTACGGCAGGAGTGACTCTCATGCCCCATGCACAAGACCGCAATCACGTCAAATTAAACTGAGCGATGTGTGCCCAACGCTCATATGCTATAAATAACTCTCCGGCTGCTTACGGAAATACACGTCCAGGAATGTGATCTATTTCAAACTAACTTCAATGCACCAATACCTCTACGTCTTGATCTACGAATCTCGCTGCCTGTAATGTTTTGTACCGATGCGACTGTGCGTACTACACTAAACTCAATTCCCACAAGAACGCGACGGGTGCCTCTCGTAAGGCGTAATACAACACCGTCACGTTGCTCGTGCAGACAAGCCGGATACGACAATGCAAACTGCAATTGGCATATTGCCAGCTCACTGCAGTATTCACAAGTGACAGCCAGTGGTTATTGTCAAGGATTAAAAATTATGGTTTGAAATCTGAGAAGTCCGAACAGGCATATATTTCAAGATTGGTCGGATGCACGGGGAAACCACAAACAGCAAACACCGAGGCGATCTTAACGCAAAAGATCGTCTTGGTAAAACACCTTTGGAATTACGATGCATCGAAACACCCACGTCACTGCATGCATAACACTTCAATTAGCGCGATTTCGCGACGATCGCACCTCGCGCGATAAAGCTGAGAACGGCAAATGAATTATTAAATTTCGGTACAGCGAACGTAATCACACCGTGACAAAGATATGATGTACGGTAATTCAATTCTGTGATCACCAAGGCGCGATAATAAAACAAGCTAATCAGTTTCCAACGTAACACACTAGACATGACAAACACGGCTTTATCTGCGGTAAACGCTGCTGCAACGACATGGCATCACACTTTTCACCCACTTCATAATCGAATGCAGTTGCTCACGGGCTTAGGCCGCGAGGCGGAAGAGGATTGAAAATACCGAGTATTTGATTGAGGAATCGATGCAGTGCGTCAATCAACCCATCGCGTCGGCGGTAAGGTAATCTGACTGCGGATACAGACGCCCGGCTGCATCCGTGTATACGCAAAATCGCGTTTTTTTCATATCGCTGATGCGGTCAGGCTGAGCGTAAATTTGTACTTACGTAAATAAATTTTGATGAATTTGTAAACCTAATATGAGTTGCGGATGTGTTTGTTCAATGGATGCAGCAGCAACCATAATTTGAAAAACTATTTCCTACTCACTCAGCTAGATACGGAAGTTCAACTATCATCGAATTTCGTGTCATGAAATCGGCTTGACACACATTGCTGCAACGTGAAGTCGCGATGGGGTGTACCACGGCCTACTTTAGTGCCTAGAGTAGGCCATAGGTGTACTTATAAACCCAGAGTCCAAATCGTCGAAATGTGATACGAATAAAATGTTTCAGGAAACACTCGGAAAATTTGCGCATGTCGAAGTGACTTGCGTTATCGTGAAAACTTTGATCAAAAACCCAAATGAGCTACCTCGCCTATTTAGGATATTCTGCAGCTGCGTGGAGTTTATGGTCGCGTACTTTCAACGTCGCATACACGACGAGTGATTAGGGTGCAACTACGGACAATTTGCCGTGAAGCGTTTATCTCCCGAAGGCCAAGTCATTTCAACACATGTGATCACGTCATGTGTTGAATATGAAGTATTGATGCAAGCCGGTTATTAAAAACGCGCGTTGCCACCACGAGGTGGCACGTTCGCGGTTACATTCAAAGCAAGTTCGCTATACTAAACGACGCTTATGGGCCGAGTAGGCTGCGTCAGCGTCAGCCACAATAGACCAATTCTCCTGGGGTTTCATTTAAAGAAATATTTGCGTCGTATGAATACCCATAGCAATGATAAATCTAAAAATGCTCATGACTTTTATCCTCAAACTTATTCCGTCTATGGAGGTATCTACACCGACTATCTACCGCTCCATATTTAGTACCTCAAAATCTCGTCCCCAATCGGCTTCGATCTGCCGCGTCTGGGTGAACGCGGTTTATCTTCTGGGTGGGATGCTTCAGGTCGTCCCTTCGCAAGTGGGATCTTGCGCCCAATGCGGCATGCAAGTGTGGTGCAGAGGAGCAAACCGCAAACCATGAACGCCATTCATGTGCAATGTATAAGCCCCCCAATGGAGTGACTGGTCGCAAGAATCCGGACGAGGCCACCAAGCAGTGTCTGGCTGTGGGGTTGCCCGGATGTCCAGTCCGAAGACAGAAAAACGCAAAACGATAGAAGACGATCTCAAAATCGCAAAAAATCAGCTTCCGGATACCATTATTAAACTTTGAATCGGACTTACGAGTTACGACGTAACTAGACCAACCCTGCTGCTACTCAGCTATCGCATATTTCTGCGAGCAACACCTCTGTCTTTCCTCGGCTATTGCTCACGAAAATTGATAATCATCACCAGATTGCATCTGAAAATCTATAAGAGATCATGTTTCACGGATCAATAGGTTATTATCGACCACTGAATGAGACTGCCCCGAATGAAAAAAAAACGACAGTCTGCGGCAACTGAAAGCCACCTCAACTCAGTCATTGGTTTGGGTCTGACACTTGCTTCCTTAATTGCACACGGAACGCAGTTATCGCTAACTAATGTGCAGTAAGTCTGGATGCATCTATTCGACCTTGGACCCATATCGATTCACGGCAATCGGCAATATATAAACAACTTACCGGTGGAGAAATTCCTTGTGGCGAGCATGGTCGTGATAATTGCACCCTGAAAATGTAGTTAGATGTTAGATATGTTATACTGGTGGATGTCGCACTAACAATTAACATTGCGTCTCTCGTACTATAGACTGCACGAAGTCGTATGGCGTCAAAACGTAGGATGCAATAACGTAGTCATTTCCGTAATGGCGAGTATCATAATAATTTGACCTTCCCAAACTCATGTCTGCACATTAGCTAAAAATGTTGGCCGATTTTCTTGCGACACTGCTACTCTCGCGAGAGGGAACTACCGGTAGTCCGTCTCATCGTTCAAGAGCGCGTTTATCCAGACATTCTGAGTGCAAGTTGTAAGTTGGCAAATCCATATGGCTGGCTTGCCTTGATGCTAATACTACTGACATCTTTACAACGAACTTGACATTCTGTTCGATGCTTGACCAAGTCAACTTGAACTCAGTTCGGGTAGAGGTTTCGGCATTCCAAACACGCCAAAATATACACTCCAATTGATACCGCGTGGTACCGCGCATGCACGCTCTTAATAAAGACCATCTGCCTTACTGTGCCGCGAGCTTCCTGACGGGATATGATTTTAATTTGAGTGGAATGTAGAAAGTAGCCAGCTACATAGAGGTGTCGGATTCGTGATATTCATTACATGGGACTAATAGAAAAATAAGCAACTCGCAAACGTATTCGATTAGTTAGATATACCTTCAACTTTCTTCTGGCATTGAACTTCTTCAGGCAGTCGACAGTGTCTTGGCGATGGATATGAGAAGCAATGTTTTCTCTCTGCTATAACAGAAAATCAGACCGCATTATTTCTGAATGTCAGTTTCACAGAGTCCACGAATAGAACGCGGCGACACGACTGCGATAATATTAATCAAGTAGCAAACACCTGCGAGTAATCATCTCGCAAACGGGCGTGACCATAAACGACAAGAGGCGGACATCAGTCCTTGCGGCTGATATCGACGGCAGCATGCGTAAAGTCTTGATATCGCGTAGAGTAGATCCCAACCAATGCAACCATGAAAAATGAAGTACATAACTGGCGGACGCTCACCATGCATGATAATTATTTTGAAACCATGTTCGCACCACAATTGCCGTAGGCGAACGGGTCAGCGATTTATTGCGATCCTCATGGGAGAATTACGTTGCATGGATCGTCAAACGTTCAATGTAAAAATCACTGTTAGTGGTGCCTGCGACACTCACGGCTCACTGATGCAAAAATGTATATCTTTAATCAAAGGCGTGTGAACATTTGACAGGTTCAACTCTGCGTTAAAAACGCAACTGCGTTGAAAATGACTCAAACCTAACACACCAAACTAAAAGTAGACGCTATAAGACTGAAGTATAGCATAGCATGGGCGGTGCATTGCATAGTATGAATAATGCATTCCCTCACAGCCTCGCAGCAATATTCGCCAAGTCTTGTAATAGCCTGCAATGAAGTTGCTTGCTCGCGCACTGGTGTTCAAAATCCCAAGCTTCTAGACGATATCGCATAATAGTGCAGTGAAAAAATACGACCAACACAGTATTTAGGCACTTTACGAAGTTTTATCATCATTTTAACGTGTGTAAGTTGCTGTTGTTGTTGTTGTATTTTTGGCGTTTTCAACTATTAAGGTCATGTACGCCAAGTCAATGCTTACGGTGCACGTGTCAGTACTTCCGGTTTACAGCCCGGATAAATCACATCCACAACCCTCCGCGCTTCCCCGATACTGACTGCCAAGCAGTGAGGAAAGGATACATATTTTAAAATCTTTGGTTTGACTCGGTCGGTAATCGATCATGGAACCTGCCGATCAGAGGCAGACAGTCTAACCACTCGGCCAACTGATGGAGCTGTATATAAGTTATAATCACAATGCATTCGCGCTCTATAAATGCATCATCATGATTTCGATGTCAGTAGGCCTACATAGGATTTCGTCTACACGAATTCCACAAGCCATTCTCCGTATCAAGCAAATATTTAATGTTTTTACGGTGTAATTAAAGGATTACGCGTGAGGCCATGTGCAAAATCATTTCTCGACACGGCAAATTGTTTTTGAAAATCAAGACACTGCACCGCAGGCATACTTTCCCGAGAGTTACGTACAGTATACAAATGCGGCAAGTCAGATAGTGGGTATAGTATGGAAATGATTGAACGGAACACTTACACTGATCCACGGATGTTTTAAAGCTTCTTGCGCAGTAATCCTATGGTTTTGATTCACGTTCAACATTTTGTTGATTAAATCCTTTGCTTCAGGCGTCACTGTGTCCCATTCTGGCGATGGAAACTGAGAAAATACAGTATGGTTCTTATGTAAATTCAGCCAGCAATACTTGTAGCTAGCAGAGGTATATACAATATCTAATAACCCCCATGCTACACCATTGAGGATAAATTAATAACTAACCATGTAAGCAAGACAAGACCCACTAGCACCATGTTATCATTTATCTTCAAGCCATGCCATACCAAGCTAATCGGCTGACTGACCATACCTACTTTACTTAGCAGGTCATAATTATAGCGACTAAGGGGACAGGCAAGTAAACCTCCAAGACGAGATCCATACTGTTCAATTCAAACTATGGTGCTTATTAAAACAGAGGGTCAGACGCGATGACGACCATATCGATCTTAGGTGCCAGTTCAATAAGCCAGTCACAAAATATGAGCAAGCTTATATCACGAAATCACGAATAAATAACGGTCTGAAGCACAGATTGATATGTGCTAACGCTAATGAATATGAGAGAGAGAAAGAGAGAGAAGAAAGAGAGAAGAGAGAGAGAGAGAGAGAAAGAGAGAGAGAGAGAGAGAAAGAAGAGAAGAGAGAGAGAGAGAGAGAGAGAGAGAGAAGAGACATTTATTTTTCGTCAACCAGCAGAGAAAAGCGAACGTTATTCACAGTAGTTATACACTGTTCTTAACCAAGCGTTATACAGCAAATGGAAAACGTGGTGGTGAACCTGTGTGGACAGTAAACGGCGATACGACTATAAATGGCCATAGAAATGGTAAATAAGAATTTCCAGATTTCAAACTGAAGCAAAGCATTGGGATCACAGGGCTTCAACATGAACTGGTCAAGAGGCGGCGAAGGCGGCAAAACGCTTCATTCTAATTCAATGACTTCAGAGTTTGCACATGAAAATCATTGCGATGCGTTTCTAACGGCGTTAATGCAATTCTTTGATGATCAATCAAGCAAGTACAAGTGCCAGAATTTGAAATTGATCGAAGCTTTCGAAGGTATTCACGGATCGCGGTACACACTATCACTACATATAACGTGCGCCTTTTAGCTTTTACGGGTAATCCGATTAAGTGCGCGCTGCGCGACCAAACTGAGTCAATGGACGAGAGTATCTTTAGCTCTCCTTTAATGTGATTAGCGTGGATTTTGACTATTACGTACGTTGCATGCAGGAAAGATTGTATACCGCAGTAGCAATCGAAACAGATGTAGCGTATCAAGTAAGTCTGTGTGTTAATTTCCTGGCTACGGAGGCAGAACCGTGCAACCACCCTAACGAAAGTTATACAACGCATAATTCGTGTCAATCTAGTCGACAAAATCTATGGAAATACAAGGAAACGCGCGCGTATAGTGAACGGTGAAAAGGAAACATCTACCAACGCAGCAACGTACTGCAAGTGCGATAGCATTCACACAAGCCTGTTGGGAAAATACACACGAAACGCACCCCACCCGTTTAGAAAGTCTTGCTCAATTCCCCCCTAGCATAACGATGCGTTGTATCTTAGATCTAAAGCCAAGACCCATCCGTACAGCAATCGAAGATAAGTCTGACCGTACTGACAACTTGACGGAGAGCAAGCGAGTTGTGTTCTTTGGCTAATCGTATACATAGTATGGTAGGACTCGTGTATATTTCACGACCGCTAAAACAAGAGCATATCGACGCCGACCGAAAGGCATCACATTACCTTTAAAGCAGAGATAACGTATATGTTCGGCGGCAGCGGGCATGAAAACTCAAAAACGGCGCGCTTATCCTAGGTAAGCTGGTGTAACAAAACGTTGTAAAATCCACCATCATCATACAGAATTAACAATCATGTCAGTGGGTTCGAAGGCTAAGGATATTACTTATATACTAGTCCTGACCACCCGTTTCAAACACAGTCGTCTTCTGCATAGGTTACAGCATGCGACCTTCCAGTTAAACTACGATGCATATCATTCCTTTGACAATTAATATGCACATGTGCACACGAGACACATTGTAGGGAAACTACCGGTAGTAAGAATTGCGTAAAGCCCATAAGGTCTAGAGCACTAGACGTTGCAGTCTTCACATAAGCCAGCAAGCTATATTTATCACCCCTGAATTTCAATTTGTATGAAACAGGGTAAATACATATATGCTTAATATGATTGAATTTGGGTCATTTTCTGGCTTTAGTAGCGTGTAAGCACCATGTAAGTTTTAAATGTATCCACGATATTCTAGTTCTTACGTCGTAAGCGGCGGCTTTTATTTGTTGATAAAGCCTTGACTGATCTTCATCCCAGAAAGGAGGGTACCCGACGAGCAGGATATACAGAATAACACCTTAAAAAATAATGCCGTTTCATAGTGAGTTATTAATAATGCAGCCCTTGAACTCTTAACTCACCGCACGCCCACAAATCAACGGGCTTTCCGTAGTTATCTTTTCTGAGCACCTCTGGTGAAAGATATCCCGGAGTTCCCGCAAAACCTAACAAAAGAGGCACGCCGTGAGCCTTGCGTGGCATTTTGTGAAGCTACGAGAGACATTTCGATGGAAAAACGAAGCAATATTTATAGATAGCCCTCAGACTGCGACCTCACATGCGATGTAGAACGGACAGAACTGAACTGTATACATTGTGATAACAACTTGTAGGGAGTGGCATGCATTTCATATTTACTAGTAATCCAATATCACATAAAAGGGTTCCTCCACAAGTGGGGTCTTACGCCCAATAGGGCATGCAAGTGTGTTGCAGAGGAGTAAACCGTAGACCCCGTCATCTATTCCGTTGCAATGTATAAGACACCCAATGGAGTGACTGGCCTGAAGAATCTGGATGAGGCCACCACACAGTGCCTTCCCTGACAATTAGGCAAAGAAAAGGCCAAACAAAAGTAGCCATGAAATGGACAAACCAGCCAGTTTGACATATCCCATGATTTATATGCGGAACCACACTAAGGCAAGGAATTTTCAATTTCAAACCAGATCGTTTTGTAAAATTTACTGCCATTACATGTGAAACAAAACCCTACTCTTGCAAAGCAATGCGGTGGCAATGCCACAGTAATGCTGATCATAAGCAGATATGCCAGCGACAACGCAACACAATTTTCACTCCTTACTAATCTTTTCAGTTTCATCAGTGTTGCATGAAAAGTGTCAGTTAATAAATATATTTCATGTAATATTAATGAGCAAGGAGGGCCTAAGGATGAGTGACGTGGTGCAGCTTTCCTTCCGCTAGATGGAAAGGAGCCATTTGTCCCTTAAATATACCAAGTATTAGGAATACCCTTTTCGATAAAATATTCATCACGTTAGGGACCGTATACCATACGGTAACACTAAAACCAAAACTGATATGTCACCAAAGATGAATAGGTGGCAATACTGGTAAGTACAGAAATAGATACCCGTTATCCATTTGGATGGCAGGTAAGAAAGCGTGTTCAAATAAACTCATAGCGATACTTCCAGATTCCCACGTCTACAAAAAGAGCTTTGAGCACTATGCATGGAAATAATTCTTAATAGATCATATTGAGCTCAATATATTGTGAGATATCAAACTCTAATCAATGTAACCCAAGGCAATTAATCCTGAATTTTTGTCATTTTCGGCTACCAGCAAGCATTGATCGAAAAGTTGAAGCGACCAATTATATTAAATTGATAGACAGAAATTTTGTGATTGAACTTTGCAGTTTTGGCAAACTCCAACCAAGTCTAGTCCTCAAATGTTGCAACATTCCTGATTAATGACATTATTAAAGTTAAGTAAAAACACAACTGAAAGCACAGTGGGAATACAATTGATATATTATTGTGCTACTCCGTGGGGGAATAGGCCTACCAAAAATTTGGAAGCTATTCATATGATGATCCATAGGCAGTAATGTGCGAATCGCACTTTGCATGAAAAAGGTTGTAGGCAGAAAACGTAACGAGTGGGTTACTTACCATACCACGCCCTTTGATTACCTTGTACTTCAATCGCCAGACCAAAATCTGCTAATTTTACAATGGCGCCTTTGAGTTTACTGGCGAGTAAAAGATTTTCTGGCTGCAAAAACATCACACTATTATAACCGAGCACCAATTACCACGTTTGAACTTCGAATCAGAAACTCAACGAGAGGAAAAGGTTTGCGGCATTCCACAATTGACTTGAACAGAATTTACAAGAATACAGTCGATTGCATGCGGAATCTACATGAAACAAACGAGCAACATCAAGTCTGTGCATGGAAAAGGGTGTGTATGTTATGCCGGTAATGAACGTTAAATGCCAGCTAGGTTATTGATTGCAAGCCTGCAGTGGCTGTAATGCGCACGGAACAGCTCTTCTAATCCGCAAGACCGTAGGCTACTAATCAGTACTGACAAAAATACCAACACTATTACACTACCGCTGATTCAAAATAGAAGAGGCCTACTGGATTGGAATTACACAACAGCAGAAACACATCAAAATCATACGGTACCAATCAATGGACTAATGACTGTTTGGTTCAATCAGAGGTACTTTAGATTAGAGTGGCCAGGCAGTCACAGCTCACAGCATATTTTGAATATAACCTCATAAGAGTGGGCTGCGGTTCTTGGGTTGGACGGGACGTCCTCCGTTCTGCAACATACCCATTCACACATGTTTGCCATGGCCACTAATTGAAGTTGGGAATTATATACTTATCGCAAAGCGGATGGGCATGCACCACACCACACCACATATGCGGCAAATAAATACCACCAGCACAGCCATAGGAACCAGCGCTGGTCTCGTGTTTTGTTGTGTAGTACATTTTTTCTAGACAGTGGCTGGTTTGCTTCTCCACTACTCGGGACTACAAATTATCAGGCCTATTATAGACCTATTAGTGACTGGGACGAGTAATCTTGTAGAAATTAGCCATCAGAAAATGACTTACGGTAAAAAGCCATCAGAAAATAACTTACGGTATAATTATAAGCAGTCTATATATTATATAGTTATTCTGCCAGTGAAAAATGCATAATAATGGATAGGCAATGGCAAAATGTAGTCCTTGTATCAATGAGCACTTCAATTTCAGCAATACCAAAACAAAACTACAAGTTAACCACATAATGCCGCTGAATTATTGTCCTGCTTTCTATTAATTCAGAACTGTTTGAGAATTTCATGAATGCAGTCATGTAATGGTAATCAAGCGCACTTGTAACCATGTGTTAAAAGGATCTCATAGAAATGTCATTCATTATAGGCTATAGGCCATATACACCAGCAATTAGTTCATGCAAAATTATGGCTTTTTTGATTCACATCTAGTGGATTTCAAAATCACAGCATAAAATGTTGTCAATACGGAAATACTAAGTATTCGAGCTACTGTTTCCTGTTTTAAAAGCACTTGGTGTTTACTACACGTTTAGATATCACGACGGGACCTACACATCCGTTTTGTCACAAATCAAAATCAGGATACGGTATGAAAATGTGAGGCGCAACACAGTTTTGATCTGGTAGCGATTTCCAGTGAACAGAAGTCTGCATTTGATATTGTTCAGTCTACACATCATGTGAAATTTGATGAAGTGGCAAATTTACCCAATATTTTTTGCTAGGTGAAATTAAAAGATGTTACTACAAACTGATGCCACATCTTGGCAACAATTTCTTGGACAGCTGCTGGGAATGACAGCACGGTTTGTAGAGCTGAGGATGCCCGACATGCCGTCCCGTACCCTATCGCTGAAGCATGGACTTCAGACATAATATAGTGCCTCCTTACAACCTTTGGATTACTAAGGCTGCTCAGATGGAGTACCGAGTACCTGCCATTACTAAACTATGGCCTCAGATATTATATAGGCTACTGTTGGTAATAATCAAGAACCGGAACCTGTATAGTGCCCAGTACCTAGCCATAACATGTAAACATCACACACATGCCCTTATGACTTCCTGATTCCTTACACACAACCATGAGTGCGGTAAGTATATAGACCTACCGCTACTGCTATATTACAATTAGGGCGACTGAACACAATGTAAGTTACTTCCTTCTAAATTTGGCATGCAGTAGGAGAGGCGTAGATCAACAGTGATTATCCGATCAATGGCCACTACTTCAATATTGAGCAGGCTGTGTCTGTACAAGATGGTCGAAATCACAAAAAAACTGGCCAGGGCTGCAGAATTTCCAAAGAGAAAATCTGAGACAGATGCAATGTTGGCCTACTACATATTCATTGTAAAAAGTACAGTCACAATCTGCTCAATGCGGTTGAATTTTTTTTCTGTTACCTTCAAGTCTCTGTGCGTCACTCCCGTTTTATGACAGTGTACGACAGCCTCCAATATCTGCTGTATGCAGTGACTAAAGAGGGCAAAGGCATGCAATAAAGAGAAGACTATGTAATAGTAAATGTTGCACAGTAATACCATGCAAAATGTGATCCCAGGCTAAGAATTTACCCATTCTGCCTATTATTATCTATCTAGCTCTAGACCTACTAAATGCAACATTACCGTGACAAAAGGTGATTTCGAGTCAGGTCTACTAGTAATGTGTAGAAAAAATACAGGAAGACAAAATATTACAGTACAGCCTGTACAGGTATTAATGTAATAACACTCAAACCATGAGCTTCTCTGCAAAGCAACCCAATGGCTACAGTACTACTACAGAGAACATAGGCCTGCTCATGTGCGCTGCACAAAGAAATTTCCAAAACTTAGTAAATACACTAGATAAGCCTATGACTTTAATAAATGTGGGTATTGTTCAAGCAATTTAACGCGTTCCGACTTACTATGAAATGCCCACAATTCATTGATTTAATAATGTATTTACGGTAACTTCAATATTCTGTAGCACCTAATCTCTAAGCTAGCTATTTGAAGTAGCTACAGTATCGTTGACTTTTGCAAACACTCCTCTGCCTATCATATCATATCTTAGTAAAGGAGAATGGAGGTTCCATAATTGGAAAATAAGCCGATATAAAATTGGAGCCATAGAGAATCAGGTGAACAACAATCATATAGAATTCATATCAAAGCGATTACTGCAATAAATGATTGATTATTATCCATAGCGCTTTAAATTTTAGCTTTTACAGTACTGTATTGTGTAGCCTACACATCCGAAAATAATGTCGGACTACTGCTGCTGGTATGCAAATGCATAGGCCTATCAATCAGTAAACTACATTTATGATCAACATGAAAACAAAGCCTCTATTAATTAGAATGCTTCCTCATAATGACGCTGAGATGCAACAAAGAAGCCACTTTAATACGAAAGAGTGTTGGTCTACAATTTTTTCTCATGCCAACAGCCGACACCAGCAACTAACTTTCGCTGTTCATTCGATCACCCTCACCATACATAATATATAGCCCTATGATACTAGTGATAAAATATTTCTGTTAACAATGTCAAAATAGAATATGGTAGCAGTATAATTATATCAAAGCCATAGGATCAACCTACTACCGTATTTTAATAGACCCACCTACCAATAGCAAGGATTCAACACAAAATTCACCAGACAGAAAACAAAACAGATGGGCTCTCAAACCAAGCATGGAAAATTGGTTCCAAAGTTCACAATCTGATATCTAACCACAACCAGTAATGGCTTGGCTAGGTTTTCCCATGGCCTGTCTGACAAACTAGCGAAAAACTTAAAACTTTTACATGACGCAATCCATAAGCCAATCCTGTGCTATATAAGCAAGAGGTAATGCACCAATGTGTCTCAGAGAGAGTGAATCAAGAAACGATGTCTTCAGTTCAGTAACTGACTATAAGCTTTGTAGTATTAGTATGCTCAGTAATCCTAACGAGAAAGAAATCATGCTCTTTCTATCACCGTGTAAATTGAATATCTCTAGCAAAATTTACAGTAGAACAAGCTAGAGGTCAGTGGAGAGATAAATTCAAGTGAAGACATTTATATAGTAAATCGCATGCCATCTCATGACAAAGCAAAAATAGATACAGATTAATGGACAAACTGAGGTAGCCTTTTCATGCTTTTGGAAGAGTTAATATTTAGACCCAGATGGCATTATTAGTGTTACCTTCACATCTCTGTGTAAAATATTGTTTTGATGACAGTGATTAATGCTTTCAATAATTTGTTGAATACAACGACTGTGAACAAAATGTAGAAAATCAATATACATAAAGATCCAGCTGCAATGGTAAACTGTAACCAATTATAATACTCCAAGATCATTCAATGGAACACGAAAATCTGCTCGAAGCTCCGGACATCAACATTGTACCACCTTACATAGCAACGATTTAATGTACGGCATCAATAGGCTACATTGTGTCACCTTGACACACCACTTTTTAAATATATACCAAACAAATAATATCCTAGGTGCCATAGTGCTTTATTAATGTTTGTGGAAACGAAACAGCAAATCATTTGGATTGAAGTGCACACAATCACAAATCGCCCTTCATTCAAGGAAAACTTCCTAGCTAAAGGTGTACCGGTAAGTTGTAAGCCTGTTGTAAGCCTGTTATAGTGGTATGAGAAAAATATCAGATAACGCAAGTTAGAGATTGTGAGTCTGTGACTTCACGTAATGCGATTTTTGCCTACTGGGAGGTAGGCATTTACCTACATAGAAATTACGAAGCAATAGCTTTTAAAAGTTTAAACATATTTCCTTTCAAAGTCTGTATGACGGATACAACAACGTTTACCAATAGAGCAAATGACTGAGGACGCAAGCCTATGTGAAAGTGACCAAGACAAAGTCACAGTATGCACTAGAATACCAGTACATTTTTCATATTGCATTGGCCTACAAAAGGCATGTTACAATCAAATTATAGTCTCTGGCATCTTCTAAGCAAGTACATTCTGCTGACGTAAATTGTTTTTATCACAATTGTGATATCAAATCCATATTTTAATGTCCAGATTTGAAATTAAGTCATTCTCAAATAACCTAAGTCAATGCAAGTGATCAAGTATGTTCAGGTCATTGTAACACAGCCCACTTAAGTGACGTGGATTACCAAACGAGGAAAAGGTAGGACGCTAGTCCTATTACTAGGCTGTTTGGACAAATAATGCATGGTTCTACAATTTTATGGCGTTACGCTATTCTCCCCGTGATGAACAGCTCTTGCGTGTTCTCAATATCAATGGTCACTGTTCTCAGTACCCGTATCAAATGAAAAGACTAAATTTCATATAACAGCTTCACGTTTTGGCATGACTTATAAAAAGTTGTTTTCTGCTTAACTAGTCGTAAAATCTTCCAGGGTACCGGTACAACAATCGATATTGATCATAGCCCGACGAAATCACAAAGACACCATAATACCCCTTAGCAGTAAAATATAATTATACACTTAAACCAGTAAAGTCGAGGAGGCCTCCTATCAACGGACATCCAATATTTTCCCATTATCCAAATGTATGGCGCTCCACAATGGTAGACTGGAAAGGTACACATAAATTCTCACCTCGCATCAGCTTCACTATAATATTCCCTCGCTACTATATCTTCAAACAGTTCACCGCCGGTTACTCTATAAGACATGAAGAACATTGTAACGGAGCTTAATTTAAAATCAATAGCAACCAGTATTGGCATGGTACTTACAAATCAAAAACCAAATAGTGACTATTTTCTTCAGCAATGCTTGCATGCAGGCGAACTAAAACAGATTGAATATCATAACATTCATAAGTGTTGCAATATTTATCAAAATGTTATAATTCTCAATAAACCAAGGCTGGGAATTAAATCTGTGGTGAAGGCAATGTGAAGTTGCTGCATGCGTAAGCTACGAGGAAGATTCGTCTCATGATATGCATGGAAATGCAAGTGTATCTTCAAGTGTAGGCTACCATTAAATCTGTGGTTAATCATCTTTACAAAATCTATTGATCGCCCACCAATGGCTTCACCCCTCCGCTATATTCATCAATATTTATCAATGACTTATTAAGCCTATGTCTATCAGACAAAAGGGGCGAAGGGTGAAAATACCTTTTCTTTCTGGTATGGATAGTGTGAGGGGTACAATTTCTTTGAGACTAACTATCGGTGTACCAGTAATAGAAATCTATGGGAAAATTTCCTTAGGACGTATATTATATTGTCATTCCCAAGAGAATCAGATTTAGTTAAGCCAAGGAAGGCTTCACATTTTCCCATCATCATATTAGCCTATGGCTTAGGACAATGTGAATTTGCATAATGTATGGCACAGATGATAGAACATTTTGTGGGAGTAATAATCCGAAAAATTGGGTCGGTTGATGAAAGTATTGATTCAACAAATCCCTAGAGAAGTGTGATGTTAATAATAAACCTCAATGTCAATACCCTTACTTTTATGCCGCATATGGACAAACTGAAAACTGGCATCAAAATGGGGAAAAGTGTGGGAATTTTATCCAGTTCCAAAGATAGTATACCATTTCAAAAATAAACAGAAAATCAAGACAGAAACTACAGACAGGTTAGACGAATTCCCATTTAACCTTGTGTGAATCCCTCACACATGCATGTGAAGGCCTAGCCCGTTCATAAGGACTATGATGATGTGTATATTATGAATGACTGCCTCTGGCTTGTATTATTAGTTTAGGAGTCCGCAGTGACATGCGAGTACCGTGGCGCAATGCTAATATTGTATATATATAATAAATATTCCAATATTCCGTTGCGCTTGTGCACATAATAATGGACTTTTGTTATGGAAAATTTTCTTGGAATTAGATGCGTTCTTCACAGTATTATAAAGGCGGCGCAGTGTCGATGCATGGGTAAGCGCAAGAAAGATCCGTCTCATGCGATGCGATAAAATGTAAGCGCAAATTCGTTTCCCGACCGACAGGATATTCGAATTCCTCGCCGCGAACTGACGTAAGCCTGCCTTCTAATGCGCGGGCAATATTAGAAAATTATACTTCCTGCATGAAGTGAGAAACGAGCAGAAAAACTCAAGGGAATGGGTTGCGATTACGACTATTCGATTGTCGCCTGATACCGATTTAGATATCGCAAGAATAATAATGTCTTCCTCGATATATCGGACGGGCCGGTGACGGTATCATTCTCTCCGTCAACTTACGAGGGTTCGCAGGTTGTTACTTTATAGAGTTCAAGGTGTGACATGCACCACGCACTTTCGCGGAGTGACTACAACAGGGTATGCGCAGTTTGGAGCGGACCCGAAGTGAATACGGAATTTGAAACCCGCCTCTAGTTCGTTCAACTACCTTTTAGGAACAGTGAACAGAATTATTGCTACCAGCAATTTGAGCATGGCATCAAACCGAGAAGCCAGTACTAATCATGATGATCCGGGAATCCCGCTGCGTGATGTATTTTGAATAAATGATCAGTAGTCAATAATGAGCGTCGGCTAAGGCGGATTTAGCGGAATCTAATAAGAGCATCAAGCAGGAAAACACCGCTTGCCATTCTCGTGTAGAAACAGGGAGCTCAAACTCATCAATAATTCAATTCTGCTCTTCTCGCAGTCTCCTTGTTACAAGACCTATCACAAAAGATAGGGTACGTAGCAATCTACGTTAATACTCATTTTAACAACTGTGTAGGCCTAGCAACCGACAGGCCCGAATGCTAAAATTTGTCAATGCACCACGACGTAATAATTCGGTCTCACTTAGTCACTTCTATGAGCAGTTATTTCGAGTACGGTAGTGTGAGGCAAAGTTGTAGATTAGCGGTCTATGGATAATTGGACATGACATCTATTTTAATTATATATTTTCTTCGATAAGATGCGACTATTCGCTTAGAAACGTGTAAGGTGCCGTAACGTAACTGAGGTCGAGACATGTCTTCCCCAATAACTACGCGGCAATGGTTACCGAGTTATGAAAACAGTATAATCAAAAAGCATCTTCTTGCCAACTTCAGTTGAGTACCAAACTGGAACAAAGCAATACTAACATTTTGCCGGAGACACCAAGACTCCAGAGTTCAAAGGGGTTCTCAGTTTCTATTAATATTATGACTAAGAGTAACCACTCAGTGAAGAGTGAACACCTACATTTTACAGAAATGACACGCGATAAATGAATCATGGACAGTAGCGTCCGGTAGGGACATCAGAAATCATCGCACAACGTCTGTAATAAAATGTAGGACCCGACAATTGCTATTGCGGTAATTATAAAGCAAAGGCCTCTACACACAGAAAAAAAATTTCGAACTGCGAGCACATTTTTGCAAGGTCACAAAGGCTTCGATCTTGGTATTAATCCGTTAAACATTGCTTTATGGCACGTTCTCGAGCGGTCGTGAATCGCCTGTTTCGTTAACCCAATTGCTCCCAGTGACTTCTCGATATTGCCTAACGCATCGTGACAAGAGGCACTTGAGTTACCACGTTATACAGCTGCCGTTCCAAAATTTCTTTCATGACAACCACGGTTACTATGACAACTGAATAGGTGAAATCGGCTTGTCTTGTAGGCGGGAGACGAAGCAACTGCTGGCCTCTGCATACGCAATAGAAAGAACTGCCGGTAGGCTAATACGGAAATCGATTGGTCGGGTAAAGGTTGCTTTTATCGATTCCTTGTGGTATTATAACTATGAACCAATTCCGGCTATAACCTCTACAATCCCTACGCGTCGTTTCCGCACCTGTTTTGAGGCAATATGCCAGTGGGCTTCGTCTCGAGAACTCCAGAGAAAGCAACGGAAAGATGGCCAGCTGTAAAGAGTACACCAACAAACCCATTTGAACTTGAACGCCTGAATGACTCACGTAAGTCGTTGGATGTTTACAAGATCGAATAATCGTAATCATGCCAATCTGGTACCAATTACCAAGTCACACAGCACTGCGGCAGAAAACTGCAAGACTTAAGAATATAAAAAATATTGGCTGGTGATCCACACGCCAGCATCCCAGCCATTCTTTGATTACCTCCCGATTTGTCATCGCCAAGCTTGCTACAAGGGCGCAAAATAGCGTTTTACAGCAGCAGGCCTATACAGCAGTGTACTACAGCATGTGCAAAAAGATTGTGAGTTTGAGAGCAAGGACTTACAGCTGTTCAGCTTGTAAAACCTCTAATAAAGATGTAGCATACTAATAACGTAACTTGTCAAACTGTGAAGACCTTTAAGTGTAGGGAGTGAATCACCACATGTTAGTATATTCAATCCCCACGGAAAAGCGAGCGCACGCGCGATCCCACGAAATTGTAATTTCTGTTGAGATTTCATGAGCTAGAATTTTCCGGAATTGACGCCTTTGTCATCAACCATCTGGTTTTGTAATACTAAATGTGATTTAAATTCATAAATCAACAGAGTGGTATATGCGCCAAGAGTCGCATAGTATCCTAGCAACACAGCACATAAAACAACAGGTACCATCCAATACGCAAGTCGCAGGTGCTATGTAACAGCAGTAAACATGGACTTCCCCACTGCCCACACACTAGAACATTCGCAAGATTTCAACCGATGTTTGCAGGTCACTTCATCACAGCAAATATTATGTAAACAGGACCGGTAATCTTTCTCTTACATCAGATCTTTATGTAAATCAATATAATGCTATAGGCCTACTGGGTAAAAGCATAGCATTCCTACCCTACCTATATTTGGGTGCTTCAGAAGTCTGCATATTTTTGCTTCTCTTTCCAGTTTCTGAACATCTGCAACGATAGAATACAAAAAATTTGTAGACTACACTTCAATATGGTAACGGTAACACACAATATTCATAACTTTCAAGTGAAAAGTATAGGCTAGCCTCCTAGCCAATATATCACTCTCTAGATTGTTACTGTTGGGTATAATAATAGCTTTAGCTGTATGAAGATATTATTGGGTTCGCAAGTGAAGCTAGCCAATTGAAAGTGTTATAATAATGTGTGGGAATGAAAGTTCTGAATCACTAGCTAATTCATATGGAATAAAGGGGAGGGGGAGTGCTGCCGCAGCAAGCAAAGCAAAATGAGAAGTAAAGCAGAAGTGAGACTATTGGAGAATCGGTGTTGCAATTAAAAAGGACAGACGGCTAATTTGAGCTCGACGAGTATGGAAGTCAAAAAATCACCATCACTGATCAGAGGATTCTGAGTGCACCTACTGATCTACGATGCCACTTTGAAAATGCCCAAACGCTTAGACATAATGTAAGTCTCACTATGTTACTCAACTCTTCAACTGCAATTAAAAAAGACTGCAAAGCTAATGACATTAAGGTCCAAATTGGTTTTCCAAATATAGTGCCAGTAATTATGAAATAGTGCGGCAAACAGCTCACCAACTGAAAAACATTGGGGCCTCTACATGGATTGAAGCATTGAATGTTGATATGGATAGATATTTTTCGTTGGTGACTACAGCTATAATTATTTAGTTATGGTATTAATGGTAATACCCAGCCAAACGCTAAAATACTATGGAAATTAATAAATTATATGAAAAAAACTTGTTATATAGACAGTGAATGACGAAGCTATTGACTACCGTGCTCCAAACTGTCATTATCAGCATCATCACACGAATTGGCAAGCAACTACAACTTCTACAAGTAATGATCACATTTTAACTAGAAAAGATGAAAATACAGGAAGTAACAACCAGTTGAAGGCTAACTGCTGCATTCAAGCATATATATATCAACTTTAAGGCAGTATATATAGTAGCCTTGTGGTAATGACATCAAATATATTTGATATATATATTGTTTAATACCGTACTGGTATAGGCCTAACCTGTTTAAATGTATATAATTATATACTTGTGATAAAATTATCTCACATAAGTCACATCATAAAACAATCATCCAGAGGTTAGCAAAACAACCTGACAATTTTGGGGCAAAGCAAATACCAGTAATATGCCTAAAAATGAAATGGGACAATTTCGGGTGATCAAGGTAAATCATAGGACAATGGCCGTATCTTTAACTATCGTTATCAATAGCGGTGAAATGAAATTGTGCTGCTTTTCGATGGAGCAGGCAACCCTACATCCCTGGGGTTTTGATAAAACTATTGGGGGTTGGGAAGGAACTCAAAATATACCGAAATTCAAACGGTGGGGATCACTGGGTAGCCGGGTTGGAAATACTACTACCGGTAGGCCTACCAGCATGAAGATACATAATCAGAATCAGACATAATAGACTGATATATTATATCAGTTGGACCTAGATAGATTCTCTTACCGGCGCTGCCAATACCGTACCGGTAATACATTTCCAATCTAAATCTCTATTTGCACCAGAACGGTCACCAAACACAACAGACTATAAACCCACGTAATCTAAAAGGGCTCCACCCAAATGTATAGCAACATTTCACATAAGCAAATAGTTAAACTTCAACATAAGTAAAGATAGATGGCCGAAGTCAAAATTGAAGCAATTTAATACTACCTCATGAATTTTACCAACAATTTATTCATCTAAATAACTATGGGCCAATTTGCGGTAAACCCGCATAAGTTTCACGCACATGTCATTATACAAACACAAGACTTTCAAAACCGGCTGAATATACAAAATATCCCAAGGCCATGTAGCATGGAGTACATCCTTACCTCGTGAATTCAATTTACGTGTGTTGATAATCTTTGCCGCATACTCCTGTGCAGATTGTTTGTGAACGCAACGTTTCACAATGCTGAAGGCGCCTCTGAAAAAGGTTAACATCCACAACCGTTATTCCAATAAAATGTTGAATTGATTGCCACAAAGCTTTAATAAGTGCCTCCTCTATCCGAGAAATATTAATGGATGAACTGATCAGTTATTCATGATTGTGAGGTATTTTTCCTATATATATTTAACTTTTTTTGTTGACCATGATTTATTAAAATAACATAACTGACAGTCAGATCAGTCAACCGATCAACTTTGAGGGGACCTACAAGCAGAAAAGTTTAGTGCACTTTTCAAAAATTTGTGAAAGTTTGGAAATTACACACTTTAGTGTTCAGCGAAGCATACAAATGACCATGGATAAAATTACGACCAAACGTCAAAGCAAATTTTGCAGGTTGTTGCTTTTACCAAGTCCTGACAAGAATTTGTCATTAACCCCTTGTTCATTGGTAGAATGAAATTATACTGGTAGGCCTATTATAGATGCTCTTTCCCAAAGAAATAATAAGGGTCCAAAATCGGTCAAGCGTGATGCGAATTTGAACAATGGCATAGGCAATATAATGGCAACGAATTTCATCAAAATCAATTATTTTTGGATCTTCAATCAGCCGTGGTCACTATAGAAAAGCGTTTCACTCATTATCGGTACCGTACTGAAAGTGTTCATATGCTGCAATAATATGGATAGCAGGGACACACTCAGTACCATCTTCTACCATTCAAACCTTAATGAAGTGTGTTTCAGGGTTTTCGCTTCAAAGTGTGTATTTGTTCTAGCATAAGTTTCTATTTTGGTCTGCCAACAAAGACACCAATTCTCAAAGACTGTATGAGCATTCATGTAGAATTTGGGCATTTGGCGCCCCCATGTTATACAGTTAAATCACTCCAGCTCATTCCATTTCATATTTTTGTGAGTGTATCCTGACCTAGCCTTTTGTATTACCAAGGTACAAAATTTCAGCCATTGTTATTCGATCAGGATCGGCAATATTTTGACTTATTATTAAGATAGGCAAGACTGTAGGGGTATTGTGGGCCTAGCATAACATGTGAACAACCCAACATTGGAAGTTTAGATCGCACTTACTTTCCGAGTTCCTCTTTCAAATCATATAAATCCGTAAAATCTGAGCCTCGGACGTTTCCCGGGCCGCTATCATTCATCTTACTCATTAGTTTTGTAGAGGAGTTACTTAACTATCACAATTGCCAATTTTTGCAATTTTAGTACAGGTGTTTATCTCATTCCCAATCCTGCAATATTTCTAATTAGGATCGAAAAGAGGAAAAAGACAATCAACCTGAATCTGACATAAATGGCTTGATAAGAATTCTAAGACGGTAGGCCTATCGACCCAACTAAGCAGGCAACTAACTGATGAAGGACATAGTGAAACACTCAATACTAACCTACATGGGCTTGTGATGGATTGAAATAAATGAAACCCTAACATGCAATAGGCTAACCTAATAATTTTTGAACCACAAGTCATAAAGTCTCGTAACAAATTGCATAAAATAGCAGACATTGTTTATATTATCTTGTTCTCTCAGTAATTCAATTATTATTATAGGCACAACAGCCCCATACTCCAGCGATCAATTGACTCAAAGTATCCCCTCCCGAAGCAGTGAGGTACACCATGGTCTTTCTATCTCTTTTTATGCCACTGATATCATTTTATGAAGGTCAGTATGGTCCACAACTCTGATTGGTTCAATTTCAACAAAATGGAAATAAAATTAGTCCATAGTTCAAGTTCCGTAGCAGTGTATTAATCATTTGCTAGTGATTGGCAACACATAATGCCAGGAGATGATTATCAGTGGCCACAATAGTGCATTAAGAATCAGTGAAACCTGCAATAACCACTCTCTAGCCACCGCATATCTTCCTTCTTTCTACCGCTTACCTCAAACCAGTAGAACAACCAAAGAAGTAGACCTACCAAAAGGCTGTTACAGACATCTGGCTACTTCGTATCATACAGAATCGATAATAGCTGTATCTGTATTTCACACCATTCACTGCAATGTAGGCCTACAAATTAACCCAAGGTCTACTGAAAGGTTATTACACAGGCTTCTTCATACCATTACAGGAGACCTATTTCACACCATTCAACTCATTGCACATATTAATGACAGCAATTATCATGCGAGTCCTGCACCATTTTCACCTACACTGTTGTGGCTGCACTCCAGCACATCAACTAGAGAGAGCCGACTTGCCTAATAAGGTGTCCTGCTATGATTCCTATAAACGAGTCCTTAATACTTGGATATAAATCTGACCCCAATGCCCAATCTTATGTAAGTCATACTACTTTGGACAAAAACTCAGAATCAAACGACTTAAGTACGGTCGCAGTAAATGAATAAGGAATTGCTTCTATATCATAAACTCCCACAAAGTGTAAACCACTGAAAACCTTGAAATTGAAAGTGTTCTTGGTTGCAGGCTTGCAGCTGACCTGATGATCAACCCACTGTTGCTCTTCCGGACCTAAACCGAACCAAAGTCACGTATATGCCCTTACGACGGCCATGACTCAACGCCGCCTAAACCGTTCTGCTAGTATTGGCAGCAATCAACAGAGGGCAGTGCCTTGTGAAGCGGGTAAAAATATGATACATCCGCTAGTGGTCGCGATTTCGCTCCGGATGATAACGTAAGCGAGTGCACACATTTAGTCCAATCCTTGATTTCTCGAGAGTTAGACACGCCACAGAGGCCTACGTGTAGGCCATACTGCACACTGAGCTACACTAAGACCCCGCTACTGAAACCCACCACAGGCCCGTAGCCCACTTACCGTAAAATCTATATTATATGGGCAATATGCGTTGGCCTTCTATTATAGGCCTACTGCCATACAGTAAGTGCCTCTACGCCGAGAGAGAGCGAATGTAACCGTAGCCAATCAGCCATAGAGGTATTACGATCAGAGACCTAGCCTCAGCAAATTTTTCAGCTGCGAACGCCCCTCCCTACCGGATATATATAGCCTAGGCCTCGCTACTGTAGGCCCAAACCTAATAGTGACATGCGGGACTCATCCAACTTCAAACTTATAGGCCTATAATGTTTTATAGCAATTAACAAATTGTTCTAAATCCAAGGCGATCTTAATATCGCCCTGTCGAAATCCCATGCCAAATTTTAGAAACTGCATTGTCAAAAATCATTAATGCTAAACAGTTTTAATTTCATTTTGCAAAAACCTAGAGAAAGTTTGAAATGGTAGAATCAAGCATTGTACAATTTCTACAGCAGGGTAGGTAAAGTTTTTCAGACTTGAAACAAAGTAAAAAATGTAATGAGTGTAAAAGGCGTAGGCCTATGCATGTATCAGGCTATAACCCCAACCCTAAGTAGCCGTTAATTTTGGTACAATAGCGACTATCATTAGGCTTTATGCTGTGTTATTTGCCTGCTGGAAGTCACTCGAAAAATTACAAAGGCGCTTACGACAGGGCTCTACGTAGTTGGCAATGAACGGAAAGTGGAAAATAGCGCTACAAGGTCTAGTATAATATGGCTGGATAACTAACTTTGGTCCAAGTAGTGGCCTAAAGTAGGTTGTCGGAGCTTGTAGACGTAGAGGCTCTGGGCATTCACGGCGAGGGGGGCTCTCTATAAAAAATATTCCAAAACAATGAAATTACGTTAATGCTTCTCAGCCTACTACGACAGATTCTTCGTGTCTCGAGAGTCGAGGCGAACGCTTCAATATGCTTTTTTCGGTTTAGACATTAGGGGAAATGAAGAAACAACACGATCCATAGCCCCTACAACCAAATCACTGGTAAAGGTAGGCCTATCTACGAATGTTGTCACAACATCTCGCTATTACATTTACGATTACAAAAGAACTAAAATCACAATAGTAGGAAACCATGACATTCCTCGGGTATAGCCTATTATAGATGGAGTAGACCTACATCATATTGTATATATCATATGCGATGGCTTATTCGCAAACCAATCTTTACAACAACCTTTCGATCATTGCGACATTCGACAACGGTCAAACATTCCAGGAGGGGCGGGAAGAAGCAGGAAAGAGCAAGACGCTAAGATCCCAGGAATTAGTTCGGGCGTGCTGCTGCTCTTCCTCTGAGGCAGAGACGAAAAATCTAAAGTTAACAAAAGTGGATAAATTTTTTATATCGTGATTAGACTAACTGGAATTAGCTTTTCAAATTCTGGAAAGGTCCAGAATGAATGGGATAATCGAAATATATATTATATCTATAATACTCAAAGGCTTCTTGTAATACTGTACATATCATGAAATGGCATAAGTGTCCGGACTTTTCAGGAAGCAAAGATCTGAGAATTTTCAAGGATATTTTCTTCTATTGCCGGCAATACAGGGCGCCCTCGTGATCTCAATGGAGAAGTCGGAGTTTTTGTGTATCGCATTGTCGGGTTGGCCGCCTTCACTTCTTCTAAAACTGAAAACGCAAACTCAGTGTTACATAAAATCCAAGTAGGCCTACGGTCGATTTTAAATCGTCAGCGGCCCCGTTAATAAGAAACAAGTAAACCGGGATTAATGTCAGGGATGAGATCGGCGACTTCGCGGCACCGAAATATATTACTGCCATACATTTTCCTGTTCGGCGTGCTGATGTATAGTCATAAAACAGATGTTTGACGGAAATGTGAGACATTAGGATATCTTTTTGGTCAGATACTGCATTGTCTATACATATATACGTGCTATATTTCACACTGTACCTCGACGCGACGCTGCTCGTGATGGCGTTCCTAATGGTCTAGCAGAAGAGGATTTCCGTGGATAAGACGTGACTTCACCACCTGAAAATGCAAGTCAAAACAAAATATGTATAACTTTGGTTGACATGCAAGTAGCTAACACTACAAAAGTTAGTTCAAGATCAGTTGGAGAAAGCTTTATACTAGTTTCAAGGAACGATCAGATTAGCAATAAAATTATGATCAAAAACTTTGACTGATTGCTTGTCTTTCCGATCTGTTATGGGCGTTGCATACTGAGCAAATATTCTATTCTATATTATACAGTATCGATTGGGATTAGGCTATATGTGGTAGGTTATCGTATAGGCCTGTTACTCTCTCATCATACTCGCCTGAGCCCATACTTCTGACACAGGAACCGAAACCCAGCTTACCTGTTTCCGCCTTCTCCGCATTTACATATTGTGAAGTACCGGGTCTAACTCCTGCTCCAGTATTTGAAACCATAGCAACGGCTGTGTTAGGTCTAGACTCAGGGTGTACGGATTGCGGTCGAGCTGCTTTGTTGGCTGCAGCGAGCGCGTCTTGCTTCTCGGCTTCTTGCTGTCTGATAATATCTTCTTCGTTGCCCATGGCGCTTCTTATCATGTCCAACACCAACGCCTTCTCTATAATCAATAAATAAAAATGGTATCATCTTCAAATCGTTGCCGAAGATGGTCCTGGGGTGTTGGGTGCTGGAGATCTCGCACGCTACCAGTATGCGTCCACCGGCCTACCACCAACGATATAGCGACGGCTATGACCAATTGCCTGCTCTCGAGAATGAACTTAATAACATCTTGACGGTGAAAGACTACAGTAGACTTGCATGTCAAAGCATTGGGTATTGCCTACCTCTATCTCCAGCAGAAACAAGCCATTGCTGAACTTCATGCACTGAGTCCGTTTGCAGAATTTGACAAAGCAACTCCAACATTAAAGTCTCAGTGTCTGGGAATGCTGATATATGCTGAAAACACGATCATGACATCAATTAAATAAGGATGCAAACTAATACGGTTTACGGCAGAAAATCGGTCGCCTCCACTTCAAATCTCCGCGAATCGAATCATTACTATATATAGGCCTACTATTTCGATTTTGATCAACGTATCGACGCAAGAACCTAAAGGGTCCATTACGGTAGTGAGGGTCCGTGTATAGTCATAGAACATCTTACCTTGCGGGACTCAATTTTCATGGACTTATATGCATTGCGCAAATTACATGCATAACTACAAACCTGATATGCTGTTGGGTACATTCGTTGACGGGATGCTTGACGAGACATCGCTCTTGACGGCGGTGGGACGATTCTACCAGTCTCGGCTAAAAATATTTGTAATGAAATTATTTATCACCAAATTCGCAACTATACGGTATACTGTTCTACATCTTCAGTAGGGTAAAAAGGAAAGTTAATCGCTCACCAGAGTACACTGTTTTTCGCTTCGGTTCTGGAAGGATGCTTTGTAGTACGGGCGCAGGGGTCTGCTCCATAGGAATATCTGGTAACAGACCAGCCTTCCCACAAAGTTCACGCAGCTCGTCCCTCCACGAGTCAGTGATCGGTACTGTAACAAATGAATTCGTGCTTCAAATTACTCTACACAAATTGTCCAATTAAACAACAAACTTACTCAGACCAATACGTGGAACTGCTTTCTCCCTGAACGGATAATGCTGTAATCCCGTGATTACGTTTATGGGAAAAGTTGTGCTGCTTAATCCAAGGGCATTTGGAGGAATATGAGCACGGAATATCCTTTCTCTCTCGCTGCAATAGAACAACCGAAAGGGTCAGCTGAGTTTAATTCATGGGTTAAACCAATGACATTTTGGTACATGTAATTGGCCTGAGTGTGGCCTCATCTCCTTACTGGCTCAAATTTATAGCAAAATTCTACACAGCATCATGATTTTGATTTGATGCGGGTGATCGCGATGTCCCATTTTGGAATACGTGATGAGCCATGAGTAAGTCTACAACAGCCAGCCAAATCTCAGAATAATTTGAATGGCACCAGCAAATTCTCGCTTACAGCCGCTCACCGTGTAGGCTATAGGCGTACTCACCGTGTAGATGGAGTTCTGATGCTAAATCTTGGAGACGGAACTATATCATGATCGTGAACCGCACATATTGGCTGCCCGTTCAACCCTGCAATAAAATCGTAGTATCACATTTAAATGAAAGCAGAACTAGGACTTCCACTAGTTTCGATACTGACTGCCACGCAGGGAAAGGGGGAGAGGACACTAATTTAAAAGGTTTATAGATGATTTGACTCAGCACCAGTACCTCCCAATCGGAGGTCGCCAACTGTCATGAACTATTCATGAATTAATAGCCTATGCTTTGGTGTATCCCTTTTAGAGAATGGCGAAACCCGATATTTCAACCATGTAATGTAGGCTACACTGCGAACAAACATATTTATTATTTTCGGAACATAAAACCCATAGATTTGAGGGCAATTTATAACGTTAATGAATGGTGAGCATTAACTCATGATATAAATTACATTGAAAGGATTTTTATAGAGAAAGCATAGCGTCACCACTAATGTAACGTCCAGATCCACAAGCTTGCGGAGCAACGGTATTTCATTAGATTAGCTAGATTGAAATGGGCTGCAAGGATTTAGGCCTACTGTATATTTACAACCTAAATATTCTGTATAGCCTCAGTATCCTACCTTCGATGTGTCGCACTCTGAAAGGATGTGGATTATGACGAGAAAAGAAGGAGGATTGACTGTACGCGCCGAATCTGGAGCTGTTTTTGCTTGCGGGCCTTGATCTCCTTGGAGCTTCAATTAGAACAGAACGATTATTAATAAATCGAAATTAAAAGTAGAATGCCAATTAACCTACACACGAACAGTAGCCGGGCTCGTGACGACGAGGCCACGACCGCACACATGATGATTACTAAATTGATGAGGAGTAATTAAACCACTGATCACTGAAAGCACCATATAGGCTATGAAACAGGCTGTAGGTGTGGGCTATACGGATGTTACAAATTGCAATACTTACATCCTTGTTCGAGTCCTCCCGGACTTGGCAAATTTAGATGGGATTCGATAGGTCGCTCTGCGAGAGGTGGCACGTCTTGCAAAAACGGCTTTCTGCTTTTCATTTTTGATATTCGTCCGCTCGGCTTTTGAGACTCATCAAATACGTTCCCAATCGTTCCGCGGATAACCAATGGCTCGTTATCCGGTTTGAATACTTCCAAACTAAAAACACAATTCGGTGTAGAGACAGACCTATGTAACAGAAAGTATACTATAATTAAGCGGAAATACTAGGACGTTAAACTGGTGATCAACTATTCTTCATACACGGACCAGGATAGTATAGGGCTTCACTGTCATTATCTAGATATCCCGCTTGGCTTCCTAATTTATGTCACATTCCACCATGATGCTGGATGATTTTGTTAGGGTAACCGTTCCTTGGATAATGGATAGTGTCCATTGATCTAGTGGTTACCGTTGCGTTGAGTTCCTAAAGTAGTTCTCTCTCTGTCTCTCTATCTATCTCTCTCTCACACACACACCATTTTACTCATATTTTATACATCGAAAATGTGGCATGTTCACAATTAATATGCGAGGAAAGTACGTATAGGTACACGAAGGAAATGTTGAGCATGTTGCATGCTGCCGCGCAGACTCACACTCGCAAACTTAATCAGTCTACACCTGCAGCCTAAAGTGAGCAATAATAACTCATGCGCATAGGCCCTTCTACGTACTGTATACGATAACAAAATACTGAATACCGCCAGAACAAGCTCTGCATCCCAGCGACCAGCGACCATACAACGATGGAATGCGTAACAATTTGGAGCTCAGGGGAGGTTTGTGCACATGTCTACTAAAACAAAAGTATATACCCTATCTCGCTTCACAATCCAATGTGGCAGCCGTTTTGGCTTTGTATTGAATTTTTGAATGCATTTAACGACTTCACGGAGGCCATTTGTCACATGCTTAACTGAAGACATCACTTGACCCATACACAAAGGTTCGAATGAAAACAAAAACGATTTTGTTGCTAGAGCCGTGAAAAGGAGAGTATATGTCACATGAAGATACGTGACGTAGTTAGGCAGGGGCTATAGACTGAGTGGTTGTCTATTGTGTTTGTAGCGGGAGTGAAACCGGCGTCAACGAATCAGAATTGCCATCACACTGTATAGCCTAGTCCACTTCATACACTGAGGGAGCGGATATGCCAGCGATTAATCTCATACCTAATACACAGAGTAATCTTTAACACTTTGGCTGCCAGAGTGTTTGAAAATAAAAAAACCCCTTTGGCTGCCAGGAAACGAGAGAAATGTCGCTATCTGAAAATACTGCTATAATCCCTCACAATATCATCTATTGACCTTCATGCATGTACTCCAGTAAAAAAAATTCCGAAAAAATTTCATTTTATACCCTTTTTTGACAAATTTCCGACCGACCACGCCTCCTGGCCACGCCTCTAGACTCCTGTCAATCAAAGCTTTTGCCGACATTAGATGTACTTGTAGGCCAAAAAAACCAATAATTCCCGCAAATATCTAGTATAAACCCTTTGCCAACTAATTTCTCCACTGCAGAAAATGTGACATACCCATCCATCCCCTTCATTACAACCCCACCCCTGACCCACACAATACATACAGCCTAAAACTCTTTTCCATTGTAGTTCTGATCTATATTCACATGCCAATTTTACCTTACCTTTCCCCCGTAACCCCCACCCTCACATCCTCGCCGTAAGAACCCCGCCCCTCCGCACCCCGCATCGACCCCCTCCGCACCCCACCCAAAATTTTTTTGACGGTACAGCTATACAAACTCCCCTGCACTGTCCCCACCTCCCATAACATCGCCGCCACCCCAACACCTCAATAATATCACGTAAATCAAGGCATTTATATCTCAAAGCAGCCCTTACCTGAACACCCACTCAAATTTACCCTGGTCCCACCCAACCCGCCAAAACCCTTCCTCCACACCGCCAAAACATTACCCGATGACACACGCTCTCAAACGACACCAAAAAGAGGTTGAAACACCGACGGAAGCATGCAATACACGGGTAGGTAATTTGAACAACATCAGCTGATCCACGTTTTCTTGGTGGGAATCCCCTACGGTAGGTATACGAAAATAACAACACGTGATTATGAAACTACTATCGATTAGCTCTCTAGAGACACCTGACAGAACTTAAAATACCGACGGGAACATGTTTTTAAACGAGAGAAGATTTGCACCATCATAATGGTTGTCTGGGGGTCAACGGACTATTTTCTAAAAACCATTATAGTGGTTGTCTGGCAGCCAATGGGAACATTCATTCATCACCATCACCAACCAAACCACACTGTCGGCCTAGTTGCGAAGCACATAGTGACAAAAATAACGTCGCGAATCCAAGATCATTTCGCTTTTATCTCTACACAGTAACTATACTTTCGCCAGTATGCCCCGAGTACTACAACTATGGAATAAAATATATAGGCTACTCACTTGGGTTGATTCAATGGTAGTTCCACCTCCAAAGCGGCCATCGTAGGCAGTGCAAGGTTGACAATCCCGCAAATAAATACAAACCAGAACAACGCAGAGCACTTAGCGATACTGTATTTAGGCTATAGGTCCCTGCGTAATACAATGAACCACGTGAGACATTAAACACGAAAACGTGCGGAGGGGATGCACACCGTAAATCCTCAAGAGATTCGCAAATATCAGCGAGTAAACTCAACACACGCTACTAAACTACCGCGACCCAGGCAAGCTGGCATCAAGCCGATGCCACTCTATCTTCAAGTGTAGTTACTCACGGCGGCACTTATGCCGAAATCATATTTGCTCAGCCTGATTTACAATAGTTAACTTCTAAATTTCAACCCCCATCTTATCTAAATTCTGACGGAAGTTGATTAGAGGGTTCCAATGTACGGCACACGAAAGATTTCATTAACGCAAATGACAACGGCGTCAACTTGAACGTCGGCCACATTGCACAACTCGAAAACTTCAGATAATGGTAGAAGGCTACATGCGCTTGTATGTCAGCTGAATTCAGTGTAAACGCAAGAAACGTGTTTGTCTGTAACCGTGGTTGTGTGTGTGCTTGTGCGCGCCCTCGCGTACGAGTGTTTGTGTGTGTGTGTGTGTGTGTAAGAGAGAGAGAGAGAGAGATCGTGAACGAATATGGTATGCGAATTACCGCCACAACTTACGCGTCCACGCCTGGATGCGAGTGCCGTCGGAAGTATTCGAACCGCCTCTTAAAATAATGACTTATCGCTTGTGTAGGAAAATCCAACCTCGTCAAGTATGTAAGAAGCAACGTAATATCAGCTAACCTTACTCGTCAATTTACGCGGCTCCTTGAGTCATTCCGTATCCCATTCGTGCAGCAACTATAGGCCTAGTTTATAAACGTGTGAATATGAGAGTGTGAGGCACAATAGCAGGGGATTATGACCCGAGGTTTACTACCACGATCAATTGTCACGAATACGGTAAAGAACTTCTGTCATCAGACCGGTGGATATTGTGTAGGCTGACGATGCAATTTTAATTCACCTGGCAGGGGCTTGACCTCAAGCTCCATAGTCTACTGTGAATTGTCGCGAAAGATTGCGCATTCCTATATCCCAATGAAATGTTATTGAAGGGTGTACCAAATATTGTTACTATTGACGTATTCGCACTTGGATAGATAAAGCCTTTTATGTGTTACAGTAGGCCTACGAGATAAATCTGATACAATTATTAAAGTACTTTCCAATCCGACAGAAAGCATAGCTTTCAGATATAAGCTTTTATTGCTAAAATAACTTCCTTTTGTCAGGATTCTACAAGATAAACTGTATAATACATTGGATGGAGAGTGTGAGATCAAAATCATATGCTTGCGACGATATGTCTACTATCTCAGTCTCGTCTCTCCATACCCAAGCTATAGTTACACTATTTATATAGCAAGTACCATGTCTCCACCTGAGATGTAGGTTACCTGCAGGTTGGAGCAGTCGACTGTATACAGTATAGTAAACGTATTCTGAATGTTCATGTATCACCCATAATAATCCATATTGAAGAATACATATAGCATAGGCCTAGTGGAGACGATGGCGGACGATCGATGGATATCGTAATTCGTAAAGAAGATCACCACATATTTAAAACTCCATCTTCACCGGATGAAGGAGCGGGGCTCCGAAAGCTTGTGAATGTTCAATAAAACAAGGCTGGACGTTAAATCTATGGTGATCTTCTTCACCATAATAATCCGTGCTACCGTAATCATTCCTATATAGAAGACATACATTTTCAGGTGGAAATTTTCTCCCGGGATTAGGGGGTCCTATTTCAATTTTCTACGTATCGTGACGTATAGGTCTAACATAAACAAGTATAACCTACAGTCGTCGCGACAGTATAGGCTTTCGGATCAGAAAACGTCGTTGTGGGACGTGGGGAGCAGACGGTGGGACATCTCGCCACGTCATATCTGACAACAAACAATAATGCTGACCGTCTGCGCAGAATGACTGAGGATAACCACACATTCCGAATGCACTTCCTAATTTATCGATTACAAATTCGACCAAAAGTCTAAGCAAATAGCTCTGAAGACGATGACAAAATACATTGGCCTATTATGATAATAATAGAAGTTCAACGATATGAAAAGTAAACAAAAAACCCTTCCGCTTTATTCTTACTGTATCATTCTGTCTAGTACACAGCGATCTAGCCCTGACTCGTCACGCAATGAAAATCCTCAGTAAATATGAACTCAGCGAAGAAACAATTTACTATCGAGTGGAGCACTTAATGACATTCTAGATAGTTACGCTTATAGACACTTCGATTGGATAGAAAACCAAACCTAGGTTTGACGTTGATGACCTTCAAAGCGTGTATTGTGCACTGCTGATGGCTCCAATAGGCATTTTATTAAGGTAAACATTATTAGTACTGTCACATTTATGAAACCAGACTAGTCGTGACAAAATACAACAGCTAAAATTAATACAATGGAGCATTGATTGATTTAAGTTCCCACTGACTGATGGCTGTGTTGAGATGCAATGCGTGAATCCATTACGTTTTCATCAGGCTTTCATAACGGTTTTGTGTCGTGTTGTGAAATCAAGTGTAAGCATACAAGACAATTGCGCAAAAATAAACTGACGATTATCTAGCACCAGTGCGAAGCGACGAACTTGTTCCTTCACCAGAATACGCCATACAGTAGATCTAAACCACCAGCCCCAATATGACGGTCAGATTAAATTTACCGATTGGGCCTCATTTTCAACTCCTGCCTCAAATCTTACTATTCTGTCCTAGGCCTATAGCCTAGCAATGAAATTTAGTCAGTCATAGCGCCTACACAGGCCTGCATGGACTGAATTTCGGAAGGACAACAACTGGACTTGAGCGGTAAATTCACTGAAAAGTCTCCTATCTATTTCTTAAGATATTCCGAAAATCAGAGCAGGTTTATAATTTGGATTCACCGGCATATTCGGACAAAGAGCACATCATAATATTTTCTCAACCAGTGCAAGCGAAAGCGACACTATCACCAATATCCCGGACGAAAATTTGTCGTTCGTGTCGGCTATCAAGTTAGAAACTTTGCCAAACAACGGAAGAAACGCACTCTCTGAGCCAGGCCATTGCTTCTGCGGAACAAGAGTATTTTACGCTTATCGGCTAGTGCTGCTCTGGCTGATAAACAGATGGATAACGGACCCATGGCGGTAGAAATTGACACAAAATTCCCCACTGTGAAAAATAATCGGTGGCTAAACTGAATTTAGTAAAATTCGAGATAGGTTCACCTCAACACTTCCCGGCATAATTATCTGATCAAATTCTAGACGGATATTAAACAAGACGACATCGGTTCACAACGTAATGCTCATCAATGATAAAATAACAGCGATCAAATTCCTCACCAATTGAAGCAATTCATTCTATACTATTAAATGACTTACCAATATTATAACACCGCGTCACTTTGCGATTACAATAGCATTGGAGGCTATTGTCTTCTGAGCGAGCCTTCCTTCGCCACAGTAGCCAGCTGTCAGTCTCGGTCGGAGGAGGCTCAGCGCAGCCGACCACTTCACCCGCAAACGCTAGTAACCAACGACCCCGTTACTAGGAGCGTATCGTGTTTCTCTCACTTGGTAGCATCTCTGGAATATGTTACCTGAATGGAAAACAAATATGCCATTGATAATATGCTTATATATAGATATATAATCGATAGAGCCTGCCTACTTCTGACTTAGCATATATACTCAAAATACAGTCGCCTACGTGATTGAAACTATAGAGATTGTCCGATTTATAATTTATCTATCGCCCAATATTCGAATTTCGCGATCGGAATCGGCTGTCAACCAAGTGGCGGGGCTAATATCTGAGGTCGGCCAAGATCTTAGAGCCCGACAAATAGGCCTATCGTCCTAATCATCCTCAGACGCCTAAATTGGTTATATAGGTTGATGGGGCGTATCGATGGGCCAACATTCCGATCGGGCTCTACCTAGATCACTGCGCCGATAGTTCGCCAAAAACTGATATTCACGAATTTTCAATAAGCGGCAGGCCTACTCAGCAGTCAGGCCGAGCATCGTATCATAGGCCTCTACACTCTTTCAAAATTCAGGCCTATATAGTCACTATTGAACGATGGGCCCAAATAAGAACGTGTCGCCTATGCTAAATGCTACGAAGGTCAAGCAGTCAGTAAGACTAGATTTCATTTGCATACCATCAGGTGAAGACTGAAGAACTCAATCATTTATCACCACTTTCTCATTTAGCCTACACATAACAGCATCGCGCGGATATCACCACGGGAGTATCAGCTTCTCTGCTCCCAGACCAGGGGGGTAAAGTTCAGTCTCCATCCCCACGCTTATTCGGACGTCAAACTGCCGAGTGCGATTTTCGCGTGGATCCGCACGTTCACGATTTCAGTACTAATCTGCCCGTTCTCCGTGTACCAACCCCACGTTCTGGCCTTCTATCTGATTCTGAAGACGTTCAAACGCCCCTCAATAACAGATATCCTTCCTATCTTGTACGGCAACCGACGCGACAGTTCATTTTGAGCATCTAGAGTTCCAGACATTATGTGGTGTGACCGAAACGACTAGATACCGCTTACTGCGGTTCGTGATTGCCTTGCCTACAGATGGGCGCGATAGCGAAAATCGATTTGTGAAAGTAAGTGGTATATATTTGCATAAGATGTGGAGTCGAAAGATGTTTACAGGCTAAAAGACTCAAGAAACACCTGCGAATAGGCCGATGCGGTAGAATTTACTAGTAGCAATAGCAATCCATGCATCACTCGAAAACTGGACAAATATCTTGACATAAAAAAGTGCAGTGATCGAAGGGGTAGGCTACGGTATGACTATTATAAAATGAAACTTTTCGAGAAAATACCCTCCTCTGTCCATTTCAGGCAGGTAACAAACTTACCGTACGCAATGAGAATTTCAAGTTTCTTGTGAATCGGGAGCGCCATCAAAATCGAGGGTCTCGCAATGCTGCATACCAAATACAGCGTTAAGAAATCCGAGGCTTCTGTCTTGCCGTCGACAAGAGTTAGCGCAGGATAGCAGTTTCGATCCACATTACATGTAGCAGTTCGACCGATCGACAATGACACGACGCATCCCCTAACACGCCGCCTCGCCGGTATCTCCTCGGTCTAAATCTTAGGACGCGAAGCACCGCTCTTGTACAAGATCATGCATCAAGACAGCGTCTCAATTGCTTGATCACTAGTGGAAGTTTTTTCTGGACTACTCACATCCACAGTAGCCGCGAGTTTGTCCTCAGACACCTTTGGTACATCGCTTTCAGTCTCTTTCTCATTTGGTGACGCTTCAGTAACGGCTGGCAATTCCGACTTTGGGTTGCAAGCTGTGGGATCCGAAAGGTACGCACTACCGACTGCGGTGTGGGATGACTGCAAGTCTTCATTACATAAATTTATCATGGAACATAAATCAGGGTCGTTGATGAATCCTTGGGTAAAAAGATGAAGGCTGAAAACATATGTAGTACAATAGTAGTGAGTCATGCCTTTAACAACACAACACCATACTTATTAAATTCTTGAGCTAACTCTTGCTCTGGGTGCTCGTCTATCGGATACTGCACAGCTGTGTTGTAGACATCCTGGATAACAATATTTCAGTAACTCTACAACGCATAAGTACAATCAAGTTACCTTCATATATTGTATCATATTCCATAGCATATGTTGTCTGTCTCTTTGCTTGTCTCTGATGTGGTCTTGTATGGAAGCCATGCGCTGCTTTTTGTCCATCATCCTAAAGTAGATGCTCTCCAATCTCGTGTGGTGATCGATGAGAAATCTGAGAAGACAAAAATACCACAGAGCTGGAGTTACAGACTTCACAGAACAAGGTAAGAACGATACCAAGTTGTCATTGTAGCATAATTGGGTTAGGTTTCTGCCGTTATGCGGCATGATTTCTTCTGGCCATATGCACGGTGCAATCAGCACAAGAAATGGTACGATTGTCAAGTAGTAGGAAGCCTACTATTTTCAGCCCAACTTGTACAGCCTTGTGCAGAAAAAATATGCTGATGCAGAGTTGCACACCCACAATATATGAGTACTCTCTGCATGCTGTTACACATTTAAGTAGGCCTATACACGATTTTTGTGAATAGTACAGTTCATGACCGCATATAGTACATGCATAAGCTGGGGAAGTGCAGAAACGTTATATTTCAAATATACCAACAAAAGCATATGGGAGATGTGAGCTGGTATGAGCAATGCTCATCGAACATACGAAGAATCTCGCTGAATGACAAAATCAATGGATAATTATAATGCTCAGTGGTTGGTCTCATAGGATAGGATGTATGATACACCCATGAATCCAATAGGTCACCAGGGCTAGCATTATAAGTACTAAATAACGATCTTCGCACAACTCTATATTTACCGCATTAAACTCCTCAACCGGCCTTTTGGCTTTAGGACTTCTTCAACGAATTCTTTCGCTTTGAGCCAATGTTTTACTTTAAACTCCCGCAACTTTAACTTTTGAGCTTCATTTGCTGCCAGGACAGAAAAGCATACAGTCATTGCAAGGTCATATTAGTTCACCCGCATCTTCAAAAATCATGATACTTATTATTATTGTTCGATATAATTTTAATGAAAACTCGGCACCTCATATCGTCAGAACCGACAGGCAGGTCGCCTGCTTGAGACTACAGTCAATTGAGAAGGTACACATCCATGTATAGAATCATTGTATATATGGAATTAGGCAGCACACACTGAATTTCCAATCAATATCAGAACAACCAATTCTCATCATCACTCACATTGAGGTCCTCTTTCCGATGCTTTGATCAACGATTTAAAAGTGCTATAAAACCTTGTTGTATCGTTATGTATGTCAGTTCTGTGAGACAATAGACAAGAGCTAGATTCATTGTGACTGTGGAGTTAGATACAATTAGCAACTGGGTGCACTTCCCGACAAGGGGTGATAAATTCGTGACATGATCAACCTATAGGTGAGTAAGCTCGATTGGTTGGGATACCAGTGCTACCAGTGACATTTGATACCCACAAGACGCATCACATCAACATGCCACACCGTGGACGGTACAGTATGGTACACTGAGAATGTCCCAGTCACAGTCGGTCCCAATCCCAGACAAAGGGCTACCGGTACTATTGTTACGTATTATAGTGTCATACGTGACCAATATGTTTAAACAGATGAACTTACAGTTTATTAAATTCTATGCTAATGTTGTTGAGAAGAATCAATAAATTGGGATAGAGCTTTATCCTTTCACCAATCTCCTCACTAGCCTCTTTGAGCAAAAGACCCGCTTCTGTAAGATATCCTTCCCATTCCCTTACAAGAGACCGTGAATCTTCACCTGATTTTGTAAACTCTTCCGTCACTGAAAAGGTACACGTAAAGTCACGAGAACGCTTTGTAGAGTCTCCCTACAACTTCAAGCATATTTATGCTGGTCAGCTGGGTTATTAAATATTGCACCAGTACTAGTGCAATGACAGTTTCGGGCATTAAGACGCAAAGCCATTAGAAGAAGCCCTTGTATTTAGAACGACACCAACCATATGGTTGCCTGTTGAAATTCCACCCACAATAGAGTAAGTCTATCGCTTTTTATACCATGGTGCTTTATACAGCCGATGAGTCACAGAT
This sequence comes from Botrylloides violaceus, assembly GCA_030412335.1. Lineage (NCBI taxonomy): Eukaryota > Metazoa > Chordata > Ascidiacea > Stolidobranchia > Styelidae > Botrylloides > Botrylloides violaceus. The sequence continues at coordinate 268,291 of JASFYC010000737.1, forward strand.
ATTCACCAGTATCACAATATACACATGTTTCAAACAGTCACAAAATAAAAACAGCAAGGTAGCTTGCAATTACCAGTACTTGCAGTATTCTGTCTTCAAGAACTTCCGATGTACCAAATAGCATGGAAATGATTCATTCAACCCAACACACAAACATCACAAGTTGCAAGACCTTTATCATTAACAAAACAACATAGAATATTTACCACATATCCCAGAAGCATTGTCTTGTTCGCCATAAGAAGCGATGTCCTTTTCGAGGGATACCATAAAAAGTTCCACCATCCCCACTGTCTTTTCGCTAGCTCGTAGAAATGCTGAAAATAGCAATAATTGAAGGTCTAGTGCTGTGGTAGTCACACATTTTAAAACGTCATGCTGCTGTTCTCTAGAAATTATATAAATGGCTGGTGGTCCCCTGAAAATGAAATATATATGTAAACTCAAGATACGTGTGGGTGCAATAAATGTGATAGGTGCATAGTTTGGCTACAATTCAGTTCCATTTTGAACAATGTAACCAACAAGTTTCTGACTTAAGGCTGGATAGAAAATAGTGCCTAAAATACAGGTTTTTTTCGGGAATGTCTTGTTGGTGGCAGGTGTGTCGTGGCATCAGGGAACCAAAAGGACAATAGACCCCAGCAGCTTGAGAACCACAGACCTCGGTGCAAAGATCTTTCAGCAATCACAAATAGTAAAGCAGATAACACGGGTACAATATTTGCTAATTTATCCAGGCTTTTAATCACACTTTCAATGTACAAATTTTCTATCACACTCACAGTTGCATAGATCTTCCAATTGCTTTGACATTTTGTCTACTTTTCCCACAAGAGCAAAAAGTGCTCGTCGAAAAATATCGCCAACCTTGATATTACATAGAGTATCATGCAGTAAGATATGAAACAAACGCTTTATTCCATAATCTGCCTGAAAATGTACAAGTGCAGAGATAGACAAGCGAATAAATTGGTATCTATCCAATTGGATCTCATCTACTTACTAGCACAGCATCTTCATTATCTAAGTAACGTGCTGTTTGTGCAGAATTTTTACACTTATAAACAGGCCATTCTTCATTTGATTTTCCGAATGTATATAATATGGATTCTTCAGGTACCGATAGCTGAAAAGCACCATACCAATTTCATATAATATTTCACAGATCACATCGCTAATGAGCACTGGAACAAACTCGGCGGTGGTGTTCAATTCAGGAACCCTGTTCGTACCTGGAACTTAATTATAGCTGCATTAAGGAACTCTAATAGCTTATAGAAACTTTTGCTTGTAGAGTTGCAAGAGTAATATTTTCAGAAAAGTTAGTTCGGATACGAGCTGAATCTGGGTTCATACTATCAGTATTGATAACATGCAGTCACAAACCAAAACAATCTGACATGATAAATGGCGTTCAACGCCCCACATAAACAATGTTTATTTAACATGATAGGCGTTCCGGTAGGGACTACTTCTAATTACCTTTGGACTGTTCTCTCTCATTTGTAGCAAAATTTTCTTTGTCGCGATGGGAGATCCCCCTCCTTCCATTAACAAGAATTGATCTGTTTGTGAAATGTTCAGTTCTTTCTCAATTTTTCTCAGCACAGTTTGTGGCATCGCGTTGACATCTAAAGGAAACGTCTTCAACTCCATCGATCTCACGTCCAACACTTTCACATACTGAAAAAAATCATGACCATACTATACATCAGTCTTTTCCACAGCTGTCGCTGTTTCAGCAATATCGCCGAATATTGTAGAGCTAATGGCGGATGATCAATAGATATCGGTAAGAAGATTCTCCACACATTTAACGTTCAACCTTGGTTTATTGAAAATTATAACATTTCATCAGCTTTTGGAACTCCACTCATCCGTCAGGTGAAGGTGGATCAATCTTAGCAGTATGGCCATAACCAAAGACACAAGCCTTCGAACTCTAGGTCTTATAGCCAAATACCCTGCCCTATTTGTCCTCCTTCAGTTCAATGTTAAAACACCCTGCTTTGGACACTATTTGCACCGTCAGTATCTACTGTATAGGCAATAGGCCTAATATAGCATCGAGCAACAGGTTTTTGTGAAAACTAGACCCTAGTTTCAATCTTACCGGTATTTTAGCTGGTGATATCTTCTCCATCAATTGTCTATACCACTCGTTGTTTTCTCCTCCTCGCTTCCCTTCATCTAGTAGCAACATAAGCTTGATCCATGGTACAACATCTGCCTCAAAGTATGGATTCAGGTGATGAGGCTTAGGAATGTGTTTCAGGAATCTAGCTTTTCCTAAATAAAATAAAAATGAAACAGTCGTCGAAAAAGAAATCTTACAGTAATCTGCAGCAGTTGCACAATTGGCTAGTGCAGCGGGCTATACTCTTAGAGATGTGAATGATGCATCCATTCAAGTCAACCCAATCATTTGTGTTAAGTGAATTGACACTATCCTTCGAGCTGATCCAATGTTTACAGGTTCTACAAGGATTGTTCTAGGGGTCATTAAATATAAAGCATGAAGGAAGCAGAGCACAGAGTAAGAGTTTCACATAATTTGAAAACCTTGATATTGCACTTGTACTTCCCCATCCCCTACTGCAGAAATTCTATTGTACACAGAAGATATATTTCCTTAAAAACTGACCACTGTCATCAGGCAAGTGACAAATGTGAGCATCGTTTTTAGTCTGTGCTTGAGTCGCATTAAATGGACGTATTCCAGTGATACATTCGAAAACAACAAGTCCAAAACTCCAATAGTCAACTTGACTGTGGTATTTTAGCTGACCGTATGGCACACCTTGGCCTCGAATTATCTCAGGAGCCTGGAAAGAAAGGAGATAAATGAGTAAATTTGCAATACCGGTAGGGCCTGCCGGTACTGTAATTCAATGCCCGGATAAAATACTGACAACAAAGCAAAAAGCCTGAACAGAAGCATCATGGCATAATTATGATGAATGTTACATTTTTACAATCATCGCTACCATAGGCGCACATAGCCTATCGTCACTAAGGCTATTTTGCACTACTGTATTCTCTGCTGTGTTGGCTGAGCATAGATGTGTGACACCCAGAAATATTTCTTCAGTGATTGTCGAATTAATGAGACCCTTGGCCTCAATGGGAGACTATTATTATTCAGATCTTACCAGGTAAGCAAACGTTCCTACAAAGCTTAGTGCAAAACTATGTTGATCGAGTTCTTTTGCATATCCAAGATCCGTGACTTTGAACAAAAAGTGACCGGGGCAACCTTGTCTATCTGTTATTACGATATTTTCCGGTTTCAAATCTCTGAAAAACCCAAATCCATAAAACAAAATGAGTTCAGTGGAGGAGTATAGTAGGCATCATGCCTTAGCTATTATGAATTTAAAGCACAGCACCAGTCAGTTTTTAAAAAAAAATTATGTCTCTACATCAGAACTCAGAACCCCAATATAAATTCAATGGCTAGTCTATGAATTCAACATGTCGCTTAATACCTGTGCATATTGTGTTGTTCATGCAGATACGCGATAGCAGATCCTACATCACACATGACGTCCCGCACATGATATTCTGGAAGACCACAGCAGTGTTCTGGCTTGTACAGAAACTGAAATAAGATTTATTCATATTCAATTTGACAATAACCATTAATACCGAATTACATATATACACTATGGCTGAAAACACCACTTAGATGCAAAAATACATTGTCATACCTTTCGAAGATCACCGTGTACACAATATTCCATTCCCAGTGAGGTCTGAAGAGGATATTCATTTGTTAATTCCTCTGGTATTGGGATGAAAGCCACCACATTTGGGTGGTTCATTTTTGCGATCATTCGCATCTAAGAAAACAAAATCGTTTTTTAAAATAGGAAAGAAGTGGTAACACCTTTTTTGTTGCACAAACCAATGACAGCAACTGCAGCAAACAGGTAGCCTTGCATTTAATACCGTACCAGTATTGACCGGTAATTCAAAGTCGTCTGTGATCGGTTTGGTCTGTTATTTAGTAGGCTACTGCATGACTCCCCCCTACCGACCCTCCAACAGTCTATTCTATGCCATCAACAAGTCAAAACACTTTAAATCTGCTTGAATATGCTCCACGTAGTAAGTAGGTAGCCCACCTCTTGTTTCCATCGCTCTTTTGTATCCATATTTTCAGCTTTACATTTCTTAATTGCCATTGCTTTCTTGTCTATAGTGTTATACAACCAATGTACAGTTCCAAACGCACCTGCTCCAAGTTTTCGTACAAGCCAATCACCATATTTATCGGGCGGCTTATTAGCAGACATTGCAATACAAAATGTGGCTGAATTTACTCATAAAAGAATCTATATATCTAAAGGAGAGGTTGCACTGGTAATCAAGAAACAAAAATAATCTTTGATTAAGTGGAGCTGTGTCCCCCGTTGGTTGACGTCAAAACGCTATTCTTGAACGATATGTTCTGCCTGCGACACGCCCCCTCCTCGATCCTAGTCTCCGGACTGAGATACGGGAGCGGAGCCGGGTGAAGCGGAGCCTTCCACCTCTAGTAGTGAGTAATGAGCCATAAAACAGAGATGAGGTATGTGCATTGGAGCGTGACAGTGTTTGTAGCCGTATCTGATAGTGTTTAGGCATGTTTAGGTGCGCGATTTTGCTTGGGATCGTTGAGATTTTGGCTGTCTGTATCTTCGAAATTCTACGTTTCCGACGGGTGGGATGTTGATATTCGAAACCAGCATGCCTCAATCTGTCATTTGACACCCATCTTCGGTTCCGTTGGGAGTTGGGAGTAATTCTGCATAAATACCAGATATGGCTGTTGCTTCACCCGCTTTTGCTATAACAGGTCTGATGGAAGCGGCAAAGTTTGTGGACTGTTAACTGGTAACGAACAACTGTCAACTGGCTTGCAACTTTGCTCTTTGCGTAACACTAATGTAAACAAACATCGTGATGCGAGATCCTCTACAACTACAGCTGCCGCTCGTTCCTTCGATACCCGGCATTTTAGGGATACCCGAAATCCGCTTCGTCACGGCTGACGTACCTCATAAACCACTGACCTTATTCATTGAGGCCGCCCCGCAGCACCAGCGCTTCCGTGGTGGTAGCTCATAGAAAGGGTTTGAGGTTTTTGTTAACTATGATGTTTGGGCCTGCGATTCATGGTGACCATTATTATTAGACTAGGATTACAAGCAACTCAGAAAATACCGAGACCGTAAAATCACCTCACGACGTCTGAGTTCTCCCCAAGGCTGTTTTACACGATTTTAGCAGCAGATCTCAAAGTACCTTCTACCAGAGCCCCCGTATTCAAAATAAGCAAATATTGGCATATATTAGTGAGAAATAGGCCTATTGGTTTCAGCATATTACAAACAACTTTGCAAACTAAACTGTCCGCTTTCATTTACATCTTACCAAGTTTATCCGGTAGATAGCGCAATGGAGGGTGATTCGCCACATCATAGAAAGTTTTGCACGGAGACAAGCTGAACTGCCATTGTAGGATAATATACAGATGATATGCCTGGGCCTATAGGTCCTCTCAATAGCCTCCTACTCTGTTGCAGTGATGGAAGAGGATACTAAATCTAGGAGTGTAGCCTGCGCAGGAAAGCACCTAATAAACTGCTCTGCACTTTTTTTTCGAATTTCAGGCGTTTTTCACCTACTAAGGTCATTTACGCCAGGTCGATGTTTACGGTATACGTGTCAATACTTTCGGTATATAGCCCGGATCACTATTACAATCACGGCTCTCCGCACTTCCCCGATACCCACTGCCAAGCATTCATGGAACGAATACCAATTTTGAAGTTTTCGATTTGACTCGGTCGGGAATAGAACCCGGAACCTCCCAATCAGATGGCGGACAGTCTAAACCATTCGGCCAACTGAATGGTTACTGAGCTGCTGTTTTAGCCGTAGGTCTACCTATACAGTTATGACTAGCCTATATATTGTCTATGAAGAGAGTGATCAGCCGTGGCGCTCTGACAACCTGATTGGAGGTTTCGAAATTTGAGGAAAATTGCACAAATTTGGTCGATTTGTGCTGCCGCTCTGCCTGTCTGGGCCAGGGTAATACCACTAAAGCAATTGAAAACTAGGGCCTAGTCGATTACGCGATTAAAACACCAAACGCATTGTTTTCCGTAAGTCTTGGTGGTTAGAGGCTTCACTTCAATAGTTGATTTGGATTAGAGAACGTAAACTAGCACAAACCGAGTTTTAATTTTCGGTTCACTGGCACTGAATGTGCCGCTTGTAGCCTACACACTAACCTTCAGTTATAGAAAGGCATAGTTTCATACTGACTTCGATATGTATTCTATATAAGGACATAAGCTGCGCCTATGAAACATTGATAGGCCTATTCTAATTCTTTGGTTAAAGGCGTTTGATAGTTTACCATGTATTTTTGTTTGACTGGAATTCGATGCAATAAGCCAGCGAAGGTTTTCAGAAAGGTCCCTCTTGAAGATTTCAGGACCGGTAGGTGTACGTTTACGCCCGAGTTTGATCATAAAATCACCGCTTTCCGAAACAACCTAGAAGTATAAGCCTTAGATAAGTTAAGTTAGGCCCGGTGGCCTTGTAAGCCTGCCGTTATTCATTAGGACAGTTAACCCAATAATGGAGAAAAGTTGGATTGCAAGAAAATATCGCAGATAGACATATATATACGCTATGGTAGAAATTGAATAAACTACTGCAGAGGCCAGGTCCCTATTCCTTCTTACTGCATTTTTCAGCAAAGCTGATGATCTTTGAGCTTGAGGAATTGATGTCGCCGCAAGATGCAGAAGAAGCTGCATTCAAGTTAGGACTGGCACGTAAAAATTTAACAATCGTAGAGCAACAGTGCCAAGGTATCTTTTATCCCAGTAGCTGGTTGCTACGGTAGCGCTAGCTAGAACAGGTTCCTTGGCGTCTAGATAGACTAGGCCCTAGGCCGCTACTCTCATAACTCCGAATAACTTTTCCAATGAAATTGCGTGTCATATAGGAAACCCAAGAGAGCACGTGAATCGAATCCTGGAGGAACTAATCGCTACGAAAAAGAACGAAATTTCTCCAATGGACATTTTACATGTTTTGTTATCAATGGGCAGAAAAGAACTCACAGATATCGCGTTGAGATGTCATGAAAGATTCTACTTTGGAAGGAATACGTCATTAGGCGATAACCGCAAGACGGGGCACAACAGAAAAAAAAAGAAGAGGAAAAATTTCGAAGTGATGATTTGAAGACTACGAAGCCACAGGTTTATAGTAGGCTACATTGTTGTTGTCGTGTCTCATAGACTATACATTGTGGTTGTTGTAGCTCGTGTGGCCAATAAGAGTAAGACACAATTCGTGCCGCATCCCCTTAGCTATTGTTAAAAATGTGGTGCGAAGGGGGTAGACTACGTCAGTAAGTGTGTCAATTTGCAAACTTGTGGATATAGAATTGCACAATGCCCTGGCTCCATGGATATTTCATATCCTATCCGTGATGCACTCAAATTGTGCAACAGTTTTAACTCTAGTTTTCAAACTCGTCTCCGAATAGGCTATTACGATAAATGCACGTGATTTATATTTGTTCTTTAGCGCAGCCCGAACATTCTCAATTAGTTACAACACATTCTCCATTCGTAAGCCTACTTGAAATGATCTTTGAGGTTACATGATATTCCGAAACGATAGTCTTTATAATTGAGTTTATTTTCACCAGAGGTCTCGTGATACGCACACAATACTCGGAGAGATTTTTGTCCTTCTTCAAAACAGAGTATCGTATGAAGTAACCTACTTGTTGTCGCCGTTTCGAACGCATTCGAATTCGTAAAAGAAATCTTCTATGTGTTAGCGCTGTAGTGTCTGTATAGTTCCATTTGGTGGGGTTGGTATGACTGTTATGACTATATACTGGGCGGAATAACGAAACATCGATCAGTTAACACTTGTGTTTCGCGTATTACTGTTCGATCTTCTGAAAATGCGAGAGTGCTGTGTTTACATAGATAGATAGGCCTATGCTATAACGTAGTCGACATGAATGGTATCAGGTATGAGTTAATGTTCAACCACCAGTCACAAGCTTACAAGGAAACGTGTTAGTACCAACCTATCACTTGCGGTTGAATGGATATGAAATGTTACGAGGTGAGGCAAGGCAAGAGGATGAGGTTGCAAGGGTGCAGTTGTACAACTCATGTAGAAAAATTCTTAAGCATTTAGTTCGATGTACGGTAGATCTGGTCTGGTGCAAGCTCATCCGCATAAGCCTGTAGGTGAGCAAAGGGTGGTGGGTAAGAATAGCGGCAATGTAATAGGCTACGGAAATAGCCCCAGTTTCTACTGATAGAAAATATGATTAGGTTTTAACCTTACAGTAGCATGGTGTTCGAGTGTTCATCGTCGCACTTACCTACTGGATCTTTCTATAGACTGGATTGGAGACACTGACATTTCTCGATACCTATCCGGTTAACTAATCTCAATGGTCCTTCGGTTCCAAATACTAATAGGTGATAAACCTCATGTTAAAGACGCGTGCAGACGTGTTCGACTCAACTTTGCAGTTTAAGCGGTTTTTCCTTAACCTTCTGATTTGCTTAAATTCATGTTGTTACTTGCTGAAGGGCGTGGGATCAGTGTTACGATGAAATACGATCTACTGTCACTAGACACAAATATTTCTTTTATAGTATTGGCCTGCTATAAAAGTAACTAAATACATCAAAACTTTCGAATCATTCTCTACGAAACAAATATGAGCTCCATGGACGCGGCAGCTATGTCAGCATCATCGACCACTGCTAGACCTACGTTCAATCTTGGCTTCTTCACAAGTCCAGCAGGATGGTTTAAGATCGCCGAAATAATACTCGGGATTCTGGTATTTTCGTTAGTTGCCTCTTCATTGACATGGATTTATTTGACACCTTCCCAGCTCCAATTTGTTATGTTTGTGTCTATCACATCATGGATATTAACACTGTAAGTAGAACTCATTTGTATATTCAAGTGCCACACGTAGGTAGGCCTACGTCGTACGCACACACGCCTGTATACATACAGATAGGTAGTCATTGGTTTGACTCGGTCGAGAATCGAACACTGAACTCGCGATCTCAAGGCGTACAGTCTAACCATACGGCCAGCAACTGAATGGTGCGACTTCATTTGAATAGATGACACAACCCTATATATTGTAACTTCAATGTTACTGACTTTAGATCCGTTAAGCTATACTGTATGTGGTTAGTAGATATACAAAAGTGTTCTAATCTCAAGATGACAAATCCTTTTTCTTTTCACTGTGGATCTCGCCTTCTTACCTCTATTCAATGTTTACAGAATACTAGCCGTGATGTACATGTTTGCCGTTCAATCTACCGTCCTATCGGGAGCACCTTGGAGTATCATTGAATTTGCGTTTAACGCGTTTTGGTCCCTCTTTTACGTGATCGCCGCGATCGTCGAGGCCACTGTCGCTAACGGAGATTCTCATATCGTAGCTTCGACCGTCTTCTGCTTCTTCATCACCGTAGTATATATATGCCATACTCTGTACGCATACAAAGAGTGGAGAGGACAAAATCTTTGGGGATCGTCCAGAAGCGGTGGAGAAGTTAATACATAGGCTAAATCAAAAAGGACGGACCGCGACCAAATGACATATTTTTGCAGGCTTATAAATTGGCACTATACATATGCATGACTAATATTTGAGCCACTGACCTTTAGGTCTGCTTATTATAATTTTTCAAGAAACTACTGATGTTATTTTATGTATATACCGTTTTTGTCGATCAAATGAGCCGAAGAGGCAAATTGCGGTGATTCTGAACGTTGCTATAGCTTAGCATACCAAACCGAATGATCTATCCAATTCGCATCCAGCATTGACATTATCTCCTATACCCTGTAGCTAGTCTGAATATTACAGTGGAAGTGGTCAAGGCTGCGTTCACATTTATTGTAACAATCACGAAACTGCACATGCTTGTACAATATAAATATCAAATCAGCCCCTTCTTCAATAGACACCAACTGGAGCCACTATCTGACCGATCCATGTTGTTGATAAAGGCGAGGGCTCTGGTTTACGCTATTTGACTGATTCTGCAATACATCGTTATAGTGCAGAGCCTATGCCTTGTCTGTGAGGCCGACATGTACAAAACGAATCATTAACTGCCAATCGCATTGTCGCATCGATATAGAGCATAGGTAGTACACCCAAATCACCCAATCAATAGGTTTTTTCAATTTCCCATTCTTTCTAGGTTCTTTCTATCCAAGTTGTATTCTATACTGTATCGAACTTATATATAAATTTCATTCTGATTACATTTACATTAAAATAAATTCATTGAGTGTTTCAATAACAAGGTTACATACCGTATATTTATCGCCTACAACCGAAAGGATGTGGATAAGTGGTAGCCAAATGAACGCTGCATGGAGTCAGGTTGAGCCCCAACACATGCAAAACAAGTCAAAGGTCGCGTTCGTTGTGGAATATCATGGGCCAAGAGCGTATATGCCTCGAGTCATTAACCACTCGATCAGCAGAAATACGCTCAGCCGCAGAAAAAGGCTAGCTTATTTCCCTTTCGTGCACTAATTGTCATTTACATCGTGTATTGCCGAAGCCGAATTGCTCAACCCTCATCTAAAGAATGCATTAAATGTTGTTGAAACTGAAACAATAACTTGAAATTCCGATCGTTCTAGCGGAATAATTTCACTTTCGCAAGTTATCCTGGAATCGAAGAGTCGAAAATATTTTGATGTATTGCATTTCTGAATAATTGCGCAAACTGTCTGAATGTGAACACACGAGTTCACAGTCAACACAATACTGTACAGTGAACTTCACTACTACATATTGAAACAGAAAATGAAAGTGACAGGCATACTTTCGAAATTTTCACGTTGCGTGACCATTTCAAAGCATGCTTGCTTCGTCTGTGCTGAAGGCAGTGATAAGTTGTTACAAAAGGTAACAAGTGAACATTGCCTACTCTAAAGTACTGCTCTAAAGTAGGCCATGAAGTGAAGATCAAAACATGATACACAGTAACTGAGTTTCAAACATCGTAAGCTTTCATGATGTAACTGACGGGAACCAAACCTATGTCGTCGATTGCGTTCTCCGCCACCCACCATCCATAGTTTTCGTATTCCTGTAATAGAGACGTACAGTAGAATTTATACCATAGCCGGCAATACCGGACCTTCAACACCGCTCAGTTGACCGAATGGTTTGACTGTCTGACTTCTAAGCGGGAGGCTCCGGTTCGATTCCAGACCGAGTCAAACAAAAAGTCTTTCAAAATAGTTATCCATTCCTTTTCTGCTTGGCATTACGGTATTATTGGGGGAGTGCAGAGGGTTGTGGCTGTGATGGTGATATAGAAGTATCGACAGTAGTAATAAGCATTGACCTGGCGTATATGACCGTTCAGTTGGCCGAGTGGTTTAGACTTTAGGCTGTCCGCCTTCTCACCGGGAGGTAGCGGGTTCGATTCCCGATCGAGTCAAATCGAAGACTAAAATTTGTGTCCGCTCCTACCCTGCTTGGCAGTCGGTATCGGGGAAGTGCGGAGAGCCGTGATTGTGAAAGTGATCCGTGCTATAAGTCGGAAACATTGGCACGTATACACTGAGCATCGGCCTGGCGTAAATGTACTTAGTAGTTGAAAAACGCCATAAATAAATGCGCCAAAAAATAAAAATAAAAGTTGAAAACGTCATAAATCGACAGCAACACCAAAATCGGGGGCAAACGCAAGGCGGCACTTTCCTGCATGCGTAAGATTAGCTTTTAGAACGTAAATCATGTCATTATCGGTAGTTGTTTGCGTAGACAGCGAGTCGTCGTTCGTTGCAACTTACTTTAGATAGAATGTGAATGATCTCTCCTCTCTTGAACATCAGCTCGTTATCCTCATCTGGATAACAATCCCACATGCCTTGGTACATATTGATGTAATCATCTGTTAAAACAATTCAGTACTAGAATGTAATATAGGGCCTCAACGGAAGAGATTTGTATAGCGAGATCACAAAGTCGCGGCAAAAGTAATATAACTGATTACAATCAAGACGATATTCAGTGTTTGTCGAGCACACGAAGTTGAATAGACACGAGGCATGAGACGATGGTGATTTGCATTGATACCTCTGTCTATGCTCTCTTTATCACTTCTATGCGTACCTTTCATATACTTTTCAGTTCGGTTCGAAAATGTGCGTTACATGTTGCGAGCGTGGCCTAAGATCGCCTTGGTTATACGAGACAACTTGTTCGGCGTTCGCAGTTCGCCTTCGCACAGAATACATGATCGATATTCACCTATTTTATGATATCTATTATCCTTTGCTCTATTACAACTAATAAGCTAAATATACAACGTACACATACGGAATAGGTTTCGGTATCACTGAAAATATGCGACGGCGCGTTTCGGGACAACGGCATCGTTCATCGGTCGATAGCGAGTATCATCACTGCGAGACAGCAAATTTGCTTTATGTTCAATACACATGGTTGATTTGTAACATTGCAACTTCCAGATAAGAGACGGCCAGGCGCATTCTCTGATGTATCGATATTGAACGACGGTATTTGCACGAATGTAAATGTAAATACGGTGGATTCGAAGAAACCACCAATTAGGTCGGCAACCCATCAGAGCTTATGTTATTTGCTCAGATCTAATAACGATGAGATATTTCTTATACCGTGATCACTCATCAGTTTTTTCTCGTAAAGCAGATGGTGATCGCGAGTTCACTTTTAGCATTATTCCATCGAATGATATGAAATATCTATTATCAGCAACGTTCCTGTACAAGGCGTCATGACATGTTCTTGCCCCGCGCTGAGTGAGTGAAACCAAGAACTCCGTCTATTATCTAGTCTAAAGCAAAACCAACGACCAACAATTGATCAAGCCAAGAGAAAACTGTCACTGCGATGGCGGCAACCGGCGATAAAAATCATATATATGACTGAAACGCACAAATTACTTCCTTACTCAGGCTCACCATCAGTTATTACCAATCGCGTCGCCATCTCGCAAAGCAAATAATTATAGTAATTACGATGTTTCAACGAGCCTGGACATGTGATTCATGCACAACGTAATCTCACCTTTACTGTCCCCGAAATCTCCTGTTATTTCCTCATTCGCAAGCGGTGGTGGCAGACTTGGAGAAGACTGTTGAGAAACAGCACTAGGCGGTTCAGGCAGGTCTCTCTATAGAGAAAATGTCCAGAGCTTATTACGAAGATAACGAAGGATTACGACCGTCTCGTGGGAAAATACTACGAAGCAAGCCCGTCCCGCCGTAAACATCAGATATGGGGACTCTAAATCACGGCTACTAGGCTACCGCAGAACTGATGAGGCATTATTCCGACAGATCATTAAGCCCGTGTAGCCCCGTGCCTCCGTGCGTCGAGCTTAGAGATTTCAACGACCGGGCATACAGTCGCGTATACGCACCGCGCCTAAAATACTTTCTCCGTAAAGTCCCAAAAGCCTGAGTAACTGGGTACCGTTTTACTGGTCTGCCACGACAGGGGTTCCTGTAATAACAAACACCTAAATCAAGATGCCCGTCATTGAAACAAAAAAGATGTTACCGGTAGACGATTAGATCCAGGTAATGGTGGCAGCATAGGCGGTCTACCAATTGAACCACTAGCCGAGCCAATTTCTTCTCTCGCAGGCAAAGCAGGCGGTGGCCGTGCAGACAAGGGAGCGGCTGGAACGTTTGATGGAATTGGTATTGCCTGTCAATAGGATAACAATAATTACATTGTGTGTTCATAGGTCTTCATCACTCCGGTGCCTTGGCGCCGTCCGCCGAGGCATCGTAGACTATTGCGTCTATAGCAATATGTACAGGTAGGCTACATATATTTCCAAGTCGCCTCGTCACTCGGCATCCAATGGGCTATATAGCGTCGTGGCGGATAAATCTTCGTGAAGTTCCATTCAATCAAAGTAGCCAAAAACAACATAAAGGCCGTACGTCGTACCATGGCCTACTTTAGAGTAGGCCATTGACGTGCCTTTGTCAGAGTAATCTCATCTCGCCACTTTGTATGTAGCCTATACTGCTTTCGGTGAATGGAAAAGCTTGACTTACATCACCTACTTATAATATTGAAATTGCTCATTAATTCAGGGAAGTCCTTGGCAATGCGTTTATACGTACCACCAATTTCAAGACAACAATGTAAAACATACCCGCCTAGGTACGGGAGGCATTGGCAATTCTTCTCTTTTGCTCGGCCGGCGTTGCTCCATCGAAGGAGGTGGAGGCTCGTCGGTCGCTAAACACATCAAAAACTGTATCAAAATGAAAATTAAAACATTTTGCAATCCATGCATATACCTTCGTAAATATCTCCAGTCTGTTCCGATGGACAGATAGAAGTATCGTTGTAATTTTGATCGGCGGAAGTGTCTTCGTAGATGTCGTTGCATTGGTGCGTTGTGTCATCGTACATGGTTCCTAAATTTGTGCCATTAATATGCTGTTTGGACCGATTCACTCAATTAAAGTTTGCCAATCGTCATGTAAATCAGTTAAGCACACCTGAATTGGAGGGGGGACACGACAAGTGTGTGAGCCAAATGGGTCCTAGGTACAGCGCTACTTTCCGGCTTATGTACACTTCCACGCTGTGACGTAGCCACATCGGATACAGATCCACACACGGCATATTTTATGGCTGTGCTTGTTAATCTACATGGCGTTGTTGAAGTCTAAACACCTATCAGGCAGAGGACTGTCATCCATGCAAGACTATGCGAAAAGATGCTTACCACCACCTTCTCCTTGAACGTCATCATATGTTTTTGGGAAGTCTAAAGAAAAAATATAATTGGTCACAATTACGGGAACATCTTGTACACCAAACAGAGATTACCCTACCTACAGAACCTCCGAATACCTCTCTCCATTTGTCCACGGCGTTTTTGTCAACGGCACAAAACTATACGAAAAAATATTAGAATGCAAATGTTTAGTAATGACGCCGGCTATGTAATATTGGGATTATTACAGACAGAGCGGTAGAACTTAAAACAAGACCATCCGGAATTGGATTTTGCGAGCCACTCATCGATGATGTTTACAGCACGATAAATCATTTGACTTGGCTACAATAAACGCCGTGTTGGATAATATATATCCTGCGCAATCTTGGCCGATGGAAAGCATACCATTCGAAACGTTCCAGTATAAGTAAGTCGCATCATGGCCTACTTTAGACTAACGTAGGTCATGGTCACATTTATAGGCCTACTATTTATGGATCATGAGATCATCTGACAGAACAGAGAATTGATGTAAGCCTTGCACTAGTTTGCTTTACTGGCGCGTGAATCCTCAGGCTCTAAAAATGTCTCACCTCGTAAACCTTATTCCCGTTGCGAACTTCGAAACATCTCTCTTTCCGTTTCGTTTCTTTTGTAATATCACTGTTCTTTTTAAACTGAAAGCCCTTGATCCGGAATGCTTCCTTGTGCTTTTTGTCTGGAAATAATGAAAAAGTAATGGAATACTCGATGATCACGAAGTAGCCTTGAGTAGAGAAGCACAGAAGCAGCTCTGTGTGATAAGATAGACTTCCAGGTTTAGAAATTAGGATGCATCGAAAAAGTAGATTGGTTTCATGGTTTGGTATTGGGTATCGCGCCGGGATAAATTTTGCGAAGAGCATGGGATAATCGTAGATATCTTAGGCAAAATAGTTAAAATTTTCCTAGAAAACCCAGGATTTGTGCCTCCCCAACGGTTTTGATCAACAGAAGCAAGACCACTCCCTGCGTACGGAGTGAAGCGAAGAAGAACAGCGCCATCGTCCGGTTTTCTTAGGTTTTTGTTAGGAAAGTCTAGCTTATTTTACTCAAGATGACGCTTTTGAGCCTTCTTTTTAATGTCATTCGATTCTACCACATCAAGAATATTGCCTTACAGGCCAACGCTTCATACCTTTAGGGCTCTCATACATGTACACAATTCCTTGGTGGACTACGCAGTATCTTTTCTGCCACGCGCTTTTGATAAGCTTCGCAAATCCACCTTCCTTTTTCAAGTCGACGTATTCCGATATTTCGTAACCGAACAACTTGTCGCATGGTACTTCGACTAAAGAAATGACAAATTAATACATTTCTGAATGGCTATGCTATACAATTCATCACTACGGCTAGTGACCAAAGATTTCAGTTTTTATGATCTCCATTCCATCCTAACTCAGGATAAATATTAAATACAGTATAGGCTCTAATTAGAAATTCACAGGGTTCTATTTGCTTCGACATTGCAGCGGCGAACATCTTATAAGACTCCCGAAGATTGTGATACCGAGTGCCAAGCAGGGACGGAACGGATACTAATTTTAAAAAAGTCTTCGATTTGACTCGGTCGGAAATCTAACCCGGAACCTCCCGATCAGAGGGCGGACAATCTACATCACTCGGCCAGCTGAACGGTGTAAAGACGATCTGCATATTCAGCTGGACAAGGAGGTAACGAAGGATATGAGCCATCAGTAGGCTATTTGAGTCAAGCGGCATGACTTAAATCTTACCGATTGGCGCATCCAGATCGTCGTAATTCTTTTCTGCAAAGTCACAAATAGGTTGAATTCAAAATAAATCAAGAAATACTGTGGTGTCCAAGATACCTACCTTTAACTGCGGATCCTTCCGTGTCATCGTACACATCAGGTCCTGAAAACAAAATAATTGAGCTTCATCAGAAGGCTGCAGAAATCTGTCGCTAACTCAGGTTCTAATTCACTCACTAATAGCCTAACTTACGCCTAACCTAAGTGCCTCGTTTGATGGTAACAATGATCAATAAAGCCACCATAGCTCGCCCCTTCCCGCGGGCGCGGAGTAATTGAAATATAGGTCTACACATCACATGACACAAGTAAGAAAATGTAGTTTTAATAGTAGATGAAAACCTCACCTCCTTCCCCAAGATCATCGTATGTTGTGGATGCGTGGCTCACATCATCATAAACTTCTGTCTGGCTATTCTTTGCTGGATCAGTGACGGAAACATCATCGTAAGTCTGTAAAAATAAAATTCTAATACAATTAGGTCTACACAATAGCGCCTAAGTTTATGCGTCGAAATAATTTTTATTTGTGTAATGCGGCGTAGCCTAATGACGATCGAGACAATGAGATCATGCTCGCCGTATATATACTCGACATTATCATCAGACAATTGGCGCAAATTCGGCGCATGGGGACTAGCTGTGCGGAAATAGTCCCGAGACCACCTTAGAGCCGCGACAAAGTCATAAAACGTGCAAATAGTGCATAGACCACACATTTGAGTGATTGCCCGGGGGCGGTCAGAATGAGAGTAGATCAGTAAAATTTAGAACGTAAAACTTCCGTAAAGTAAACAGATAAAGTAAATTGAGATCATCGAAAACACTAATGATATCATCTTATCATCTTTAAAATCACAATCTATAATAACGCGACAGACTCACCTCTAGTGCGTGTACTGCGCCACCACCGGTGATCGCTTGGCACCTGAATTCAATCGAGATTGTTGAAAATCGGCGTACAATTTTTGAATTTTATGCGTGATGTGCAAGTAATAAATTACTGCGGGGAAAGGCTGCAATCGACCAAAACAGAGTTGCAACTGAAACTTTGACTGCGGCTACAACGTGGGAAGCGTTGCTGTTAATCGATTTGCGACCCACCTGGTTCCAAGCTACCCTCTCTGCCTTGGAACAGCCAGGGAGATTGTCAAGAGGACACTCTATCTACGGTCATGCCAGATATCGTGCATGAACTTGAACAGGTAAAAGTTGCCTCCGGCGAGGTAAGTAAACGAAACACATATGTAGAGTGGGCGTACGTAGAAACCTTTATATCACAGTCCGTTGCCCGAGTGTTAGCAGCTGTGAATACGTAATCTCGGGCGACTTTCCTGGTTATTATAATTAGCTGTTATCAACTGTATGAGTGATATCCTACACCACCGCCCACCTCAGATCAGATATCATATTCTTGGCTAATGATATATGATAGGCCTACAATGGATGACAAAGAATACCAGACGCTCTCTATGCCTATGATACGCTAGCGTACAGTAGTTGCACCGACATTACTGTTTCCTTCTACTAATGATGCATTTATAACTGCATTGTTGATTAATCTCATTTTAGCTAAATTAAAATCATACCTCTCTTTCGTAGCGTTCAATCCTTTAACTAATGCATCTCGCTCAGGCCTTAACTTCTTATCAAGCTTCGGTAGCTTTTCCAAAAACTGTATGGTCTCTAAAATTGTAATCACGAGAACGTAAAATGCTAAACGCGGGCGGTAGTGATTCTACAGTCTGTCTATTTACCTTTAATCTGTTCAACAACGTCTCGCAGGATTGCGTCCGAATCCATGATAGCACAACAGATGTATGGTGTAGTCTAATATATGAGAATAGCAACCAAGGGCAGCTTATAACGTAGACTGAAAGCAACCAAAGAGTAGACTTAGCGGCAACTGACGCAGCACTTAGCGTAGGGCCTACGCGAGTTTCAGAAACACTTCCGCGTATGACACATAAAGTTTTTTTGAGTCATGTTAGCTAAATGATGGCAGATCATATCGATGATATCGCTTGCGGAGACGCGGCTGCACTAACGACTACTGGCTAGGATACCGTACACGACAGAGATCCAAACGACGCGGTTCCGACTGCACGTTCCAGTGGTTGCTCCGGAGCTGGTGTGTTGTGTCTCCATCCATCCAACCAAAGTCATGCATCACTTACTGCAGGTCAGATCAGATGCGATCGTATGGCAGGCAAAATACTGTATCCATATCATTGCGCTGTCACCCTTCAACTTGCGTAAGCCTGCGTCGTATGTCGTATCGCATTCTCAGCGACCGCTTAGCGGTAGCCTGCGCATAACCGTCCCAGCCGCCTCCATCTCTAATAGAACCTATGGCAAGACTCGCACTTCACACACGTAATGCATGATTGAACACTGAATAAGTGAACATGGCCATGGAAAGTGAACGCGTATCATGCGACCAGGCATCCGCTTAGCAGACTCGCAGTACTTTCATTTTGAAACATCACGCGTTTTACGGTGACAACAACATACATCACCGTCCGTAACCGGTGGAAACCGTTACATACAAGTCACCACACCAGCTGTGCACGAAACACAGACGGTCTACTTTCACCCGGCAACGGAATAGACAACAGTTTCGAACCACGAGGTAAATCATATATTATCGGAAAATCACATGCTTGTAAGCTGATAATTTACAACATCGGATAATTGCAATTAACGGCGATTCGCCGGCCATTGATTTTACAAGGTGAGTGCAAATAATAAAACAAAGAATAGTAGTCTATGCGTGGAACTCAATGCAGACCGGCACGTTACAACCATTTGGCGTCATCGTAACACCAGTCATTGAAATAAACTCACATGACCACCCAAACATTGCGCGTAGAAATACAAAAAGACAAACACGATTCTTCGATTCACCCTGTGATCCTACAATAAAACAGACCAGCATTTTATCCGGCCCGTCACAACAGATTCCAAAACCTCTACAGTCCGTATGGCGAGTAACATCAGATTGATCGTTTGGTTAGTTATTTGTTTAATATCGGATTCATTTACTTTCATTTTGGTCACAATGATATTAGACATAGGACGAGTCCGGCTAATTAAATATATATTATAGAAGTGTAACATGTGTACATGATCACAATGAAAAACTTATCCTAAATCAAGCAAGCCACCAACGTTGCTTATCGCAACACCCTGGCAAAGTGTAAAATGTTAATAAAAAAGAATAAGAGAGAATAATAAATTTCGTGTTAATTTTCATATATTTTACCCCACCATGGATATTGCTCAAAGCAAAGGGCAGTTGCGAGAAGAAAAAGAGGTACTTGGATATTGCAAATCAAATCCACAAACGTATACGATTACATTACTTCTATCAAGCAGGGCTTACATAATTTCCAGGGAAGGTGCCAAAATCGCCTGTGCGTTCGCAAGTGCCTACGTACCAGCCGTCGTCGCATTTTTCAACGACTAGCACAGAGTCGCCCTGCAAAAGTTCGAGTTCGTCCTCATTTTGTGGAAGGTATTGGTAAACAGCGATGAACCTCTCCCTAAGTACCGTAAAGTCATCGGCGATATCATTTTCAGGTATCGCAGGCGTCGGTAAGTCGTCTGCGATACACAAATTCTCGACGTCAACAGGCGTCGACTTGCTTTCTGCGCCTGCGACAGTAATATCGTTGGCTGGATTGCTTGGTTCTGCGGTCGCTGTTTCAATCGGTGGTTTGCCATCGACTTGCATCTTGATCCCCAACGCGTCGTCGCTCAACTCTGGGATATCAAATTCGCCTTGACTTTTGCGTGGCTTCGACAATTTCGCCCCACTATTCACCACTTGATGAGCGAGGAACGCAGCCCTTGACATTTTCATTTTATCTAAAACAGAACGCCTCAAGATGAGAATCTAGTGGACAGGCTACTATGCAAGATAATGCAAATGGTCATGTCAGAGTTAAGAGTTGATGATGTCGAAATTCTGTGCATCAAGGTTCAAGCATGGTGCACTCACTTGACACTGTATGTTATGATTGTACACAGGAAGTACAATTACTGGGGATGCAAGGAGATTCTTAACGAATTTCGCTCACGCATTCAAACATAATTATATAAAGTAATGCCTTAGAAAAGTCAAAAATCGAATCTAGGGAAAAATTAACTTGCTCAATTATTATTTTTGCAACATTCCCCAAAGCATAATCAATTACTTTATGTGATAACCATGGTGCCAGTGCTCAGTTTTGAGATATAGGCATCTCGATAAATATTTAGCTTCTCTGCTCCAGGGGATTGCTACAGGCA
Source organism: Botrylloides violaceus (assembly GCA_030412335.1). Lineage (NCBI taxonomy): Eukaryota > Metazoa > Chordata > Ascidiacea > Stolidobranchia > Styelidae > Botrylloides > Botrylloides violaceus. The sequence continues at coordinate 289,244 of JASFYC010000737.1, forward strand.
ATATGTGGCAATTCAGGCAAAATGTACAGTATTACAGATAGACGTGCTATCTGTAGCCACACAAAATTGGCATATCAAACGGCAGTACGATCTTCCTTGGTTCAATGCAAAGACTTTGGTACCAAAGTACAATGTACAGTAAACTTCATTGTGTCGAGCCATACCAACCCATGGTGCCTCGCTGTGTTCCCCAACTATGCACTAGGATTACCGTAACCCTAAACAATTATAGTGTCTTAATCATGATTCGAAAATACAATGACTGTCAGATCGTTCTATGCCAATTCTACTAACTTCATGATACAGCAGGCCACAATTACCGGCTGTCAGTTCAGGCAAATGAATCAAGAGTCTATTGCCGAGGGCCATTGTAGGCTTACGTCATCAAAAAAATTGATCCACTATTCTACAAAAAAAATCACGCACGAGGTTTATCTCCATCTACAATGGAATGTAAAGCACGTTCATTTCTCTACTAGTAATGAACACGAAGAGCTACGGTTATATTCACACAGCACACTACCAGATATCATACCCCCAATCATTATATCTTGGTGTTCCAAAGATGGGAATCTGCCAACATGACACAAAAAATTTCAATAAAACATTCCACGGGAGGGAAATAGCGCATGTAAATTCAAATCGACAAAATATAGAGTGAAAAAATTTGAAATCTTTCTCTCAAAATTATCTCACCGTCTGGTTCATCGTTAGGTGATGTTGAAACAGCGGCTGGAAGGGATGCTTTACTTGGGGCTTCTTTATGCATGGGTGATATAGCTTTGGCTTGAGCAGTAGGCTTCGAGCCTGAGTCATCCGGTTCTGAAATCACTTCAACGTAATTTGACGGAACGATTCCAGTCTTCTGTCCTATGGATGCCTTGTACCTGGAAGTAAAATACAGTATACAATAAAATCTTTAACTTCTGGATCGGACTAATAGACCTCTAGGATGGGCCTACTACTTTGTATTGAGCAGTAGTATTGGAATTACTGAAAAATATACAATAGTAATGTTGTCTGGTTGACCGTTTATTGTAGTCATAGTGGTAAGAGGGCGTGCATATGTGCAGTCCCTGACATAACATCTCACAGGGAATCCCCAAGATCCATTCGCGGGAGTCAGAAGAATCAGGAAAAATGTACCAGGGAGCGGCGTTTTTTTCGCTGGGGCTGTCTGGTCATCGCGTGATCCGTTTAACAATTTCCTTATGTGAATCACACGAGCCATGCTACGTGACATATATAATACTAACGCAAAGAGCCTGAGGATGGACACCGGTCATTGTCCAAGAGCAAAAAAATATTTGTTGAACATCTTCCGGTAAATACCTGCAGGGAGGGGGTAGCAGGTGATGGAAATAAGAGAGTGAGGAATATCCCAATTCCCAACAGATGAAGAAAAAGGCGTTTGGTGCATAAAATTCAGGGAAATGACGAACACTATATTGGCGTGCCACACCAGCTAATAATACATGATTGATTATCCATCCCTACCAGTTTTTATCCACTTTTTCAAGCAATTGGATGGAATCGCCTTTTTTTATGGATAATTGTTTCGGATTTGTTCCATTAAAATCAAATTTTGCTCTGGCCTCTCCTTTTTTGTGCGATTTCCTCTCAGTGTGAGTTAGTATCTGAAAAAGTCAATAAAATGTCGCAATGTTCTAGTCGATAATAAGGCACGACTAAACTACCCAAGCACGCTGAGGAATTCCCAAATTGCCAGATTAGCTAAAAATACCACCACGGTATTGTCGGCGGGACGGCATCCTTTAATTATCTTTTTACAAATAAAGTATTATAAACCACAATTGCGACCACGAGGCCCGGTGATTATCACCGAAAACTATTAAGATAATCAAACGTCATGATACACATCTCACAAGCAATTACCTACAGTACACTTAAAACACAGGCGTTTATAGAACAATTTGCACAAAAAGGTGTCATTATGTTTTAATTGTCAACGTAATAATACATACAGTAAAATTACCCAATTAAAGAAGTGGTTATATTTCAGCACAGCATGCCAACTCAACCACTAATAGCGATATCTCTGTGATTCACAGTCATAATGACCGATTGGAAACTTGACAGACTTTGTACTAAGTAACGTTACCCAGGTAGTAGGATTTGAATTCATACTGCATCATTCCAAGGATGTTAAAAATAGTATCTGCTAGCAACTTCACTGCTAAGTGGCCATCGTAGCAATATTAGTACAGAGCTGCATCTTCACATATAATTACGTAGAAGGGATCATGTCCCATGATAATACTATACCAAAGATGGTAAAATTCTTTCGTAGATTCTGCACTAGATGGCTAGTGCATTGGGATGGTGCATGCATCAGTACCAGTAATGTGTGTGTGTATCACGCGAATGTTTGTAAACGCAGCGAGAATAAAAATAAACTATATAGGCCTATTATTCCTATTCGAAAACCAAGGCCAACGCATATTCAGCAGGCCTTTCCTGCCCGTATCAGGGATCAAGCAAAAAGGTGGCATCGAGATATGGCAAATGTTTTGGGACTAACCTCAACATATGCGACAGGGAACATTCCTGTCGATTTCCTGTCTGCAGTCTCACCCTCATACCAGTCTTTGTTAATTTCCTTTGTGATAATGACAATTTGGCCTTTCTTCAATGCTAATTGTTTGGTCGACTGTGCATTGAAATTAAATTTGGCTTGAGCTGTCAGCCTCTTGCTTAATGGCTGCTTCGTTTCCTATAAGAAAAACCCAATGTATGCCTCATTATACAAACACTAACCAACTCAACAACAACCTTTGGTTTCGTGGGATGCATTGTGACAACATGTTTCGGCTCCATAACTACATGGTCTGCTAACGCGTAGTCTTTCACTGCATACTCTGCGAAACATAAACATTATACAGTCTTCAATCAATTTTCACAGTAAACGGCAGATCAATTGCATGTGCCCTTAACTTGCTAGTACACTACTCATATTATTATAGACGACAAAGCATAGTATGCTTGTAGGAAGTGGCTATGGGCAGCATACTGCACTTGCCAACATGATTAATTAACATAGAAATACATCATCTGAGTGTGAGAAATCATGTATTATAAGTCAAGGTATTTGGTAGATGAATAGGCCGTATTTACATTTTCTTGAGAAATAGGTTCTTACATTATACCTTGACAACTACTGTACGTTGGGAGTTCCATTGCTAAACCAACAGCAATAGAAGCCTACAGGAATTAGATTAACCCTGGAGGTGAATTTTAAATTGTGATTCGAAGATGCATATAATTAGAGCCTACTGAAGATGCATCATTTCAAACGTAGGCCTGTTCATTGAAAGCAGATTTAACTGTGTGATTTACTTTAGACTGTTACCATACAGCATACATATATTTAAAGCACAATATCCACGCTATCACATGGCGTGAAAGGAGAAATAAGTATCTATATGCAATTGGCCCGATACCTAAAAATATACCCATTCATTCATAATTGAACCCAAATAAAACAATTTTCCCCAAATTGTCTTAAATCATGAAATCGCTAACCCAACAAAACGTTCCAAAAATATTTCAATAACTCAAAAATCATCCTCAAATATCTCATTGATGGACAGCATTAAAAGATAATGTAGCCATTTGTTGCTAACAATTGGTCTCTTCCTGGATTTCATTCCCAAGAAAGGCAGCATACTGCTAATCTCAAGGTCCTGATTTCAAGATTAGAGTGAAATCAGGCTCGGGCTCATCCCTTCTTATTATTATAGATTTCATCGCCACCAGTCATATCCGTCCTTAGCTGCCTTTTCAATACAAAAATAAAACATTTATAAATAACACATTCCTCATGGGAAGCATAATAAATTGGTCATTACACATGTGTGTATATTTGATTGTCTGCTGTCGCCTTCACTGTTTGTTATCATTTATAAATAGGTTGCTTGGCCAACCCTGAGTGGTTTTATTTAGTAAGAGTTAACAACAGCCCAAATAAATAGGACCCTATAGGCCATTGATACTTTTTGCTGCATATGTCACAACAACACAACAGCCCAAATACATTACTATACATAGGCTACTATTCGTGCAGAAGAAATATCCTTACCTGTACCATGTACTGGCTCTTCTCGGCTTTTTGCTATCTCCGGAGACTTGTATGGAGTTGACGATGGCTTAAAGCTAAAAACAATGAATAATTGCTATATATCAGCTAACACTATATCGTTAGAATCTAGATTACAGACCACACTTTTGCTAATTACAAAATACAACACAAGCAGTGCAGTCGCACACGCTTCAGAAACACAAAAGGTTAAAGATTGCATGACTCAACGAGACCGATGATATGCTACTGCAACAATGACAGGAAATCTGCCTTCATCTGGTCGACTTGATTGGATCAGAGTGTTCCCTTCTGTCAACTATATCGATAAGCAAATTGGCAAAGCAAAATCGATGTGATAATCTCAGAGCAGCAGTCTTTTTGTAAAAAACAAATTAGAGAGAGTACAAATTCAAATGTTCAAGATTTCGACGCTAGAATGTTTATGATATCGTAGCAGTGATTTGCGTAAGTGAACACTGAATAATGCTATTGCTTTTGAATGATTCAGTCAGCGCTATTGTGACTATTCTAGTATTTATCAATTGAAAAAGTGTCCTCGTATGACACCTGGCAACCTGTTACCTTCAAATATGTTGTCGACCAGGTGTATTATAGTAAAGACTTATTAACAGGATGGGAAATATGCCAGTGACGGACACTTTAACACCTCAAGTTATTAATGACCTTATTTCCTCTCACTATTAGCTCCTATAGCCATGATACGAAAAATAGTGGAGCCGATGGCGGACGATTCAAATAGTAATAAATATAATAAGTCAATAAGATGATTCCATCTTCACCTGATGAAGGAGCAGAGCTCCGAATGCTTGTGTGTTATATACCAATAAACTGGACTGGACGTTAAATCTGTGGTGACTTATTATATTTACTCCTATAGCCAGTGATAATACAATTTGACTAGTGAGTCAAGGAATGTATTCCGAAAGTCTATAGATCAACGCATTACTTACATAATCAAGCTAAGTTGGTAAAATGGATTAGGCTAGCCTGCCAGCCAATGAAATCAATTTGGGCCAACACTTTTCGGGTTAACTGTACAAGGAATGCTTATCTGTAGGCTATTAATTCAAGGTATATACTGTACAGTATATAGAACTCTAAAGAAGCTGTGATGCTGTCGTGACTAAAGGAATGTTACTGTCAGCATGACCTGTTGTACACGTTGAGTTTATTTACATGCATTGGCTGGGTGGTGAGATGAAGGTTAATAAGTTATTTTCATGACACGCTCAGTTATAAGACCTCGGAGACCACTCTAGCAAATTCGAAATCCAAATGGAAGCACAGTTAATCAACCTGATAATGCAATAGGCTAAAACGATCGTAGCAGCCTACCTTGTCGACGATGGAGGTATCCTATTTCCATTCTGCGAATAAAAAAATGTGAAGTTAGAACATTTAGTAACCAAAATTGTACACATGTTTGTTATTACTCTTCTCACCTCCTGGTTTTCCAACAGCCAAGCAAATTTAGGCTTTACAAGAAGAAAAGAGAAACAGAGTAAGAGAGGATAGAAATAGTGAGTCACGGTAGCATCCCACAACAGCCTAATACAATATTGTGGCAAGTCTTCCTAAGATGTATTCATCTACTGTTTGATAACTACGGTAGATTACAAACAGCATATTCAAGTTTCATGGTTCCCATTAGTGACCAACACATACGTTGAGATGTAGAGTAGTAACCATTATTGTGGCAAATGTTCTATATTTCACAACTAGCCACCTACTGTTTTGGAAACGATGGTTGGCTACCCACAATATATTCATTATTCAAGTTACACGGTTTCAGTTTGTGATTGTGACTAACGCATACATTGTGGCCGTAAAGTAGTAGCGTATTACTATAAATATGATATGCTCACCGAAGACCTTCCTACATCATCAAAATATTTATCCCATTTCCTGCTTACAAACTCTTCCAAGCTTGAACTTCGTCGCTAATGCGATTATAAGAAAAAAATGGCCGTCTGATCAAATCTTTCACATCACCAGGCATAATTATCAACAACACGAGCATGAGATTTACTCAGTTTTGGTATCATGCATCATCCATTTTGACAACCTTAGATAGAGTGCCAAGCAAAAGCACTATTATATACATTGAGTTGCTTTGGTACACGCCTACCTACCCATTGATGCCATGCCACCAGTCTAGGACTGACTCAGAAGACCCAATCGAAAGAAACACAAGCAGACAGAGAGTGTAAAAGAGACATAGAAAATGCAAACCAGGATAATTGTAAACAATCCAGGCTTAGGAATCAACAAATAGGTGATCAAACTAATAGACATAGTCATAGAAACATAACTGAATGTCTCTATAGTCAAAAGCCCGCATTCATTATTCCGGTTATCAATATTTTCACGCCTTCAATCGTCATGATACTATCACGAATAAAATGTGACTGGGTGAGAGACCCTCCCCTACTACAGTCATGTTGCAATGGCAGCAATCGATATACTATTTATTCAATGAACCTCGAAGACTGAGCACAGCTATGCAGACGCCCTTCCAAAGACGGTGATGTTGTGGAAGTAGTCAACTAGTCACATATCAAATGGCAAAACCGCAGGCAGGCATGCATGTTCAATGAGCATTGTTCATGTAAAACATCAGTAGGCCTAACGGGGTGACCTTGAATTAATGCTAGAATCATTCACTCTCACATAACTTTGGATTGATGAACACACAAAATTTGACGGGGGTAAACACTATTAGCAATTATCACAAATCAATGTCACCAGGTCTCAGCAGATTACCGGTACCTCAAATATATTTGGAAACCAAACATCAATATTAAGTTATTAACCACAACGAATTTTGTGACCTGTAGATGACATTACATACAACGCAAGGGGGAAATATTTTGGCCAATGAACCTTTGACATTTCCGTCCAATACGCGGCGAGAACGACTTTCATAAAGAATAAACAATCATGCATTGATTCATCATGCGTCATTGTGTACAGATCTCTTCTCCAAATACAAGCATCCAGTGAACTACTCACAACAATTTTAACACCATTAGGTGTGTTTGAGTTAGAATTTTTGTTTTTTGCTGCAATTTTATCCTGTGACTCCTTGCTACGCCATGTGCAATAATCAGCTTCGCTTTTTTTCTGAGTGATATAATTTCAGAGACCATTTAGTATTAGAAAACTTGTGTTTACATAGAACTATGCTTCTCCGCTAGGGTGTTGTACAAAATGCGCAGAGTATAGTGTTTGATAGTGATGATAAATATTATATATATTCGGAATATTAATAAATGAACTTAAAGACTGCTAGTATAATAAAATGGCGAGAATCTTACAACCCCAATTTTCGATAGGCCAATAAAATAAAATTATTTACAATATCTGGAAGAAAAGGCGATATCGAAATACATGTACAGTGGTGTATTGCAGAGATCGTTCTTGTCATACATGAAAAAAGAATTGCAAAGATAGCACCCAAAACAAGAAATTGACAATTGAACCGGTACTGCTACCTGCATACAATGTAGCCTAAATGGAGTGGTAGCCTCCTGAGGCAAATGAATACCAATTGCATACCGGTTTACTTTCGACGACATACGGCTCTGCAGGAGTATAATCGGTGATTCGTCCAAGTTTCTTAGGCTTGTATGGTACTGATGTCACGAGCGGCCTGGCATTGCAAAGGGTTAAAATATTTTTAGTAACAAAAAATCTGGGAGACAGTAAGGAAACATAAGGCAAGAATCAAATCGCTAATACACTATTGCAGAGTGTGCAGACATGCACACTGCTCACGGTCGCTGTGAATAATAGCATGCTACAATCAGTCAACTCAAACTATAAATACCAGCTATAATATATTCAATATGCCTATACACCAAATGACCAAAGTATCACAACACTGACATGAAATTGGGATGAAGTGTATGTCAAACTGCTTACTTATCATGCACTTCAGCCTTTGTCTCTGTGCTCTCGGTTGAACGATGATCATCTAATAAAAAAAATAACGTTACAATTAGTTGTAGATACTAACAAACCTTGATGGTTCACTTCATTGCAAAACTACTTGATATGTAGTATATTAGGTCTATTTATTTACTGGATGAAAATTCTGGTTATGGTGACTATGACAATTATATTTGCTACCAAATGTTACTAACCTTCTTGATCTAATTTATGAATTTGTTTGAACATATTCTTGTACCATGCTTTCGGATTATCAACCGTCTGAAAAACAATGAAGTCCGGATTACCATTGCGTTATCGGTATGCTTTTCAATGAAGCAATATGATGCAAAGGAACAAAGTGTGCCGGAATATATGAAAAATATAGCGGTACATAGCATAATGAGCTTCTGATTCTAAAGGATGTCCAACTGCTTGATTCAGTGACAAAATAACCATGATCAATTATATCACACAGATTTACCGTCCGCTATGGTGTATTGAGATTTGAGAATTAAAACATTCACAAGCTTTCAGAGGTCCGCACCTTCATCAGGTGAAGACAGAATGAAATCATATTTTGGTCACTTGGAAAATGCAATAGACGATGCAGCCTCTTGTCTTTAGAGGTGAATAGATATACTGGTACCAGGAAGCAGGGATTGACCAAATTTGTTAAAAACTGTTACCTCAAATTGACTTGTCAAAGTACAGGGTGTTGCAACTTGTTATATTGACCCTGGGTTTCTTAAATTTGGTAACATGCACCATACTTTCTACAAAAATCGAGAAATAGCAACAAGAACAATAAGCATCCGTACACTTCGGAGAGCTGTTGGAAGTCCAGAATCACTTGTGGGTCCCAAGCCATGGTGATGTTCTGCTTTGATAACAGTAGTCTTCTTGGTTCTTTCCAAAACAGTACTTTCTCCAGGTGCCGGATAGTACGTGTCGGTATGTACCCTGTCACCGTCGACTGTCCTTGTTTCATAAACAGCTCCATGAGGCAGTTCGTGTTTCGGAGTCACCTTGACATTTCCTGCACGAAACAAAGGTGCATCAAAATTTGAAAATCTCAGCTAACAACGGATCACCTAAACCAATCACAGTCGCAACAACTGACAAGCAGACCTTCCTACATATATGATGAAAATTCAGTTAGTGGTTGGTTTGGCTTAGTTATAACATCAACTTAAACAGGGCCTATACCTAATCTCAAACACCATTTGGTTTCCTACTGATCATCATACAGACAACAACGACAAATCAACTACAGTAAGCCTACCACTACTTACCAGATGATTCTGAAAGTCCTTTTCCAGGAAAATGATAACTTGTCGATATCGTGGCTGAAGGACTTATATCAGGATTCTATAAATGTAACAAAATCAATCAATATAATAATATAGGCCTATAGGATCAAAATGTAAGGTCACCTTATGAACAAAGACATGGCAGTAAAAAATATGAATAATATGATATTGATAGTTATTAAGTAATCAGCACCGGACTGTCAGTAGTCAGTACCTATTACCAAATTGTAATTAATCAGTGAAAATTCATAGTTCAAATTTTTGTATTGACCCCAATTAGTAATGGAAAACGATTCACTGTTGGTCTAATAATGCTGATATTTCATGTAGTAAAGGAAGAATGAAAAACTGTGATAGTTACAATAAGTATCTTCCTTGTTTCCCTCAGCAATGTGACGAGGCTAGGTTTTAATAAGGTCCCTTGTTTGTCGGATGTAATCTTTGCAGAAGGGAAATGGTCGTTTGCTGATAGATTACTACGAAGCGCCGATGAATTTCCATGCATGGCTGCTTCCGAATCAAGTAAAGAAGAGCAGTTGAGAGAAGAGAGAAAGAGTGGTGAAGTAGAAGACAGGCCCTTAAGAAAACAGAATAGAAAGAGGCAAATTCAGAGGTTGTTAGATACACCTTATGAGTATCACAAATAACCACAAAAGGGAATCAATTTTGATTAGAACAAAGGTGCACAACTAAATGTCTAAGAGCCAAATTGGGCCCGTGAGAGTATTTTAATTAGCCTAGAGAGAATTCCATGTTATGCAATTGCACGCTGGAAAATGACGTCCTAAAAAAACTCCCACATATTATATCGTAGGCTATGTTGTATACACCGGAGAAAACATTCCCCACAAGTTTACAGAATTGATTTGAAGGCTGCATTTACTGAATTGTACCACCCATTGGATGATGAAGGTATGAAATGATTCTATCAATGTACATGCATGCACGAATTCAAAATTATATGGGCAAACACACTGCACGGACATATAACATGGGAACCGTCTCAGTTTTGAGTTGTTTCCCCTGATTCAGAGTGAACACTCCGGTCATAAATTGTCATATTTAATAATATGTAATAAACAAGTTACCTTCGACACAGGTCTAGACACACTCCGAAACCCCGTTGGTGCAGTGCTTGTTGCTCCTCCGGAATTCACTCTCACATTTTGGCTATCTTTATTAGCCCCACCACCAGGAGTCCATACACCTAATGAAAGTGGCGACAGTACATCCATGAATTATGCATAACCTCTTGCTTTCTGAGTGACATTCATTTTCATTTCTGTATAGTCTATGGGATATTTTGACACACAGGCCTCCAGAGCAAACAAATAGACGTACTGAATGATTGAAAGAGTATATACCAGTTCGCAGTTCACTAGCTCGATGGAAAGTAAAAAAAGGACGTCACCTTATCAAAATGTTCCTATCACAAAGACAGACAGCTGATGTATTACAGAGCAGCCTAGAATGTGAATCGATGTCAAAAACTTGAACTTATCTTTCGTGACCGCATGGCGTTGTGATCTAATGACAAGATCTACTGCGGCATAGACCATAAATAATAATAACCAATGTGAGCAGACATTTATCTTTTGGTAAATGAGTTTTACCAAGCTGTGCCCAATTGGGCAGGTGACTCTATCATTTCATCTAATAAGAAACAATTTTATCCAACAACTGTAACAAGAGAACTCCAGTTATATTCTCAGACACTCTGAGGCTGAAAAGAAGGAAAGGTGCATTTGATTGTCTACGTCCTTCCTATGTAATTCTGGCACCTTCAGAATAGCTCTGCATACCAATGTTTTAGTAAGTCTAAGGCATGATACGACTGGGACTAAAACGCACTCTCCTTTGTTGGCCAATACCTTAATCCTCAGTTCGTCACAACACAAGTTGGTTAATCTATTCAAGTGGAGCAAAGACAACATTAAATTGGCCTAATTTGATTACCATACTATATAGGTAGGCCATGAAGCTACTTACTGAAATTTGCTGCAGCTTTATATGTTGGTGAAATCACGGTATTGGTAGGTACTGGAGATTTGACCTGAAAAGAAAAATATAGCTTTCAACTTTCTGAGCCAGTCAGTTGTAAATTACATTACCTACTACAATCTAGTAAATTTGAGTAGCCTAAATAAAGTGCGAGTAGGAATTGACACCACAGATTTAACGTCTTGCCTCATGTACTGTGAAACTTAAATCCACAGTCTCAAAATCCTACTATAATTTCAATTGATTTGAATTGTCCTGACATCGGACCCACTAGATTTGTAGTAACTAATGTAACAACATCATTTGATTGACTAGAGGGAAATCAATATTAATTAATCACTTCCTAATAGGCATCGAGTGACAAATGAAAGTCCCAATGTAATATCCACGGCATATTGCTCACTAATCTGGGCTGTTAATCATTAAATATAGCACAGCAAGACTAGACTAACTAAATGATTGCAATCGGGAGCTAACATGTGAACTTAAATTGACGTCAGTATTATCATAATGGCAACTTAACCAGATCAATTGCAAACAGATTATCATTATTGGTACCTGTGGCGAATTTGATGGCCCATTATCGAAGGATGCAAGATCTTCCATTGCAGGAGGTGGAGGCAAAGGTGGCAAATCTTCTTCAGACATCGCATCTGACAACAAACGGTATATAATATTTATACATTAAAATTCTTGAAATTTAGCAACAGGAAAACAATACCTCTTAAGCTATAAGGATTTCTCTAACAAATCATGCATAAAAGAACACAGAGTATCATGCAGAAATCAGTCAATACATGCAAGCTATGCCAACATAGGACTATTTAAGCCAAATCCAATTGCTCACCATCAACACAAGGAATTTTTGAATTACTTTGGTGACCATTTGTTGAGCAGTTCAAGTTCTGCTTCTCATTCAGACTGCTGATGATTAGTTGATCACGTACAAATTTGCAAACATTCTCAACCTCAACAACCCGGTCGATTTCATCAATGTCATCATCCGTGTACGATCTTTCTTCCATATCTCTACTTCTCATACAAACGCTCTCAGACTGATGTGATGATATACTACTCGCTTTAGAAAAGCCGTTTTCATTCTGTGTATCTTGCTTCAGTATGCTAGTACCACCAGAATGGGAACTTTGGCTGGTATTGTGAAATAGCTGCACTGGACTGTTCTTATTCTCGAATGTTACACCGTTGGCATAAGGTGTGCTTCCTGGCTTCCCGTTCACAATTTTGATTGTATGAGCTACGCACTCCACATTTTGTGAAGACGATTTTGAAATTTGGCCACTACCATCTACGGTGACAGATTTCGATGAATTGTCAATGGAACGTAGCCCAACATTGCTTCTTGCACTTGATGCATTCAATGAAAAGGGTTTTGGAGCGTGAAGAACTGTTGTCACAACAAGCGATATGCAGAAAGAATGAAGATAAGCATGATATGAAACCTTACACGTTAGTATGGTCAAATTTTCAAGGTGCGCTCACCTGCAAGAGAACGTGATGTCCTTCTAGCTCGACTCATTGCAGCTATTAGCTATTCTTGTGCCCAACATTCAACAACAAGTATCCTGAATAACACTATGCATTAGCAATTGAACTCTGTTACATTAGGTATCTTTCCTGCAAAGCTTTGAGTGTATTGCATAGGTCTATGTTTCGGCATTTAAACTAATTTGCCAAGCTCTTTCTACCTAGAACAGGATATATTATAATCGACGTGACAACATTCACGACTTCCCCCATGAATGCAATGTTATAAAAATGACGTCTGATCAATAGTCTTGCATTAACTCGTATTGCAATTGTACATTTACACCATCATTCATTGCAGCTAAGAGTATACAATATGTTATTACTGTCATGTCAGTTTGCATATAAATGATATAATTCCTGACTACGACATCCTGATACTAGATTCCAAAAATACTGCTGCGTGGCCTGCGTTTATGCCTATAACATGATGCACCGTGTGATGATCAGCATTTCTGCATTACCCTCATCTAATACCAGATCGCCGGTAAACTTCTTTTCCTTGTTTCAATACATGTCATGAAGTTGACATAGTAGCTAAAATTATCACACGATTATTCCACTCCACAGACTACAGATCTACACTAACACGGCAATGCTTACACAAATCCATGTTATTCATTGCAAATTGCGAAGCCATGCCACTTTTGAAATCTACATTCAACAGTTTATCATAATCGCTACACGGACAGGATTGTCACAAACACTACAACAATTTCCACAATTACCGGATGTTATTAATGAGAAACAATGACTACGCGGATCCATTAAGTTCGCAGATTGGGAACGATCTCTTTGCGTATTGTATGGACGGCGCTCCACACAATCGTCTTCCATTTTTTGCACAGTGGCTTGCAATACATGCAGGATATCATCCAACTCCTTTTCACGCCGTTGTTCGAAAGTAACTTTATTCTTCGACATACCAATGGATTTAAAGGCATGTGTTGCAGTCAACTTCCCTACCACAACAAGTAAAACCGTTAGCTATGTTATCAACCTTACAAAAGCCATCTATGAGACAAGATTGATTTTATTCCCTCAACTCTATTGACAAATGAAGAGCTTATCTAAGCAAGCAGAAACAAACCATCAATTCATACCATACAAAATAACAGGGTTCGACAACACTCATTCATGCTTTTATAATGCCTGTCTACAAAATGTTTCATTTCGCTATATAGTTAGTTATATTTCCTCTAGACTTCAAGGAATCGAGCCCATTGAGGTCTAATTAAGTCAATGCATTCATGAAACCATCAAACAATGAAAAGTACCATCAAGTCATTTACAATGTTTACTGTAAGACACCACTCCTTGTGCACACATTTCTACTTCACTAGTGTTACTGACACTATGTCCATGAAATTTATCTATATTTAATTATATATATAATGTAACTAACTAGACTATGGAATCGAGATCAAATTTACTTCTACCATAGGCCTACATATTACGCATTGCAGGCCTAACCTTATATGAAAGAGCAAAACACAGTTTCTAAAGGTAGCCTACTAGAGATCGAGACACTTCATCAAAATAAAGATTTTCTACTAACCTGGTTGCGGCACACTTTCTGTAAATAGTACAGCCATTGGACTGATTGGAGATGGTAACAGTGGCACGATTCCATCACTGAACCCACTTGAAGGACTGACGAAAATGTTACTAGCGGTAGTTATGTCCAGTGGTGTCAAATTTTTCTGCATCACATTTCTACCATTTTGGGATATGCTGGTGCCGTTTGCATCAGCGTTTTTTTCAAGCAAGAATGGCCGCTGCTTGTCTCGTACGTTAGGTACCGGTAGTGGTTTCTCACTTTGGTCATGACAAGAATTTTCGAACATTACTAGTTTGTGACTGACTGGAACCCAGTCTTGTCTAACAACACCACCTTTATCTTCAGTCATTTGTGGTATCTCCTCATATTCACCATTGATATGGCTGCCCGACTCCAATGACTGGATGTTATCATCAGAATGACAGTTTTGATTCATATTTTGCTTATCGCATACAATACCACATTGACCATGCTCTTGACTAATTAGTTCATAATTCATTCTACTCCTCTCTTGGAGCCGGTTTGTATTTGAGTTGCCTGGAGAATTATCGCTTTCGAGAGTATGGATAGTTTCAGAAGAGGTTATAGATGATACTTCACAGTGCTTCAATTGATCCGTTGTTACAATTTCTTTTTCCATATTTTTCAAGTGATATGACACCTCCCCGTCAATAAGGGTGTCTCCACTAACACTAGAACCATCATCCCTTTGGCCCCCTCTTCTGGAACTTGAACAAACAATTGCTTTCGTTGATTGAGCATCCACAGCGACAGTGGCACATGAGGCTTTCGAAGGAACATTTTGCTGATATGCAAGACTTGCACTGACAGCTTTACACATGTCTACAGTCTTACTTTTTTGGGTGAAATTTATAGATTGACAAGGCGCTTTGACGCTGTCATGTAAGATTTCCACAATTACAACACTGTCGTTATCAGCATGCTCAAAATCAACCACTGATATGGATGTATCTGCATCAGAGGAGCCTTTGTTGTCATGTTTTTTGGGCAAAGATTCTTTTAATAAATCATCGGATTCTGAATTTTCGGAGAAATTTTCTCCTGAAGAGTTTTGATTGGGATTTCTTTCATTTCTGATCGATTCGCCCTGCATCCTGTGTCCAATAACTTTAACCTCATAAGTATTTTCAGTTGGTCTCATGGCGTCTACCTCCGATATAATGTTTGATTCTGCATTCTCATATTCCACAACATTCCATGAGCCGTTACATTTCTCCGATGGTTTCCATCCTGATTTTTTAGAATTCCTATTTATGGCTTTGTATGGCAAAGAAGGTTTGTATGGCTGATCTAAACTTTGCAAAGCATTAGATAATTTACATATCAACATATGTTCACATGTTTGTGTGTCATCAGCATTTTCATGCCCGTCAACAGACTCTGGCTGTTGTATACATTGCGTGAGGTTTTTAATAGAATGATGCTCATCTAAAGCTTGCGGAGAAAATTTAAATAATCCAATTTGCCCAGAGACTTGTGGTGTTTGGCTAACGTTCCCTGCAGAACCTTTACGTACACGGCTTGAGATACTATTGCCCGCCTCCGATTCATCAATTGACTGACGGTGTGTAGTGACGGAACCACACTCTACGTCTCTACCAGGCTTGCTTTTCACGTAAATAAAATCATGATTTGTAGTCGCAGTAGAAAAATTGTCTTTATCAACATAATACATGGAGGAATTGCGGGAGACAGGTGACAATATTCTAGACTCCTCTAAATCTAATATCTCATCAAACGTGCATGAAAATGGGTCGTCCATTACATCATCACATGAAGAGTTTGCTACTGGAAAGTGCAGTATATTCCCCTCCGAATGGTCCTTTCCGTGCTCAATGTGATATGAGCTTCTTGCAGAATCCAAAATTCGGCTGTACACTGAAATATCTCTGTGATCATCATATACCAATTGGTCTGGAATCTCATGGGACGTCATATTGTAGTGTAGCAATTCAAAAACTTTCACAATCGGCTTTGACATGCTTACTTAACATGTTGATCTTGGAGTTTCACATCACAATGGTACATTAATGCTATACTTTATAACAGTATAGGCTATTAGAACAGTCTCTAATCCATACACATTTACCACGTGCAAGTAAGAACGTCATTCAGTCCAAATATTGAATACGGTAGGCTATATATATATATTTATGTCCCCATTACTTTCAAAGACCAATAGTGCTGTGTAAATAGGCCTTATCCCTGACCGGAGTAAATGCAATGAATGCAGTCCTTTCAACTCCAAATTCTGCATTACGTATCATAAACTAGCTTGCACAAAACAACGCTCTGATGTAAGTCTAAGCTATCTCACCTGGTTTACTATAATGCAAACATAACAATTATCATTCATCAATTATTCAACACTCATGCACTCAATCAGCATTCAAAACAAACATGCTCGTAAAATCTTGCACATATAGGCTACGTCAAGGAATTGTCATTCAATTTGTATCTTGGATGAGGACAGTATTCTTACAAAAGTTATTCAGGTACCATCATTGCACTGCAAATATGAACTCATATTGCAGGGGTGCATTAAAATTTGTCAAATGAGTGCTGACTATTTAACATTCATCCCTTTTAGCAACTCGTTATTAATTATTGTGGTGCTCAGCATTCAGCACTAAGTAAATATTCCAGCCCAGGTGCTTTTATGCAGCATGCATGATTAATATAAGCAAGCATGCCAGCATCAAATCCACTTACCAATTTGAGTGGGCGCAGGGGGCATCATGTCGTCTGTCATCATGATAATATTCAATGAGTTTGTCCAACGCTCCTTTTCGTAAAATTGTTACAATTTTCCCAGAAGATCACTTACGTTACAAGATTTATTTATTATGTGAGTGATGAATCACACAGATTCTACCGCACCGTACCAGATTGACTACTGAATCTGAAGCGCACCCAATAACCATTTGATAAATGAACGTACGTAGACTACGCAGCAATGCAGGAGTACCGAAATGTTTCTGTTATCGTCTTATCGACAAGCGAGGAAACGACGAAACCACGACAGATTACGCTAGGCGACGTTCCGACCTATGGAATCCGGAAACGCAGCCATCCAGCGCATAGAGCGTATTGCGTATACATTCTCGGTTCTCGGTTAACAGCAGCCGGCCGTCCTGCCTCAGTGAATGCCATTCGAGCAAATCAGCGGTTACCCAGCCACGACGTTCGTTGTCATCAAGGCTTGCATCGTTTGTGACCTACCACGATACGCTATTCATTCATATAGTCAACATCATAAAATCACCAGGATTCGTCTTTATCATCGCCGACATTAACGATTGTACGATAATAGGCACCGGTCAATGCGGTCCTCAAGTCGTTATCAAACTCATAAACCTTCGGCAGCCTCTCCGAAAAATCCTGCATTCACTGAATCCATAGGCCATACGCCACCCTGAATAGCCAATGACATTGATTACGTCTACCTCCTTGAATGACGGCCTTACCGATCAGATTTATCGAAGAGTTTGGCGAATGGTTAGTTTAGAGAGCAGAAACGTAAGCTATACAAGCACAACCCTAGGATGTTCCGCTAAACAGGTCAAGGATCAATAAGAACTTTCTGTCACATCGGCAGCGGCACTTGCTAGGGTAACTGTTTCGAAGCAATATGGATGATCGTTGTACACCGCCTGCAAAGACCACCTAGGGATGCCGGGGCCATTATGTCACACCCGATAACATAACAGACTAATCACAACATGCAACTCGTAGCCAATAGCCACCCCCAGCACAAAACTGAATAATGTATTGAAAATCACTGGTCAACACTAAATTTGTTGTTTGAAAAATTTCAACTGATTTAGGCTAATATTGGGTTGCTGATTCCAAATCTGAAACCCGTTTTCTCCTATCTCGTCACATTTTGTCGTAACAGGTATGACGTATTTTTTCAAAATGACCCCCCCCCCTGATTAGCACAGCTTGTGAATTCGTTAAATGTTGGTCGGTTTCTATTGAATTCAATCAATATAGGCATGGTGTGACCAATCAAGATATTTAGTCCCCGTTTTAAGTCATCAATAAATGAACAAATGACAGGAACCTGTTACAATTACTAACGAAACACATCGTTTATTGCTTTGAAATGACAAATTGAACTAAACTGAAACTACGGAAGAAATTTTCTCTTTAAGGCTTTCCTCGCATGGGAAACATTTGAACATTCTCGTTTGAGGCTCCAGATATAATCTGCCATCATAGGAATGTCCCAACGGCCCTGATAGCGTTCCTCCATGACTCGGATATCCTGGTGAAAACGATCGCCTTGTTCTTCACCTAACTTGTCCACATTACTTCGTAAATAGTGAAGCTTGAAACTCATGTTGTATTCTAGGTTTTCAAAACTTAGTAGTAATTCCTGTATAAGGCCCTTGTAATGAGACCAGGATCTCAAGACTTCAACACAGGATTTGCAAACACAATGGGGAGCCCATGATTTATCTTGGTCTCCCAGCTTGAATTAAAAATATGCCAAATTGACTTTTTTTACTAAGTCGTTGACAGCTAGGCTTTTAGCAGACGTTGTAAAGCTTCCACAAATGTAGCAAAGCGCATATTAGGGCTGTTGGAACACTTTGTCCTGGTTGCACCAGACATGCTAAATTTACCAAAATACTAGGTGAATTTTATATAGATTACTGACAACTAAATGATAAAAACCAAGATTTGGTTTGAGAATAGTTGGTCACCAGCTATAAGAACACTTGTAGTGGTAAACCTGCAGGAAACAACTCTAAATAATAGCAGATTTAAGAATGTTTCAACGTTAGCGCGAATGGATCAAACGAGAAAATGGTATTTATGGACAAAATTTGATGTCACCATTATAAGTAATCCTGACGTGATAGAGAAAAACCGTTTTCATTTATGAAATCAGCAACCCCAATATAATTTAAATCAGTTTACAAAATGAAAACAACTCGAAAAAATGTTTTTTTTTGTAGACCAGTGAAAATTGACTGTATTGTAATATTTCAATATTAGCAACCTTGAACGAGTCCATACATTATTTTGAGTACAATCGTGAGAACTATACTGAATTTGTCAATGGTGACCACATTATTCTCAATAAGACAAGTTTTAAAATTCAACAAGAGGCACTGATGGAACAGTGTCAAATTGGCAATAAGGCACTTGAACAACCAGGGAAATAGATGGCGCAGCATGCAACTCGTAAATATTCATTTGGCCTGCAGTCCAAAACAAAACCCTATATTTTCTATTCTTTTGAAGAGCAAGGTACCAAAACCATCACTCACAACATCATAAGTAGCCAGGATAAAATATTGACCATACTGTTAATGGTGAGAAAAATATCAAATTGGACATAAAAACTAAGAAAATAAATAATCCTATTACCATTGGCACTACAAAAGCTACATAAAAATAATACAGGAACATTTCATTAATGACCAAGTCGTAATAACTTACTCGCCATGTTCAATGTGAAACGCTGAATAATTAGAATGATAAAGGGCGAAAAAACATCACAACATCTCATTAAGCAAAAACGATTAGCATTTAAAAATTTTTTTATAGTAATAAGTCTTATTTTCGTCTTTATGCATGAATACCATTATCAGTACGAATATAGAGCATCTATTGTTTTTCTTCTTCATTGTGTTGATGTTCGATGACTACTTTGATCAGAAGTCATCTCATCTCAAGGCTGCATCAGGTGAATTCAGTGCACCAGTACCAGACAATTTTTCTATACTTCAATTCTTCGTGAATCTCTATTGCCCTCTTGTTCTCCAGATTCATCTGCTGATGACGATGTTAACGACATAGCTGAACCGAGGAAAGGCCTATTTTGCGATTCGTAGGGTAAGCCTACATCAGATTTTTCTTTTGTTAATAGGGGTAGCGCGTGGGTTAGTGCCGAGGCAACTGTAACGGGTGCATGGTGATAGGGCATTCCCATTCCACAATTATTCTGATATTGCCTTGGACTTGACGGCTGACTTCCTCTCGGGCTATCATAATATTGCGCAGATGGCCCTACATGATCAGCTCTGAGGGGTGAATTTTCATTGTCACGACGATATGCTGAAGGGCTGTGTAGTTGTTTCTCGGCGTTTGGTTCGTAATATGGATATGGTGGAGACTGAATATTCTCTTTATATGGTAATTTACTTCTGGGGCTAATGTGACCAATGCCTATCTCTTGTGAATGTGTTGATTGACCAGATTTGGGTATATAGTCGGATTTGGGTATGTAGTCGGGCGAGAATCCTGCAGAGCCGGGTGGTGTCAGTGGGTGGTAATTGGAACTTCCTCCCTCAGCTTGTACTTCACTATCCAATTCAGTCAATCGAGCATCACTACTTCGTGATGATACGCCATGATCTTTGTTATGGTCGTCGGTCTGTGACAAACTTTTCAATTCATCTATTGTAGAATGTGGCGACGCTTGGTCAGTGCTGTGAAGTGATGATACACGGTCGTGCCTGCCACTTGAGTCTGGTATGTCACCATAGGCCGGCGGAATGTGTACGTTCATTGTTGCCAATCTAAATAAATAGGCCAGAATAAACATATTTCAATTCATCGGTACCAACATTAAGTCATGTAGGAAAATGGTTTTTCAACCCAGCATCATGGTTATGCCTTATCTATGCTAGGCCAACGACAAGTTTTATGTACACGAAGACCGTAGCCGTAGGCCTGAAGGATATAGAACAGTAATAAAGCAGCATCGACTTACCTTTCATCAATTGGAATGGCTGGTTTCCTTAATTCAGGATGTGAACCCACAGACGATGTAGTAGATATAATCGAGCTGAGAATACATTTAAGGAAAAGGTTTAATGGACATTCTTGCATACCAAAAAACAAAAATTTGCCTACTCTCTGTTGCGCTTCAACTCATCAATCCTCCTAGCACCTTTCGATGACATATCACCATCACTGGCAGTAACACTTTGCCTTCCATATCCTACTGTAAGAAAATGAAAAGACATTTACTTTCTCAATCTTAACAATATCAGCCTCACAGCAACACAATCAAATTGGCCTCAAGTAAGATCCACCGCCTGCTATGGAACATGATTCCAAAGTCCCATTACCTCGATTTTCAACAGCCACCCCATTCTTTCTCTTTCGCCGGCCACTGTCATCGCGATTCACATATGCCGATTGCTGTTTGTGAGCTACAAGTGGACGGGACTCTGCAGATAAATAACATGGGTTGCTGTAAAATGAAAATAGAAGAAAGCTGCCATGAATCCTAACCTGCTGAGGCGCCATCCATGACTGGAATTACATCATCATATGTTTGCGGCCTCTGAGTAAATGCAAACTTTCTGTCATAGGGAGACTCATTCTGAAAGTTCGTGGAGCGATATCCAGTCAACGGAGCTTCGGTATCATTGGAATCATCGGCCACAATCCCAGCACGGTTTGCATTTGCAATAGGTCGCTCTTCTTCACGATCTGCATCCCTTCCAATCACCGGACAGTAATGCTTTTGTATATCTTTAAGGATGTGGCTACGACTTTTTCTAAATTGACAAACGACATTGTAACTTTTGAAGTATGTTTTCAAAAGCAACATAACTCACTTGAATTTGCAGTATACAATGTAGCAGATCAGTATCACTAGTAGCAACGCGATGCACACGCCCATAATAGCAACAGTTTGACGATGATATCGTGCCTCAACGGCTTCTAAGTATAGAATTACATAGCTTTAATGGAGGAAATATGGTGAACATAAAACATGCAACACCCAATTGTGGATCATTTTATTCCCTTTAGTTTGTCATTATAACTAGTTGTCAGCTAGTTGCCACTCAATTGGCTCCTATTGTTTAATCCAAATTGCTGTATTGATGTGTTTAATGACTGGTTGAAGTGCAACATGCAACTGACTGGTCACTTTCTAATGAGTCATGAAGCCTTTATTCCTTGTCTTACACATGGCGCCAGACAGGGTTTTCAAGTCAGTATAATTACGTCTGCTGGTGGACTGTGGAGCTGTAACAAATGTCTACATACAGCCAAGAATTATCATTGGAGCACAGAATAGTTGGCTATTAAATGTATTCTCTCGAAGACACAGTCTGAAGGCTACCTGCAAAGGGGTTGAGTTTGTGAATTGTGTTTGCTCTTGAAGAAAGTGAAGGACGCTGAGAGGAGAGAGATTTTGTGACTTGTGAAGAGTTTATGAACTTAGTCTGGATTCGTTATCATGGAAAGAAGAATGTTTACCGATAGATCGGATCAGCCTGCGTCAGACAACAATGGAAAGGCCTGGCCAGAGATCTTGGGACGAAGTTGTAATATTTCTGAGATATGGCGCTCAGCTTGTGAGAAAGTATGCCAGTCGAATACAAAGGATCAATGCAGCTCTTGTCATAGAACCACGTGCAACTAGCAATGCCCATGATGGCTGAATCTTCATCGACAGTTCAGAAACCAATGACGGTGAAGACAACGAGGTCTGCCTTTCAAACAAGTTCAACAGTTGTTCTGTGCACGACGAGAGTGCCCTTGATAGAACACAAAAGAGCAATGGAGAAGTCACGAAGACAATCATCGTTCTGTCATATCTACAAGTGGCTCTGTTTCACAGTAACATCAAGCATCAGAGACACTCAAGGTAGCAAGGCCCAATATCAACCAGAAGAAAATCCCAGATTGTACAATTTAAAAAGAAAGCCATAATATATGAAGCTGAAATTCTTGGGAGAGCAGAACGGGCCTCCGCCTCGGTAAATACAGAAATTCATACAATGTTAAATACAGATCACCATCTGACAGAAGCGACAAATGGGTTGATTTTAACCATGTGGAGGAGGATTTGGTAGTCATGCCGCAGGACAATAAGCCGTGATTCTGAAAATATTGCCTCGGATTCATGATCAAGTGTTAGTGGCTGAAATTAGAGATCTTTCTGTTGCCAAAGAGACTGAAATAAATAAAAATTGGCAGAGTGACAAATGATAATGAAGTCTCTTGAGGAGCAGAAATACCGTGATATAGAAAAGGATCTCTCTCAAATGGGTATATTACTGTATAGTCGTATGTGTATCCTGCCAAAGACGCTGAACGTCCCCATGAAAGTATTTGGAAGCAAAAAAACTGTATATGGATTTGAAGGTATCTGCCCTAAATAATATGGTAGGGCGAAACGATTCATGGTAGAAAACAGCGGGAAGATGACCAAATCTGACCTTTCCATATTTGCTGGCATGGTTTCAACAATCAACTTCAGGAACTGTTTGCATTTCACGTCAATGATTTCTTATGGGCATGAAATGAAAATTTTACCAATAATATCTTGTCTAAACTGAAAAACTCTGACATCTGAAACTCTAGCTGTCTCACAAGGAATCAACAATGCCGTCTACATAACATCACTTATTTTCAGAACTGTGGAATGGTGCAGCGGGAAAGTTCCAATTGAAGTCATAACAGACAACTTGTCATTGCACAATGCACTAAAGTCTAACAAGAAAACTGCCGATCGCAGGTATCAAAGCGATGGTGAGCAGAAAAGAACTCTCACGAATGAAATGGGCAGAAGGTAAATATCAACTGGCAGACAACTTAAAGAAAGCTGGGCCTTCAACATCAAAACTAGGAGACTGTGTTATATGATGGGCAACTTGAAACATTTAACGAGAGAAGATATTTATGCATTACCAGTGGTCATCTGTTGATCACTTCATTTCCTCAGTTTGTCATTATTGCTAAAACTGTTACTTATTACTTAATCTGAATGATTGCTGTGTAAGGACTGGTTGATATGATATGTGCACTGATTAGTGGAACTGTCCTATATAATGGGCAACTTAAAAACATATAGCAAGAGAGGGATATTTATGAATGCATTAGGCCTACCAGTGGTCTCTGTTGATCACTTCATTAGTTGCTGCCTAACCATTTCCTACTGTTTAATCTGAATGATAGCTGTATACTGATTCATTGCTGTGTAATGACTGGTTGCTGTGAAATGTGTACTGATCGAACCACTTTCTAATTATTAATATAAGATTGGTGGCTGTGCATTTGGGTCACTTTCTGTCTTTTCATGTCAGTCTATTTTTCTGCTAGTGGACCATGTTGCTTGAATAAATGTGAATATCTATGTAATTACACAAAGGGTCAGCAACCTATGCTAGTGACGGACCAAATGCTTTCGACTTTTTGGCGGGGCATAATTTTCTATAACACTGATTCATATTAGATTCAGTATTGGTAAGCCAAAACAGCACGAATCGCAGACGCTATGCAATAGCAATAGGTTGCCGACCCTTGATTTACACCAATCACTACAAAACCAAAGAATCACACAAACTACCAGAAATTCTCACAAATCAGGACTAATTGTTACATACAATCAGTAGCTATTATTTGTTGCCAGTCAAGTCAATCAGTTAAACTGTACCATCGGCTTGAATGTGAATCTGCTCTAAAACCAGCGAGATACCTACAACATGCGATTGGCATCAAATTTGTCAAATTTGATAAATGTAACATACTTCTTGGATCGAAATAATTGAGTATCTTGTTTCCACACCTTGGGCCAAAGTAGTTAGGGCTGCACCTGCATTTCAAAAGATTCTACATGAGACGGCTTTGATTTATATCTATGGAGCATACATGTGAATGAAGTTTGTATATATATATATATATATATACATCCAATGCATGCCAAGGCCTTTAATTGGCTTACATATACAAAATTCTTTGACTCTTTTGACTGTCTGGTATAATTCAGATACGATTTGAAATAACATTTCCTTGTATCTAATAGTACGGTATTGATTGTAATATATACAGTATATATATACCGTATATACTCGCCTATAGGTCGCACCACCGTATAGGTCGCACCATGAATTTTGTGTTAAAAAAGTTGAATTTGGGGTTGACTCGCAGATAAGTCGAACTGGAAATTTTGGGACTTAAAAGGCCCTTTCCCTAGCTTTTTTGTACAGATAACCAGTACATTCAGACCCCTAACCCTGTTTGAGAAATGACAAAAATATAATGCTGCATGTGCAGAAGACAACATGGTTTGATTACGTGAGCAGAAATTACTGGTGCATGACCTTGTGCTATTGGTTGTTTTGGTATGTGCGTGCACGAGTGCATGCACGCAATAGCCGATAAGTTTCGCTTTTGTTCCGACTTGGTGGAAATTTTCACTCAGGTATGACCACCGTATAGGTCGCACCCTAGTTTTTGGACGAAAAATATGAGAAAAAAGTTGCGACCTATACGTGAGTATATACGGTATATATATATATATATAAGTGTTTAAACGCGATTGAGCAAATACAAATGATAGTTTAGAGCTGAAACACAGACAGCCTATGGTACAATTTTACGCCAGCAGCACCCATGCAAGCAGATGAGATTCACGAATCAGACCATCACATCACAATTGCCCTGACGTATATGCATGCAAAATCTCAAACCATGTCCAACAATGATTAAAAGTGAAGAAAGATATTTCGGATAGTTTTCATAATGTGCAATATGATCATTTAAAATGCCTATCCATGAGTAGTATGAACTCTTAATTTATCAGATTCTGTCCCACTTCACACTGCTACGATTTTCATCAATGCAAAGATTCACCAATCGACATCTTTCCCACATTTCAAAATATTCTACTTGGAAAAATGTACTAAGGAATTTACCAACAATATTGGATCCCACCGAGCGCGGCGACGGTATATCAACCTCTATCATGCGACACCTTTTTCCAGTGAAGCCTCTTCTGCACCTTATGACGGGAAAGCAATGTAATTGCCTCAAAAAAGTGTTAGTGATTTCACGTACTGTAGGTAAGCGATGTCAACACGATTTGACATTGTTGAATGATCGGCAATGCATGCAAAACCACAAGAACAAAACATATATTATCAAAATTTACGATTGTCCTGGAATTTTTTACAATAACCAATAAGCTGAAACTAACACAAATTTCGAAGAATGCTCAAAAATTATACACCAACTTCAAAATTATACCAGACAGTCAAAAAAATGCAATTTAGTGCAGTAACCAGTGGTATATAAATAATGCCTCGAGCTATGGCAGTCAAAAGAAATTCCATCAAAATCTACTTACCGACAGTATGTTTCATCAGTCTCCGGTATTGAGCAACAACGACCACCATGCAAGCAGTATGTGTCCACATGACTTTCTCCACATGGTATGCATATCTCTGTATCAAACAAACAACATTTATGCAAAGGGAAAACCGGCTACCCTCAAATCGCCAGCCAGGCACCAGATATTTACAGGCTCAGTCAAACTTCCATCACAGCACAATTATCAAAGCCCAATTATCAAATATCAGATATATTAAATGCTAAATGCCATCATATATATTTTCAACACACAACACAAAGTGAATTGAGCATAAACTAGCTATTATTCACAGTAAATTAGGTGATATAATATATAGCATTCCATACGTCAGATCAGCTGAAAGCCAGGCCACACAATTAGCATGATCATAGTGAGAGCAAGACTTAAACACCACAATACAATGATCAAAGCAGCATGCATAACAAAAGCCCAACATTGACACCCAATAAATCATAAGCATACTGGTATCCACCAATTTATCCAGCAAATGCCACGCCGCATTTGTACAGGATCAAGGTGTAGAATCGTCCCCTTAAGACCTTAATTACTGATGATTCTAACCCACTGACTAGTATTCAAAATGATTGTAAGTTCTTCAAAATTATGTTGATTATTTTAATTCATTTTGCAATACTGGCCACTGGGAAAGTATGCAGTGAAGGTTAGTGTACATTCCAATTACCCGGTGAGGTTGGAGATGCAGTAGTAGTAGTAGCGGTACCAGCAGTAGTGGAGATATTATCATCTTTAACAGTTAATGTATAAGATAAACTCGCATTCCCAGCAAAATTTGAAGCTCGGCAAGTGTAAATTCCGGCATGTGAAGAATCGACTCTGTTAATTTTGAGTTTTCCGCCACCACCTCTGAAGGCAATATGAAGAGATCTGAGGTAAGCCACTGCCTAACCCTGAATCAGCGTGGATATATTACTTCTTCTTGATTTTAATTTTCATTCCTTTTGATTTGAGTGGCAAGACTTTGGAATCTTTTAAGAATACTGCCATTGGTCTTGGATTACCAGACACTTTGCAATTGAAAGTGAATGATTTGTCTTCCTCAACCTTCACTTCCCTATCAGATTGTTTGAATTTCGGCGGTTTCACTAGTGAATAAAATATAAAATACACCTTCTTTATAAACATCAAAGCGATTAAAAGGTATGAATGTAGATTAAATTAAAAGAAAGCGCTTCATAAGCGCCAATGCCGCGATTTCGCTGGTGTCGTCCACTACGTCTCAACATCAATTGTACAAACAAACACCCTAGTTGCCATGGACACGGGGAAACATGCCTAACCCAACAAAAACATGACGTCACCTCTACTCGTTCAAGGCGGGCTTGGCAACGTGCCTTGTTTTTGATTGAGGTGTGACTTGTAACGGCTAACGATGCTTTTACCTGTCGCTTTCATATAAAGGTATTCAGTTATTGTATATATATCAAAATAAGGTGGGAGCACGCGCGAATGAATGGGCTCGTGTTTACTAGGTTGATCAATGACACATACATTCTTTTCATTCCTTGAATTTCAGTCGTAAAGCGCCCGAGCTCATTTAATTCTCACAAACGTCGGCGATAAGGACACGACAACCTATCGCAATAGTATCGCGATCACACTTAACGAGAAGGTCATATTTTCGTCGTTAAATACCAATAACAATGCAACGAGGCGTTGCAACTGATGTTCTAATGGTCTCAACGCTACACTATAGTCTCGTGACAAAACGTTATAGTCAATCCATTACGAACGATCAAGCCCGACCCATCTTTATTGTCGTGAACGGAAGTCGCGAAGTGTTGAAACGTTTTGTCAGTCAATCAAAAGCGCTCCTCTAAACAGAGGTATGAAAAGTATGCGAGGACATTACGCCAACGAAAGCGAACGACCCCTTATATACACACGGCAACGCCTACAAAACGATGTCTGCTCGGCGTAAGTGCGTGGGTGTCTAAACATCGATGTTAGACGTGGGCGGTAAGGTTGCATTCATAGCCGGTTTGGAGGGAGCTAGCAACACGTGTGAAAACATGTAGCGACGACCTCTTGATTGCTTTTAAGCACACGAAAACGGTACGTACAAGTAAGACATCCCCCGTTTTCTTATCCGGCAAAGTCGGCATAAATTCGTCAACGAAGTAGCCAAGTGGAATGTCTGTCATCGTCACATGGCTCTAATGATAACACGCGACACGACATGGCATACCAATTCTCCCATTGATTCCAGCTTATGCTCAGGCTGGCCTCACAAGGTCACAGGCTTAAATTTGCAAGGTTACGTTATTCGGCATACATCATCGTACCTAACGTGGAGATACAGAATGACAGGAAACGATATCTCTAAGCAACCGCTGAAAAGAACACAACTTGAATGCGTCCTATGTATCCTAGTACTAGCGGATGTCAGTTGGAGCCGAAAATGTTTCAACATCAATTGCGAAAGGATACGTCAATTACGTCTGATCAGGAAATAACTAAGGCAAAATATGCCAACATCGCACTGTGAGAGTCAGACCATGGCCATGGTCAGACTATTAAAATGTCAGCAAAGTGAAGAAGCGCCAAACACAAATTGCGGTAACTTGTAAGGTTGTAACCACGATTCATACCACGTCTTCTCATGCGTGCATAAATCATATCGAGGTAATTATACTGACGCAGGCGATAAGCAATCAAATATTTCCAGAAAACCTGAAAATTCCAACAACAGGACAAGCTTTCGGAAGCCCTAATCAACACAGTAATTTAGGAAATTTGTAACAGATCGACTCCGTTCATACTTTGAGATATGAAGGAAGCAATCGAACGGTGAAAAGTGATCATATTTCGTCATTCGGGTCCTTAAAGTGCTCTAATGGATGACACAAGCATCTACTGCCCATTCGTAATAATAGCCTATAGGATCGCGAATACCCAGTGCGATGACGTAACACAAAATACGGCACGAAACATCGTTGTTAGCAACCATACATAGACGCGCATGGTAACGTTCTGCGTTGGGATCACTATAGGCCTACTTCACCTCACCTAGTGGTAATTTGACGTAGGGCATAAAACTACTGGAAAAAGCACACCTTTCTGCTTATTTGCCACAGGCGCCTTTCATGATGGCAGAAAATTATATTTAATCTGGGAAACTCCGCCTTCAGCAATGATTCATAACATTTTTATGAGTACTCATTACCTTGCCATCTCGTCAAAACATGAAACTGGCCACACGTTTTATTAACCCTTTAAATCAGCGACCATGCCATCAATTCAGGGGTAGTACTAGAGAACAATATGATAAAAAATTTATGATTGCACCCATTAAAGTGTATGTGAAATATCCTTATTACCACTAAAATTTGATCTAGCATAATGGCACAACAGTCAACATAAATAACCAAGAACACAGAATTGAAACCTGATAAAGGTATCGTAAGCAAAAGTAAATAACTGAAACATTCATGTCATCTGCACAATAATTTTAGCTTCACCGTATAGAGAAACAGCAGAAGATAACACCAGAAAGAGTGGATCATGCAGCAGAGCAAGGGAAATAATATGCAAATAATCACTCACCGCATCCTGCACACAATATTTTCTTCAACTTCTTTGCTTCTCGCATTTTACTAACAGGATCATACTTTATCCTATGATAGGCAATCAATAATTACCATATCGTAGACCAATTTCATTGTAGTAGTCTATAGGCTATTGCATCCTATTTCCAATTTGAAGAGCAGAGGCCTACTAGACCTATATTTTCGAAGGGGTCTATCTCACCTGAAGAAATTTGATCCAGGCATGTTGGATTCCAAAAACAGAATGTATTCGGAGTTCTTTCTTATTTTGCATCCTTTCCCTTTCTTCACTGGACCAAATATTATGGTGTCACTAGAACTGAGCCCACCTGACTTAGTACCAAATATACTAGTCACTTTGGCAGTTTGATTTTGTTTTGCTGGAATGGTAACTTTAGCCCGGATAACAACTGGTGCGCTGAGACAAAATATGATTTAGCTTGAAACGCCTCGATAACATTAAGCAGTTTTTGACTGGCATGGAACTGCTGATCCATCTGAATAGCAACCAGTTTCTCAATGCATACCGGTGTAAGAGGGGAGCTTATCCTCTTTTTGAAATTCAATAAATCCACCTCGGCGGCATAGCCACCAATTTTGAGGGTATTAGCTGGGCTGCAGTAGGGAATCATTCCTCGAATAGTCAATGGCGAATGACTGAAGACACGTTAGTATCAAAATGTGAGTCCTAACTTCTAAGTACTTTGAAAAAACCTGAATCACTACAAAGCCGACACCGAAACATATTTTTGTCTGAAACATTTCAAAGCCTCCAGCACTCAGCCATAAAAAGCAGTAACCTCAAAAGCTGTGACAGTATGATTCATTATTAATATAAAAAAAACTTGACCATCTTCCACACATGACATATTTTCACCAAGGCCAAGTGGCTCTGCTGTAATAGGATATGACTATTTGAACAGCTGTACAAAAATCACTTCAAGGTAATTTTTGATGTGTCATCATTACTTCTTACAATTTGAATAGAAAACTGCATTTCTCAAATACTAAGCTACTATAGTCTATCAGCACATGTAGCAGTTGAATAAAAATTCCAAAGGTTCCATTGGGTAGGCTACCTAAACAGTATCTGTATTTTTGTACAGTTGATAACCAGACCACACTTTATCAAGACTGAGCCACACAACTTCAAAGCCCTGGAATCAACTTGTCATGGTTTTCAAAAATAAAATCACTTACTTGTAAGCTCGTAATGCAATGTCCAATTTTTGTACGCCTTCCACACATTTCTGTGAATGTGCACTTTGCAAAATAATGCATATTATTAAGAATATACAAACAAAAACTCCGAAATTGTAGTATGCCATGAAGCTTCTTCACAGTAAATCAGTTCAATGGTAAAATGAATACTTGGGATAATCCTACAATTCTAGTGGATGCTAAGGTGCTTTACAAATAACTATATCGACATCTTCGGAGTTTTCCTTCAAATAACTTAGGCAGGCAGGTCGTTTACTAGCAGATTTTGACTAATAAAAAGAACAGATAAACATAAAATATTGTACTCTTAACGGAATATCTACGTTTGTCGAAATGTCTACCGCCTTGCTCTATCAAGCATAGGGTCGACGGTCGCACCCCTAACTCCTTTTGGCACCGGAAGCCGTTGGCAGCTACGACAACTAAACTAATCAACCACTGCAGCTGCGGTGTAGTAGAAATGCTCGAGGGAATGACTACTCGACCCGACGCAACGTCATATCAAGCGTGTAAATACAATAGAACTCCCGTCTCGACGGACATTGCGAAACTCTGATGAAACTAATCTGAACAGATAGCGGCATGCTGCAATATACGAAAGAAATGGCTAGAAATCTCAAAACGCTTCATCGATACGCCACCAGCTGCGACACATACCGGTACGCTGAACTTACTGTAGTGGTAAATCAATTTATTTACCTACCAATAGATGCACGCATAAATACAATATCAACTCCCTTCATCTGGCTAACATTGAACATTATCATAGGCTGCGAGACCGACAAAGCAATGGACATCACATCACATTCCAAGAGTTTGATGACGCCCACGCCGAGAACATCGCGCGACGGCAACGAGAAGCCGAATGATTCAACGATCTACGTTACTGACGTTTTATTTCGGGTAGTAGGCCTACCGCCCGTAGTAGTAGTACCCGTAGGTTAGTTATCTATAACCTGTCAAACGTAGTCGTGGCCTCTCTACTCTACTGTAAGTAGGCTGTTGGCACTAACCTATAAATTTATGCATTTGATATATACGACTAGAATATATTATACCGGTAGGCTACTACACTCTCGGCCTACTTCAGCCAAGCCTAATAGGTTATATTTTCTAGGGTAAATTTTTGTTCTATGGCCTCCTAGCCTGCTTGCCATTCCAGTCCATAGATGAGGTTATATGATTGGGTGGCTGTGCGCAGAGTGAATTTCGTCTTGGTATATATCCTAGTCAGGTGACAGGAGGTTGTTCAAAAACCGATGTCCTGGCAATTTATCATGATGATAGATAGGCCTACTCTCCAACTCCCTACGTCTATGCCTAAATCGCATCCAAACTTCTCAAACATGAGCGACGAAATAGAAAACGCCATTTAGGCCCACGAAACGGAACTGAACAGGAGCGAAATGCTTTTATCATTAGCAAACTGGTGATCACGATACGAGCCGCCTAGATTTGATGCTTTTAGTAGGCTATCTCCCAACATCGCAACGTTCGCTACGCTGCTAGCAGCAAGGAGGGGTGTCTTCCCTCTAACCGTCTAACGCCATGTGTCGTATTGTTCATCATTCAAGGCGAATTACTTTGATCCCGTCGATGTATAAGTCAAATACCGTTGGTCAGAAATAGATGTTACGTAAGCCCAGTCCGGAATGTAGGCTACAATTAACTCAGTAAGCAACCCAGACTTTGTGGAACTAGGTGTGAACGTGTAACACATAAAATATCAAGCGCAGAATTAATCTTTTGGAGTTCGATTCTTGTTAAATCTATGGAGAATATATCGTAGGCTATATGCCAATATACTATCAGTCTATCACCTTTCAGAGAGATATGCGGAATAGAAGTCACATTATTTTAATGGCGTCGCCGAAGGCGTGAGATTGAGAACGGACCTGCTCTCTCATGTAATCAAAGCAGCCTATTCATGTTTGGATCTGTCACACAGAAATATCACTGCATTATGTCGGAAGAAATTTCTCAATATCGAAGTATTAAAAATCACGTGACCACTCGCAGCTATCCGAGAGCACAACAAAGGTGAGAGATGTCAACCTATTGAAAAGGATTTACGTAGCCTACAATAGGAGAAAGGTGTCACAAGGCTACGCACAAGCGTCAAGCGGGTTCTTTATATTAGGCCTACTTTCACATCAAATGGCCCAAATGCAGTTGGTATGAGTTAAGTAAGAGTATCCCCGATTAGCTTTTTGCTAGGGTTTGGCGTTCCGATTGCTTATTCTATGGTTTTGAATGCGTGGTTATGGTTATATTTTCCCCACGTGTTTTTTTTACCCCTTTACTTGCTGACGTCTAGTTTTGGGACACTGGTCTTCCACAACACTTTCTTCCAAGATCTGTAATTTATAGGCCTACCTTCGTAGCAGGCCTTTCTTGTTCTATTCAGAAATACCGCGTTTCTTTTAAAGAGGCTCAATCCGAAAATACAGTTAGGCGCAGTTTCGAATCAAGTTGAGGAAAGGCGAATTTTCAATTACCTTCAGTTTATTTTGTCATTGATCTTGTCTGTCTGCATAATAATTTTGGAAGTTTTCCGATCGCATATTCACCGTAGTCCGTATAGCCTAAGTTAACCCGCAGAATGACAGGCTGATCGCATTTGTTTACTTGACTACCATCTGTAGCGGTCGATGCAAGTGGAGCTTGTATTAGATCTCTATGATTGAAGCTCTTACGTATTTAGTCTTTGTCAACGCACACAGTCGCGATCTATCTAGCTGAAGTCCTTTATGGCAATCCTGACCACAAATAGATCCCAGTAAAGTTCTGTATTTTTCAGCAAAGTCAACCAACGGATACAACGTACTGTATAGTATTTACGAAAGTATGGTCAAAAATTTGTGAAATTGCCAGACTAATAACGCACTAAATGATGAGAATAATTACGAAGTAAGGAAGTCATAAATGATAGATAAAGGGGACGCGTCCGACTACCGGTGCGACCCGTGGTCCCATGACCCCGAAACGGGAAAGAAAGAGCGACGACAGCATGGCGATCTAGTCTCGGAGCAGACGTTCTCACGTACGCTAGGGCTCAGTGGTTGGGAACCGGATACGGTTACTCTCCATTACACCATCCACAAACAGGCATAACCAATTCGGTTTTGAGAGCAGTCATTTGAGTTACTATAACTATATTAGTCCATTGGTCTATATAGGTGCAGTGCATAGTACGCAATTGGCCACGCGACCTTGTGTGGTGACTGAAATCGTGGCGGTTCAATAACAACCAATGACGCACGGTACTTTATTTGAGACAGTCACTCGATTGGAAATATATGTTGTACCGTTGTATTATACTGAAAGGAGCAATTGAATTCCACGCGTAAGCACTCCGCACTACTTTCTCATCCAATTGAAATTTATGTTCTTGGCCTCTTGGGTATTTCCAATGGATTCGGAATAATGGTCCAATGTGGTGCTCATTTTAGTTGACTTCATCTGCTTTGACATGCTGACGTCATGAAATTCATTAATAAGCTGCCGAAAGCTTTTTACGGTACAATATATGGTTTATACCATATATGTTTATATAATTCGGTAAGTATAGGGGCTGGTCACGTCATTTTCCATGGAAACAACATAGTGTAGTTCACCTTAACGGAATTATAACCTATAGACCCCACAACTATAGCCTATAGACCCCACAAGTCTATACGACCGGCGTGCAAACAAAGTAGGTAGTAGCATGTAACATGAATTGAGACTACAAAATAAAATATAAATGTAGATAAACTTCCACAGTACTAGGCAATTAGTGTAAATAGGTATAGTATGACCTTGGATGGCAAGTGGTAATGGGAGGATTTGGGGATGTCTGTTTCTGTTTGTATATTGAAACAGCTTTATTGTAGGCTCTATCATGGCCTACTCTAGGAACTAAAGTAGGTCATGGCTCTATCCATAGACACCGAACGCTGATGTTTTATATGCCTGTTGATTGATTGGTTGATAAGGAAGGTAAAACAAATCGTTATTCAAATACATTTGCTTTCTTTTTCCTGAACTAGCCTATACTATTAATAGGCTGCGCTATTGTGTAGCCTACGTCATCCTTACGCAATTGATCGCGTGACAATATGATCTGAGAACACCCTGAACGACGTGGACGAGTGCTCTTGAAGATTAGCTAAGCGACCCCGAGTAGATTGATCTGAATTCCTTTCA
This sequence comes from Botrylloides violaceus, assembly GCA_030412335.1. Classification (NCBI taxonomy): domain Eukaryota; kingdom Metazoa; phylum Chordata; class Ascidiacea; order Stolidobranchia; family Styelidae; genus Botrylloides; species Botrylloides violaceus. The sequence continues at coordinate 324,843 of JASFYC010000737.1, forward strand.
AATTATTGATTAATATTCATTCATTAGTGCCAATCGCGTCCATTCATAACCTTCTCTTTTCCAACACACTGCGCCAACGCGTCTGAACATGGTCACGCGGGTTTCTTTTGGGTGGGGTGCATTAGGTATATTTAACAGTTATATTCTATTTAGCTACATTTTGACAAGTGTTGACATACTGTAGCTAGGTCTACAGCTAAAGGCTTTTGTTTTCTTGATTAAATGGAATAACCTTTAATCTCATTACTTGATGACGTATTAGCTTCGTTCATTGGCTTAAGTGTTGCGTCAATTTCGAATGCCATTGATCGAAAGTAGATGAGAAAAGAGAAATTTGTAAACTGACCACAGCCCACAGACGATTCGTAAGACGTGAACTCAGCCTACGTCGGCGAGTCAACCTCTTTACGCAACAGAATCGAATAGCACATGTCATCAGTAGGTTATATCCGCTACTACAAATACACACATGTATATATTTTAGAAATGGGAAGTTCCACCGGCTAAATGAGCCAAGTTTCTGTAAATGACAGGTTATGAATGCTTTCATTTCGAAGACACACAATTCGGGTTGCTGTAATCAACGATTTCAAATTTTGTCAGAAGGAATGAAACTATACTGTGACTCATTCATCTTAATATAGGCGATGTATTTTCAAAACAACACGGGCGTTAAAAGACAAAAGCAAGTAGAGTGCCGAAGTCAATCGCTGACAATTGATGTTCGGTAGAAGGATATGGCGTGACCGCAACCCGTACTACTCTATTGGCGTGAAGGGAAATATAGGTGAAATGACTCTTGAAGAAATTCGTAATGTTACTATTATTACTATTAAATTCACTGGGATCCAATTTATACAAAATGCCAAACTCATGACTTTACAAGTGACAACATCTGTTCAGCTGAGATCGACATCCATTTTAAAAAAGCCTGTGTATGTGTCTATATGTAACTCCGGGATCAGACAATTTGAATGTTCAGTTACCATTTGTACGTAGGCTGATGGTAGCTACCCTCTCATGCATCACATTTATATGGGGTTTTTCACCATGTTGGACCAACCAAACAAACAAATACCCTAGGCTTGCGACTTATGGCTAATACTGTAGGGTAACCACTAACCAGGGCATGTTTAACGCCGCCGTTGTCGAGATGTTCGTGCAAAAAGCACATATATTAAGACAAGTCGTCTAGACGTTTTCCTGGGAGTTTCGTTTTCATGATTATCTGTTTGTTTTGAACGACCTAAATAACTTCAATGAATAATATACCATCGCAAAATAGTAACAGAATAGTTTTTTTTTTCCAATTTGTGACGTAGGCCACTTCATATACACCATTTCGAAGGATTTGAGTCACAGGTTTAAATGGTGAGTAAGATTTCTAAACATTGTTCGCGGCAAATCCCTGTCTAAATGAGTACGACCATAACTATGCTTCTAGAGTGTGAGACTGTTTCATCGACGAATGAAATGTTGTTCTGGAATTTCATCAATAATGATCATGTATTCACGGTTTATAAAATATTCTATTCTTCCCACGTTTGGGGCTAGAACACATTCATACACTCATGGCCTACTACATTCAATGTAGTAGGCCATGATACACTATAGAAATTTCCTTATATGATCATACTTGACGATGTCCGTGAATGGGAACGGTGACGTAATACACGAGACTAGACCTTCATTATCAATGTGGGTGAATCCTCATCCTGAAATGAAATAGATAGGCCTACAGCTGTGTATGATGAAATTGTTTCGTGGTGTCGTAATTAGCAGTGCGAGTTCACACTGTACCCTTGGTTTACTGATGGAAATGCCATGTAAGTTTCGCGATCGACATACACTAATGATAAAACAGCAATCTATTAGTTTATATGGTGTATCAATTCATTGGAGATGTTACAGGCTAGAAGTCTTCGCGATTAGCCCTGTCACGGTTTAAAATGTCTTCCTGCACATAAATACAACAAATCGCTGTTGACATAAGGATATATTGAATTCTTGACGCACTCGACTGTGGTTGCGAGTTGTGCATTGAAGCATGGAGAAAATTGTAACCGCATTTTGGAGTTACTTACACTATAGAGACGTATACTTACACTACATGGCACGGCATATATATAATTTCATAGCTTTGCTTAGCGCAACATTTCTAATATTATGCATATCAAGACTAACTGAAATATGTTTCGTGTTACACCCTGTTTATTGGTATGCCACTTCTTAGTCAATAATGTGACAAACTTAGTAATAGGCTATAGTTGTTTAAATTTTTTAAAGGTCATTTCGTAAATGACTGTTAGTCACTGTTTTTTCTAACGTGGTCTAGTCAGGTTATAAGACTAGGAACAAATATTCTTAAATTTCAAATCAATATAATTTTTCACACTTCTTACTCAACTCACATCAAAACTGGGCAATATATGAAACCGCTCCATTTGGCTAGACGTGTTGAAGACAATCCATTGACACGCAAATACGCAGCGACTCATAAATGACGTCGCTTATTCATAGCCGTCTCTTGTCTGTTAGTAGGGCTAGGTGTACGCTGACCGATGACAAGACACGCGGTGAGAAAATAGATAGGCCTATCCCAATTTTTCACATTTCAACGGCAGAAGACATCAGTCATTGTTTGTAGGCCTACTCTAAAGTAGGCCATGGCTTACCTATAACGTTTCTTTGAGAAATGGCTTTATTTGATCCTCTGCGTCCAACGATGAGCACCTATCGATCCAGCTTACGAACCGGGGGGCATGGCAATCCGCACGGCGACTTGAGAGGGGCATTTTGCGTCGGGTGTCCTTCTGTTTTAAACCACCTCATTTTGACTGAACCTGGTCCGGTACTGGATATCGCTGGCAACTTGGGAATTGGTGCTCTGAAGAGGAAGACTCAAACTTGCATTTATCAACCGCTGATGATATAAACGCCATGGCCATACCATATTGCTGTGCGGACTTTGATGTCTGTCAGTATAGGGCTACACGTACAGTAGGAAGCATATTCAATATGTCGCAATGGTTATAGCTATTTGTTTGACAACAACGAGGACATTGAGTATCTCTACTGTCATTTATGAACTTGCTATTTCCGACGACACGGGAGCGCAGCTGACGTCAAAGTCTGGATTTCTATAGTTGCGATATACGCAAAGGGCAGACTTATCGAATCCGGTGATTGGATCGTAGTAATATCATTACAACACAAATGAGATGCAGTGGCGCTTTGTTCACCATGATAATCACGAACCAAAAATCCCACCTGTATAAACATTTCTCCCTGATGACTATAGAAACACCCTATACTGCCTAAGCAATCCAAGCCTACTCATCGCGGAATACGTGACATATGGACGAGGGCAATTAATCTGCGATGTATTGCTTCCTTCTTTCCGTTTCTTGTCAGTCGAATGGGTCATGAGTAAGCTCCGAACTCAGGGGAAAATAAACCGCGCAGGCATTCGAAGTTTCCGAGATGTTCTCTTGTCGTTTCACGGAGCCGGTCTACGCCTATGTGAGAAAAGCTAAGTCATTGTCGAAATAGGAGTTGGCTAAAAATTTGTAAACTCCAAGAAGTGAATTGACTGGTTGATCCGCTCTTTACAGGGATGATTGACCCTGTGGCTCCCGTCAAACACAAGATATGTTCTGCACAAATTTGGGATATCACGAACTTATGCGAGCAAATCCGAAATATGTCTTGTCATGCAGATCTATAACCGTGACGTCATGTTGACAACTTCTCAAGCCAGCAGTGCCAGATTCTGACATAAACGACGTGCTCAAGGGGAACACTGTGCTCACGGAGAACACAGCTCACAGGGAACCACGTGGTGGCGGAGATCACGTGCTCATGGGAACAGTGTAGCCTACTGACGGGGAACACTGCTGCTCACGGGAACCCCGTGCGCGTTGGGAACTACGTGTGGTCATGGGAAACACTGCTGCTCCCGGGAAGCACGTGGTCGCCGGGTGACCACGGGCTCACGGGAACCACGTGCTCATGGGGAACACTGGTGCTCACGAGGGACACTGCGCTTGCGAGGAACCACGTGCTCATGGGGAACACTGATGCTCAGGGGAACCACGCACTCAGACCGCCCAGATGCGTCATCCAATGTGTAGTCTACATTTATTATATAACAGCTATGAAGACTGGAATATATGGTTAGCGTATAGCGCTGTATATTATTGGATTATATCGTTATACGGTATATTGCAGTCACCATAAATGTTTGTAAATGGACACATGTAAAGCTAAGCCAGTCCATGTCCGTCCCGGGTGTATGCATTTATTGTGACTGGGGAGCCGTGCTATGTGCTCACATGGTTAACACTGGTCTCTCGAGGAACCCTTATCTGATAAACATTGGGCCTTTCAGATAGAGTGAGGCCTGAGTGATGCATGTTCTGTATATACATGTGTGTTGCATGATAGGCCTACATCTACTCGTCTACTACAGCTACAGTCCCAGCCAAACTTTGTTTGTGTTTCGTTCGTTGATCGTCATTTTTGGCAGTTTTGAATGTTCACTTGCGGCCTTATTATACTGGATCGAGTTTGACGTATTCGGAGTAGGCAGGTATGGCAGTTTATTTTGATTTTCCGATTCTGGGTATAGTCATCAATTTAGGCAAACCGCTGGAAGAGTAGGCTATGCGGCGCAGCGCGTAGTATCTGGGCTAGGTTATATTCAAGCGGCGAAACGTTGCAGTTACATTTTTTTATTCACGAACTAGGACATGTCGCGTGCGACACCTGGCGGATAAACTACGCGAAAGTACACTGAGTCACTGGACCCCTGTGGGCGACAACTAGAGGCGTAGAGGATTCGCCCTTGAATATACAATATCTCTGTGCCCCATTCTGGGTAGCCCACTGGTACGTTTTGCAGGGAGTGAAGAGTATGTAGGCCTACAACGATGTATTTTGTTTATTTACTCTATGTGAGTGTATATGCAGATTACCCATTTAGTCCACATTAAACATAATCGATGTAAAGGCAGGCCTATGGCTATAGTTCAAAGCAATCCAGGATGAAGGACATTTACTACAACTACACATATACACCTTTGATGCTGAGTAGCTATAGGCCTACGTGGTTGATATAGTGGAAGTCCATGGCAGGCGGTCAATCTACAAATGAAAAGTATCGCCTCCCCGCAAATTTAACGACAGCACACAGTCTTCACCTGTCATCCAGGGAGTAACTCCAAAAGCAAGTGAAACTATTGCACTTTGAAATATCCTAGGGACGACAATGAATCGGCCAAGCTATATCTTGTAATGCTGGGAACCGCAGGCTACATGGTGAATAAGGTCAGATATATATTGCCTTGTCGTATTAGATTTCATCATCAGCTATCACATAACTAGGCTACCACTGTAGTGTTGTAGCCAAAGCTCAGAGCAACACAATCTGCTAAGCTAGTTAAGCTATCATGTGTTAAAGTGACTAAACAATATCCGTCTCTAAAGTTGTTGTCCATGCCACAAGTTCGTCGGCTTCTTTTTCCCATGTTTCATGGCGTTTATTGAGGTCAGACATATCAATGCGTGAACTTACAGGTGCTGTACTACCAGGACTGTCTTTACTTGCACTATTGAGATATAGTTGTTTCATTGCATTTATCCGTTGCAGTTTTTTTTCTCGCATTCTATTCAACTTTTGTTCTGTGTCTGTTATTAAAGTTTTACTAACAGTGGAAGGGACTGGACTTTCGACTGCTTTGGCAGAGTTTTCAATGGTATCATGGGCATGGCCATCGGCATAATACACCAGACCATCCAACCCTATTTTAGAATGAACAGCAGATGGGATGGTGGACAATGGCTGGCTCGAGGCAATCCGCACCCAGCTTTTACGATACTCATCAAATGATACTTGTTTTGGCCTCCTTCCAAAGCTGTCCGTACTTGAAGTTGGCTTTCTTGGTGAAAAGAAATCAATTTTACGTTGATTCCTACTAGCTTTCTCTAGATCTTGACCTTTTAGAAGTTCAATCAGTTTCCGGCTTTCTGTCACACAATTCTTCACTAGTTGAGTGTATATATGTGGAGCTGTTTGCAATAAGCCAGCTGCCTCAGTGTTTACTGCATTTTCGAGAACAGGATTTGACAGCAGTGCTTGCAAGTTGACAAGTAGTTCAGTCACTGAAACTTTGCCTGTTGGATTTTCACTTCTCTGTTGAAAGGCATCAACACAAGGTTCCCCGGTTAAGGGATTGATGTTTGGATGAAACGGAATTGTATTGAATTTAATCTCTGGACACTCGTCATCATAATTTTCAGAGAATCGTATTGTAAGATGAAAACGACCGTTTTCCCAGATGCTATCGGTCAAACCACATATTGTTGCGTACCAACAGAAGATGTTGCTTTCCGACGGACTGACGTGTATTCCCCATTCAGGGTTCTTCAATACCTTGCTATACTGTCGTTCTAGTAACAAATATGCTCGACAGTGCATGCCTACGCAGAGAGTGGTTTGGATCTAAACTTCCAGCGTAATTATGCAGACGGTATAGTCTGACTCTCTACGGAAGAACTGCAGTTGCGTCCTTAATCCCTACGACAAGAGAAGCCTACCAACCATAACAAAGGACATCTCAGGTCGTGACATCTGCTCCTACGCAACGCCTGTGAGCTATGATGCGTATCAGGATCACGGTCGACTGCACTCTCAATGATTGTTTTCGATATTTTTACTATCGCCCAAACTTTTATATTGAAGAATGTAGTGGAACCGATTGCAGACGATCAATAGATATTTTAAATAAGATCACAACATATTTAGCGTCCAGCCTTAGTTTATTGAGAATTAAAACATTCACCAGCTTTCGGAGCTCCGCTTCTTCATCTTAATAAGATCGCCTTGGGCGAACGCGAGAAGTCAACCACACTTGAAGTTGAGTGAAACGACAATACTTTCTCACCGGTAAACGCGTCATCAAATGAAACTACAGACATGCCCTACTCTAAAGTACTCTAAAGTAGGCCATGCTACAGAGACCAAAAGTTTGATACATCGTGGTTGAATGTTATGGTGGCATGCAGGCAATCGTGTCACCACACTGGGGCTCAAGCCGACTCCGATATTACCGATATAACTAACATATATTTGCGCTTAGGCTACCCGTCTTGGTTTTTATATTTTACCCTTGTCTGTAACTTTAAATTGAGATTTAAATGCAGCGACAGTTTTATTCCGCTACTTTTGTATTGCAAATGAATGCCGGTTAGAAACAAAGCGTGCACGAAAATTGTGACGATTGCTATGCTTTGCATGTAAACAAAGCATATATATATACTCACGGCCTATTTAGTAGGCCATGATATACTGTATTTGACTGTGTCACGGTTCATTGCCTTTTATCTACAGTACCGAGGCTGTGTACAGTACACATTCAACTCATTCTACGTCGCGTGTAAGACATATAGCCTAATCACTGCAGAAGTTTTGCTAGTCTATATAAGTCGTTCAGATCGGCGACGATGGAGTGGAGCGAATTATTTTGCCGTGCAGAATTCATCATATTTGTTCTCTGTTGCGCGTTTTGGCAACGTAGTCGCTACCGTTCCCGTCAACGAATAGCCAATACTTCAAGCAGACACGTTTTTATAACAGGTAAGCAGATTATCTCGTCGCATACTGTATATGTAGATTGTAGGCTAACGTATATCGGCCTACCGATCTAGACTGGGTATAGCTGAGGTCGACGAAACATTCTTGAGTAGGCCTAATAATGACGTTATACTCAATGCTTAGGTTGCGACTCCGGGTTTGGAAGATTACTGGCTCTCCGGCTACATGGAGAAGGCGTTCACGTCTATGCTGGCTGTATGCTTCCTTCTTCGGTCGAAGAACTCGGTGAAAAATATGGCTCTAGAATGAAGCCTGTTTTGATTGACGTCACAAGATCTGAGAGCGTACGAAAGGCTCGTGATCACGTCATGGCGCAGCTGAATGGGAGAGGTACCAGTTAGTCGACGTAATATAGTCAATATAGGCTTTCTGTACACAGTAATCTACCGCTGACCAAGAGAAACGCGAGTGAGTCGCGCGGCGTTCACGGGCCTTGAACTTTGACAGTGCCCATTGCACACCACAATCACTCGGCTCCTGACGCCCGCAAACCGACTTCACTTCTGACTTCCCAAATTTTGCAGCTCTATGGGCCATTGTCAATAACGCTGGGATTTCAGGCATCAATTTTCCGTTTGAATGGACAACGAAAGAAGACTGTCAAAAAACATTGGATGTCAACCTCCTTGGAGTGTATGACGTCACGTTAGCGTTTCTGCCACTTATCAAGCCAGGGAAAGAAGGTTGTCGTTGAGGTTCCCTGCCACGCACGCATCTGATCGTATAATCTGCGTAATTTATTTGACAGGAAGAATTGTGAATATTGCCAGTATCTTTGGACGGGTTGGTCATCTCCTCTCAGGCTACACCATGTCGAAATATGGAATTGAGGCGTTTTCTGATGGTCTGAGGTAAGGTGTAGGCGGCCTACCAAGAATGGCTCAGGACACGGGTATTTCCGATACAGGCTACAACCGTTGCTAGTATAGGTTGAGTTACTATAAAGTAACACTTTCGTTTTAGCCTTGAATTGCACCCTTACAACATAACGGTTCATACCCTCGAGCCTGGATACTTCAATACATCTTTGATACCACATTCCAATGCCTTCGAAACGGCGGCAAGGCAAAGGTGGACGAAGCTCGATAACAAAATCAGAAAGTCACATGGAGAAGAATTTTTAGAAAAAGGTAATGTAAGAGTCATCCAAAGTATGATGCACTGATTCGATCTGCGGTATGCTTACCGTGTGAGCGATATTATCGTAGATGATCATGTCTGTGGCCAGAGTTTTAAAGCTGTTGGCGAAGGTTGTGTCTCGTGTCTTGCAATCGCGATCCGGGTGACTTTCAATCCAAGGGGAGCTCGTACCAGACACTAGAAACTATATAGATCAACTGTACGACCCAACGTCGGGCAATAAGGCTAAGGGAAATGAATATTTATGCGCGGATTAGTCTATTGGTTCCTGTGATCCATAGAGGGAATATGCAACGCGTGACCAATTAACAGGTCAGAAAACCGACCCTCCAGGGGTCCGGAGTGTCTCGTGACTAACGCACTATCCGCATTAATTACTGTAAATTATCTTAATTTCAGTTATTGGCTTCTTCCCCAAATATATACAGAAGAGCGTGTCATCAAACGTCGATCTTGTTGTTAATGCCTACGAACACGCCGTTTTGGCAAAAAATCCGCAAAATCGTTACGTTGTTGGCAACGACATGAAATTTTTATACGTTCCGTTGTCTTGGCTTCCATTTCCATATCAGGTTAGCCCAACATTAAATTTTGGTTTTGCTATTATGTGTGGTGGTTTGGTTACATACAAGGCGATCTCAATCAATTGATCAATTGAGATCGCCTTGGTTACATCATGGCCTACTTTAGTACCTAGAGTAGGCCATGGTTACATATACAATGGTGAATAACACACCCTATGTAGACCCATGGCCTACTCTAGGTAGAACTAAAGTTGGCCATGGTAGACCCTATACTTTTCGGTGGTTGGGCCGCCGCTTGAAAATGTTTTCAATCGGTATGTTCTGTGGGGATGATTCCACTGTCTGGTATCGTCCATCACCTCGCATATAGTTCGGGTTTCGTTTGGATTGTCGTTGTAGCAACGAGTCGCCTTAATTACGCACAAAGTCTTTCAAAAACATGTTTTTTATTCACTCTGCGTGCGCAGTTCAGGCGTTGCATGCATGTTAGAGATGGCGCATTCGTGATCCAGTTACAGGAGACATGAGTCAGATATACTGTATAGATACGTGCCATTTCAACAAGATAGGTACTACCTTCCGTGTTCTCAGATATTCTTCTTGAATCGCGGTCGGTACAATTTATCATTGACGGCTGGCCAGGGTCACTGACATATTGTCAGCAATGCGTTAGTACAGTAGAAGGCCTAGGCCTACTGAAAGGTTGCTAACTTTGTTCAGTTTTTGTTTGCAGTTTAGCATCATGCGATTACTACAACGTGTCTCCGGAATTCGAAAACCTATTCCAAATGATGCGATAAAAAATGAGTGATCAGTCAAAGCGCAATGCCGAAGATTGCGATTCACGCAGATACGGAGTCGATACCTAATAATTATTATACTGTGCACATGTGAATATGTTATCTTCGCAATTTTGCAATTTCAGAACTCTAAGTTCTAGAGACATCAATATTGAAACCATGCAGATTAAACTATATAGATATCGAGAAATGCAAACAGAGTTATAAGTTCTACCATGGCTTGGTCTAAAGTAGGCCATGGTTCTACTTGCAGTATTTATAGCCTACTAACGCTTTGCTGGATACAACGGCATGAGGTAGGCTATTCTTGTCCTAAAGATGAGTTATTGAGTAGCCAGTTGTACAATGTTACATGTTACAATCGCCACAAGCCGGTATCTGTGCAAGAAAACACCGTGGAACGGAGTCTTTTGAAATAGCTTGAAAGTGGACTTTTGACTCCTTTCTTGCAGAATGTGTGGGAGCAGCACAGAGAGAGAGAGACGTAACCCTCAAATATTTATGTCCCGGCGATTGCCAGCAGTCGTGTGCAATTCTTCCCATATGTATTGTAGCAATTTGTAGATCTGAAGTAGCGAAGTACGCTTACAGAAATCTTAGGCCTATAATTGAATAAAATGATGTTGCTCCGTAGTCCTTATATTCAACCAACGTCTGTGAAAATTTTCGCGTGGTAAACTTTTAGGCCGAACCTAAGTTCGGTGTAGAATTGGGCGCCCTAGATCGCTATTCAGGACTGAGAAAACTGGAAAGCGTCGACGGGTGAGGAAAAGATAGTCGATAAAAGGGCCTATCCGAAAAAGATTGCCCCCGGCCACGGATTTAATGCCATATCGAAATGATAGGCTTACCAAGTTTCTCTTCTTGGTACTTCAGGAGCTAGTTACGCTCTATCTCCTGCTTGTGGTGAAAAGATTGCGACAGAAATTGCCGTTATAGGGCAGTACTGAGCAGGAATGTCAGCTATGACCGTTACCACGAGAGACGGAGAGCTTGGGTAAACAATAGCTTTAGGGAACAGATTCGGAACAGTAAACGCTACCGGTGTCCCAAGTAGAAAAGGCTCCCGCCATGGTTCATTCCAATTTTTGGAAGCTGTGTGCACCTAACATTTAATTCACATTCTTAAAAGCTAGTACCAGCGGTTTGATGTGTGCCATAGCGATGTATACCGACGTTGTAAAATAATCCTGCTTGTCGTCCTATTGAAAAATTATTTGTCTGCTTGATTCGCTAAGAATTAAGCATATTAAAACTATTGTGTTAATAATTTTCTGAGCCTTCGTTATCTTGTGTGAGCTGTTTACATATCCGGAATACAGTGACCTTCATCTAATTAGATTCTGAATTGGACTAATATGGCGGGTATTTTTTGTCGTGGTGTCGTATGTCGCCGCATACTCTCAATTACAGATGAGCCCATCTTGTATTACAATTTGAGGATATTGTGTAATGAAAATGATGCCTGTAAATACTTCGAGGTGATGTCTTTATAAACTATAGAAGAAGTGCTCAGCAGGCTGTGCATTCATGTCTAATGGATGGAAAGGAGTGTCATAATGCCCTTGTACTATGTAGGCTACTAGCAAGGTGCGAATAATCATTAGTATCATCGTACTATCAGAGTGTAGCATATTGTGACCGACATGCATTGCGTTTCAAGAGATAGGGAGGGGTGAGAGCAGCAAGATTGGAATTTGTTAGGCACAGTTTTTGTTTTGGGATGCAGAAGAGAGAGAGAGTTTCATAAGGTGTTGACTGTGCAATAGATGCAAAAAGTGTTAGTTGTTATTAGGCCGTGAGAGCAAGCTTTTTTAGGTTTATCAATACAAATACATTAATTTCTGTGCAAAATTTCCTCTCATCTTATATTGCTAAAATTACCAAGTGCTACTGTATGTCATTTATTTAATAGCATGCGACACTTTCCAAGGAGACTATAAACTAGGCCTAACGTGTCAACAAATTCGCACAGTCTATGGTGTAGGCCTACTCAATTTTAGTGACAATTTTCTTCTTGCTTTACTAACTTGAATTTATCCTGTCTTGTTTCAAAGTTATGTATGGGGTAAGTTAATATATATAGGCTAATTCATTTCTTCATAATCATCATGCCTTCACATTTGGGTCATGGTATGCATGTACCCTATTTGGACCGTGGTCCCAAAGTCACGACGGAGTATCATACCTTGACAAATCTACCATTTGAAATGAAACCGAAACTACAAAACCGATACGAATATGTTACGAGACCTTCCAGTGCACATATGCCATTGGCACCCAGGGCAAAGGTAAGTTATTGTTGAATGTACCGTACATTTTATTGATGTTGTTTGAAAAGTTCAACATGATGTGTTTCATATTTGGGACAAAATTATGAAAATGTGCCCAACATAGCTGTATTAACATTTTTGTTTTTACAGAGTCCAGTGAGTGCAAGAGGAACGTCGCTTGGTTTTGTGCCTGATATGAAGCTCCCCATGCAAGATACAAGGGACGATTACGCACATTTCCTGAAGTAGGTCTAAGTTGTCTCTTTATCTATGTATATTATAGTTTCTTGCATAGTTTTCCTCTAGATATTGCCAAACCTTATTAATAAGTACGCTACCGGTACTGTACCATGAATCCAATGATCTTACCACTAATTATGTAGCACAAATGTGTTGAGAAGTGTGATCACCACAAATGTTGCTGCCAACAAAACAATGGTATACCTACATTGCATGTAACCGGTGCAATGCAAGATTGGAACTTAACCATGTGGTAACGGTACCAAAAATGCTATCGGGTATATATACTGTAAGGATGTTTCAAATAACTGATCTTTGAAAGAAAAGCCTAGACCCACTTAACTTTAGGTTATTTTTAAATGCAATGTCATGATGGTAAATCTTATAACACCCTATTTGGATTGATGAAGACTTATTTTTCTCAAGGGAAAATGAGCGTACAGTGGGACCATCTGGATTTCTTGACTCGAAAAAGTACAACCATGCCTTCAATGTACGTGGATTGACAGTCCCAACTCCAAGGAGCGGTGTTTCTGCTCAGCGAAAATCTGATTCAGAGGCAATGAACATGACCACCCTTGCTCACAAAACAGCGGCATATGAAAAGGAATTTGAAAAGAGAATGAAAATTATAGAGGTATGGTTGCAATTGGAATCAAATCAAGCTATGTTTAGTGCAGTCTTAAGCTTTGGAGAATGAGACAAACAGCTGGTATTAAATGATTTGTTAAGCCGTGGTAAAGAGGATTATTCAATGCGACAACCAGTATATGTGGTCCAATGACTTCTCCAATAGTGGGTGCCCCAAACTGCATAGTTACGATCAGGATTATACAATAAACAAAAACTGTGTTATTTTGACCATTTAATCAGTAAGAGGATTGGCTAAAGATAAAACTATTTTTATCGAAATTAGCAGTAGGCCTATTGAAGGGAAATATTTTATTACACTGTAAGACTTCTGACTGAATACAAAACACCCTATTTATTTGCTTCTGATTATACCCTTCTCAGTTCTCACTAATTTTATTTTGGCTCTTGGCAGGGATTTTCATAAAAGCTGACATACTTATATATCAACTGAAAAAAGAGATCGAATGGTAGCTTGGTATTTCATGATTTTAGGATCACATGTGGCAACACAAGCAGGAAGAACGTGAAATCAAGCGATTGGAAGGCGGCGTCCATAAGAAAAGGCGACTTCTACAACGCAACATGCGAGAATATGAGATTGCGATGAGTAAGAAAATGTTGGATGAAGAAAAGCGATTGAATGCAACTATTGCTCAGTCAGAAGAGGTGCAAACTATAAATTTCACACAGCTCAGTGAATTAGCATCCTTATAATATTAATGGATGTGGCTGAATAATGATTGAAGTACCGGTATCAATAAAATATGCCTGGCCACAGACAGTCTTCTGTGATTTTGATCTTTCAGTAGAATATCACTACTGAAATGCTTCCATTCATTCATTTGTACTGTAATCAAGGTGTGACGAACTCAATCTGTATGTGTATCAATCTTAGTTAATAGGTTTGTCTGAGCCCATATTATATTAGTAAACATTGTAGAAGTAGGCTTATTGTGCTGTTCTGAGATTATAAAAATATTATCGAACACACTGGAATGTCTAATGTGTTTATAGTGTTTTAAATGGAATGTCATTATCCTAATAAACCGCGGCTCCAACACTGATTGCCAAATTTGGATAGATATGTAGATGCACATGCATCCATGTAGATTGTAGAAGTGCTGCAAGTTATCTGGCAAGTTATATTTATAATGCTTCAAATCCAACAAATTAATCGGATGATCTCTTTTGTAAAATGGATGTACTACTGATATACTGAAGTTCTGATGAAAAGTACCTAATAACGGCTGATCACCATTTGCCCACCAACTGCAGTTTGATGGAAGCACATAAGTGCAACTGACAATAACATGATTATTCTTGTCAATATCAAAACGAACCCATGTTTGTGCCAATTTAGTTTGTAAATGGTGCATGGATACAGTCATTCTATTTCTGAGACACTAATTGTCTTCAGGTTAAAGTCGACGCTACCCGTGCAAAGGAAGAAAGGACAAAACTACGAATTGCAAAAGCTCATGAGGATCTTCAACAGACAAAAGCGAAGATGCGTAAAAATGCATTAGTGATGTAAGTTGCTGTGCTAACTGCTCAGTCCCAGCATGAGAAGTCCAACAGACCATCAGTCATGGTTTCAACTGATCATCAAACTCTTCATTTAGAACTGAAGCGGAACGTCAATACAGGATGAAACTAATGGAATTAGAAAATCGCAGATTCGAAATTGAAAGGTTGACAAAAGACTTTGAAAGTAAATTAAAGTTGAAGGAGAATGCAAGCCACAATTTAGCAAAAGAACTGTCAGAACTGGCGATCGCTATGAATAAGGATGCAGAGGCTGGGAGGCTAGCAACTGCAGAGCATAGGAAGTAAGTTAAAATTTCTATTTTACAATTACCGGTGCTGTGCAGTTTTTGGAAACATGATTTGAATCTACATGTGAATGAGCCAAGACTTGGACTAGACATGAACTTGGATCTGTGTCTTGGAATCAGTCACACATTTACCTCCCTGGTTTGACTGTGACTATGGTCTATTTGTACTCTGTTTACGGAACTATTGACTGTTTCACCTTTAGATACGAAAGGGTGTCTGCTAAGAGATATATCAATGAAAATCGTACTCATGACAAAGAGCTGGAAAAGAAATTGGCTAAATCTGATGGGCTCAACAGAGCTGCTCAGAATAGAAGAAGACAACACAGTGCCAGTCTTGCACAAAAGAAAGATTACTTATCAGAAAGAGGACGTGAAGGTATTTTTTTGTACTTGGATTAGGTTTACAAGCATGGATTGTCAGATGAATGTGATGTATCAAGTTTCCTCACAACTTTTGTTGTTCACTCATAAACTTCCATTGTTACCCATTAGGGTTACCAAAGCAGATAGTGGTATGCACAATAATTTGACACTGTGTTTGGTGTCCTGTCTGCTGCCATGACCCTACACCAATTTTCCAGGCTTGGGACTACCGCTGAGCATTTCTGCTCGGAGGCTGTAGATTTCGTGCGCTCAGTCAGGATTTTAACTCAGTTCTCTCATATTTCACATGAGAGAAGGTAGACATATTAAATTCGAAGGCTTTATTAGGCACCCGCAATGCTGATCAGTAGACTCATGGGATCAAGAATGGCATTCTGAGTTATCTTTCCTAGCTCTTTCCTTTTCACTGCACGATTCTTTAAATATAACTTCTTTCTTTTGTTTTTGTGATGAAGTCGAAACTGTTGTGTTCATCTGTTGAACATGTTCTTCTTGTTCTTGCAGATGTGACAAATGATCTTTTGTAAAACCGGCATCTTGCAAACATTTTACAGGAGATAGGCCCACTTTTGTCCATTTACTGTTTTGTGCCAGTAATTCCTGATTCTTTTGCCTCTCAAGAAGTCTGTATACCGAACATACAGACATTTATTCAAGTGGCTCTGGCATGTTTGTTGGATTTAAATGAGAGACCGAGCATAAGACATCATAGCATACGAGTTGATGAATGCCGCTGTCCATTGATAAGAACAACTTTACTTTATAGCACCAAGACTAGAGTTCAAATAGTCAACGTTAAAAGTTCTCTTTCACTGGAAAAATGCTATATATACCGGTACCTACGCTGTGTATATCTTTTCTGTTTCAAGAATAGTTCGTTCCAGTTCAAGCTCGAATCTTCTTTTGGCTGCTTGATCATGAGCAAGCTGTGAATAGAACATAACAGTGGGGACACAATATATATATATAAAATTTCCAAATCTGTCACATGAAACATTAACACATTAGTGACATACTTGATGCAATCTTGAAGTTAAATCTCTGACCTCATGCTCCAGTTCCTCTTTATGCTTCTGGATCTTTACCAGATCGTTTTGAATGTGTACGCTCTGCTGTTGCATTTCTTCTATGCATCTTTTCACCTGTAACGAAACTGTTGCTTAATGCAAGTAGTCTGCAATGTAGTGTACACGCAACATCCCCCACCGTTCTACTATATACCCAGCACAGTGCTCTTACAAGCTAACCTCTCCTTGTTGAGTCAGTTTTGAGACCAAGATGTCAGGGTCATAAGTCGCTCTATCATTTGTCGCCCTGTTTACTCATTAGCTACGATATGAAAATATACTAATTACCTCAGCAGGGTATTCTTCAGGAGCGATAATCCTTTCACTAAAATCCATTGAGAGCTGATCGATTGGTGTTCCTTTTTGTACCTTTCTGCTTCTCTGTTATTGTAATTCACAGGAGACAGTTCTACATAAATTTCAACACTTTACAGTCCTTTATGAGGTAATAATCTCTTTTAAAGGCGATAGAAGAGTGACTGATACAAAGAACATGATGGAGAACAATATTGCAAATCAAAAGAAATTGAAAGAAGACAAGGATGCAGAAGGGTTTTATAAACAGAAAAAGCAATATGAGAGAAATGTTGAGGTAATGCACGTTATGTTGCCTTTGAGTTTGAACTGGTTAAAGTCATCCATACCTCACGGGGTAATTCAGTCTTGATTATGGTATTTGTGCTCAGAAGAGGTGGAGCGTTAAATCTGTGGTGACAATTTCTTACTTTATTCTACCATTGACGCCTATACAATTTCGTATATAGCCTATAATTATGCCGTAATGATATTTTTCAAATATTGTAGTAGTAGCAGTTTAAAAAACTGGCCTTTGAATCACTCAAAGAGCAAGCAACAAAGTTAGTTTCCTATATTGGGAGAGGAGCTGTGAAACACAGGCTTACATGAGTTTCTGTTTTTAATTAAGGGATGTGCATTGTGTGACCATAACTGAAATCTGGATATTATATTTTCAGAGTCACGTTCACCGAAAGAATATGGCTCTTCAAAGAATGCAGAATATGCGACGTGAATTGGCTGCAAAGCGGGGTGAAAACTGGGAGAAAACATTCGACAGCAATCTCCGTGAATTCAATAGAAAACGAAATGATGAGTTGATTCGATCATTCCAAGTAAAAAGTTGGGGCCTGAATATAGCACTTTACTTTACGAATTATATTTTGTTGTCGTGACAGAGAATCGTCCACCATGACAATGAAGTAGATCATCAACTTTACCAAAAATGTCGCCAATTTGACTTTGGAAGAAAGAGTCAAGAACAGAGTTTGAAAAAAATGGAAGAGCAGTTGGCAAGAGTGAGAGTGAGAAACTCTACCAAGGTATCGGTATAGAATACAGTTTCTGCCATAATACTGCCTACCTTGTCTCAATTAAAATGTGATGTTACCAAGTCATGTAGCAGCCATTCATGAAATCTATTGCCTATTTATTGCAAGGTCCACCGTCATTAGTATTGTAATCAAGAATTGTTACCAGCTTCGGCCAAATTTGCCAATCTTGATTGCATATAAGTCAGGTATAAATATTGTTCCTGTGACTGGTCGGCCACCTACCGGTACTAAACTTTGTTAGACGCTACTGATATTTTTTCAACAACATAAATATTATAGAAGGCAAGCCCAGACTAGGCAAGAAAACAAATATTGAATTACTACCCAACTGCTCAGGATAATACGTTTTTCGTCAAAACAATGGCGTAACTATTTGTACCAGATGTCAATGTAGGTAGACAAATTGTCGTTACTTGTTGTCCTTGATATAATCATATTTATCGATATACTTATATAAACTTTATCGAAAGTGTGCGTAGTTGGAACATAGCATATAGCGAATGTGCAATCTCATTATGTTGTTACTCCCGCTTTACAAAACTTTTGTGAACCTGACATTCATACTGTACATAAATATTAAGGTACGCATCGATGTCAGCGAATCTGACCAGAAAGAGCATGACCTGAAGAGGAAGATAGCAAAGGCACGAGCAGAACTCCTGAGGGTTAGTGCAATTTTTTACTCTATACTGTTCACTGTCACACCTAGATAATTTTATGATGTATGACTTCCAGGCTCAGAATCAACGGTCTTCTTCGGAACAGATGCTACAACGATTTAGAGGGGCTGCCAAGGAGACAAAGCATGTATATGATGAAGTATCACGGGTGAGGCTTGTTTCCAAGATTTTCCAGAAAAAATAATCATGTGCTCCGGAGTTAGTGTATCTCTGAAGCTTAATCTTGCAAGCTGTCCTTATGTATTACTATGACTTCCAATGTCAATGATGTCAGTTTGGTTAGGCGTAAAGCAAATATAAGGTTGAGGGCACTTGTAAGATGGAAGTGTTATTATAAACCCAACATTCATTACTGTCTTGTTACAGGAACAAAAGCGCCTGATGCGAATTGGGACACGTACTGATACTTACTTAGAACAACAGAGCATCCCTGTCCTGTAACGTCAAGAAATTGTTCCAGTAACTCAAAAGGGCGATAAAACAATTGGATTTCATACATTTCGGAAAATATTTTCCATACCTCTATTTATCAGGGAAGCATTAGGATTCAATTGCACTATAAGAATGCTTAACTGTGCCATAATATAATACCTAGCGGAACTTTCAATGATATACCTTGTGTTCCTGTGTCAAACCTTTACCTTATCAAAGCTTCACTTTCTGCCAAACATTTTAGAAAATAATGTTTACCTAATGTCAAATGCACTTGATCATGATGTACCTTTTGTTCAGTACTTGCTTTCATTTTGGAAATCTTCTGTAACTTCCCGTCGTTCCAAACTCTTGTATAATAGGCCTATTCTAATACCTTTTTACAGTCAGTGTGTCCTAAACTTATACATATATATATAAACATGTGAATGGCACTTTGTGATAATAAAAAGTGTGGCAACTGCTTGTTTCGGATGAAGATAAGTTAGCTGTAGCCTGTGGCTGTGCCTGTAGCCTGTACATCGATGGCGATAGTGAGATGAGATGACCGGGTCACTCCACTCTGCGTGACCTTAACTTCCCCAATCACCATATTACATTCAGATCTCTAGCGGCTGAGGAGCTGATTCTCATGTCAAACTACTGTGAAGAGTTTGTATAGGAGAGAAATGCGGACAGGCAGAGGCGGGTCTTTGTGCCCCCGAACTTGTGTTTCCCCATACCATACTGCAAAGTTGTCTTTGCACTGCTGCGTATTTTAATTACGAAGATGAGGAACGGTCTAAAAGCTTATAGCTTATGCTGTAAGCGACAAACAGTTTGACGGATTTTAGTCCATTTTTGGCACACCGCTAACGCTGGACAGCGGAGGCGAAGAAACGTCCTCACGTGTGTCATACCCAGCAGGGCTTGTTCCGCCAGTCGGATATACAGTTCTGACTTCCATACGGCTCGCATAATTGGTGTCATGAACGGGAATATTCCGCTTCGTCTCATTGACGGTCTTGTACAAACCCTTTGACGCCTCGATCAACCTGAAAACGTGTCCATAACGCAAACAAAGAGCCTTTACACCATTACCTAGAACTCCGGTAATCTACTGATAGGCCTACTGCCTGGTAACCGGACCAGGCTTAGCTGTAAGCTTGATATGGTCTAGATCTAGCTAACCCCTTTGTTAGGCCTACCTGGCGTATGACTGCTCAGTCTCCGTGATAGTCTTTTCGAGTTCAATTTTCGACTGCATTTTTTGCGCTTGTTCCACAGATATCTATTGAAAGTGTCAAAACATTACAATAATTTGCAATACAAATGCATCAAATCAAATCAAAGCGTCTTTTCACTTACCGGTACTTCGGAGTTCGGACAGAGCCTAGCCAATCGATCGGACCTTGGGCCTACACAAAAACTGACTGCTAGTAGTTTTGTTCCTGATGTCCACAGATCGAATGCCCACGGGCCATCAATGAACCAACTACCACAGGAAAGACCACTCGGCCGACGAAATAGTTAACACAATATGTAGTAACCCACGTTATACGTTACAGTACCTTCGCTAACTTGTCGGTTAGAATTCTGATGTTCATTTGCAGTTTCTTGCGTTCATGGTTGATTTTGCCCAGGTCTTGAGTCAGGCGAGTTCGCTGCTGTCGAAGCTCCACTAGGCACCGCTTGACCTGTGTATATACTATATAGTCATTTGGATACCCATGATTTCGGTTTCATTCACGCGTTTAGAATATTTGCGACTCGCCTCTCCAGGGTAGTCCTCTGGTGATATTACCGCACCATCTTTTTCGATAGGCATACTCGGTGTCAGGCGGGCTGTCGTCTCTAGACCCTGGTATTTTCACAAGTTAACACCTGGCTTATCACTCTCCAGTCTGTACTTTGACCAGGTCAAAGTCGACCAATATGAAAGCATGAAGATAAATTGGCAAAACTCTCCGCAGCAGCAACCAGCATGATAATGTCGTAACAATCATTACTTGCTTCTGAGCCGACGAATGGTGTAATTATAGAGACTCTTCGAAGAGTCTCTATAGTGTAATGATTGCATTTCCAGTTTCAACCACTATAACGACGTGACTCGAAAGAAACAACTGATAGTAAACTCCACCCGATATTCATGGCCGAACCCTGACTGAGCAATGGTAGATGTTGTCAGGTAAATTATATAGTCCACTCTTTATTCAAAAGACACAAAAATGCACACACGTTTAGCAGTTGGCCTGTTGTAGGGATAAGAGTCCCTTATAACCCTTTCTCTCCTCACCATAGACCACAATAGTGATAGATGGAGATCCCAGTCATGCGTAGATCATGCTATAGGAGACCTCTCTCGTATTATCGCTATATAATGCTGCGCTCGTGCATGTATGATGATTATGAGACTCATTACTCTCTCAAGTACCTCGATGTAGGCTGTGCGGTGCCATGTGTTTTAGGCTTAGTTAATACATCATCTCTCTGCAACTCGTCTGTGTTGAAGCTCTATCATCCAGAAGTTATGGAATCACTATTGAGGCGCTACCTACTGCGTTATCAGGCGACCGTGGAAGATACCGAAGTCAAGTATTCGGCACACTCCGCGGCAGGACGGCAATAGGGAATCCCTACGGACCCTAAGTCCCTACATGGTACACTGTACAAGCCCATTCGAAGCGTAGGTAGGGCCAGGGCCTATCTAATCTAATTCACAAATCATGTTAGTGAACTGCTTGAACAAATTGTGGAGATATTCCTATTCATGACGATCTTGTCCTTTTTTAAGTCGCGAAAATTATTTATAGAATGCATAGGCCTCTAATACATTGTGGAATATAATACAAGACGCCTTTATAGCGGATCTGTCCAATATGCGTATCATGGCCTAGAGTAGACCATGGGCGTATATAGCCTATTTAGCAGGATTCGATCCGTCTGAAGTCTTATCACGCTGATGCCTGTCGTTAAAGGTAGATTTGTCTCGAGGTCTATGTAATCCTTGGTGGTGCTTCAGCCCGACGACTATATTCTTGCTTTCGCCATCGTTTTTGGGTTTCTGCCCAACATTAACGCGCTGTGGATAGAAATGCCGAGGCCTATTTTGACCTATGATGCTCGAGTGGTCATCTCCGGCAATTTTGGAAGGTGGCCCTTCATGGCCGCGATGATGAGCGGCGGGCTCCTTTTTCTTCGGCGATGCAGACTTATTTCCATGATCCTTACGTCTCCGTTCTTTTTCCTCTGTAGGCAGTGGTGGTGGGGTCGTTGAATCATCGAGTTCTACGACCTGCAAGACATAGATTGCGCTTTGAGCTTTTGACATAGTGGCTTAGCTTTCTCCGAATTTGAAAGTTGGCAGTAAAATAGTTCATTTGTTGAAGTGGTGGGCTTCAATATGGCAATGGCCTGCTGGCTAAAAGCGTGAGGCAAAAATCTTATTGAGTGTATAATAAATGTCTCCGCCAGCGATCTAGTTCAATTGAATTCCATAGTAGCGAGGCCGATTAGGCCTATGTGGACTCACCCCTTCATTAGCATAATCCACCTCCCGCAGTCCATGAGAAGGTAGCTCGGTATCCGCGACCTTTGGATCAGCGTGACAATGTTTGACCTGAACACATGAAATGGTTCATATTTGGTGTAGGTACCCGTATCGTTGGCTATCTGTGCGAGATTATACTCGTTATTCCTCTTAAGCTTACTGTAATAATATTGCCTTGAAGGCCTGATGGTAACAACATTCGGCAATGAGCCGACGATGGGTCCAGCATTCATATTCTATGTACGTCAGTTAGCCCTGTGATGATAGGCCGAATAATGCCACGTGATCATAGTTCATTCCACATGTCTGGATATAAGACTTGCATTATGCGTAATTTGTAGATCAGCATAAAAACTGAAGTCCTATCCCATCCCGCTGGTTTTGATCTGCTGGGTGGCTCATCATTCAGCTGTTTATCAAATTGCGCTATATACATAGGCCTATTGATAGGGGTTCAAACTCACTTCGTGTGGTATGCCGAGCTCTT
Organism: Botrylloides violaceus; assembly: GCA_030412335.1. Taxonomy (NCBI): domain Eukaryota; kingdom Metazoa; phylum Chordata; class Ascidiacea; order Stolidobranchia; family Styelidae; genus Botrylloides; species Botrylloides violaceus. The sequence goes on from JASFYC010000737.1 coordinate 347,873, forward strand.
CCAGTCTTTCAGATTCGTACTGTATCTGCATATCACAGAGCTGGCGTCTCTGATGCATCAAATATATGCCAGCACCAACCAGCATAGCGAGCATAATAACATTGAAAAATATGCTTGCAACCAGTTGGTGGCTGTTTTTGGCTGGTTTGGTGGGAGCGGTATATTTACATGGTGGTGTTTTGGTCTGCAATAAGCTCAAAATTATAATCAACATACAGTACGGTGTGTATAAGCGCGAGCCTCGACTCAATATGCGTATAGGGGGGTGGGGTGGCCATTCGAGGGGGTCTGTCGAGGAATGGTCCAAACAAATGGGTGGATGGGTGGTAGTTGGTGCATAGGCTACAAAACTGCAGATAGTCATTTATTATATTGCTTCAAGTTGAACCGCCTGCATTCCTTATCTACACAGCTCTCCCTAATATTCGTGACGTGTTGGTGACTATAGCCGTATAATGAATCTCCAAAATGCAATGTAGATAGATAGCCTAGATATAGCCACATAGACAAACATTCAGTACAGTTATCATATCACGGAATACATTTAATGAGTACTAACCAATGGCAGTTTATCAGTTTTCGCTTTATAAAACACCATATTCGTTTCTTAAGGTTTTGTTCACAGATTGAAATCTCTTCAAAGACGTTGTCTCTGTCTCAAGTCTATACGAGTTTTCATTGCGAGCTTCACTCTTTATATATACTCATATGCACACTACACTGTAATTGAGAATGCGCAATTTCCTTCTCTGAATCAACAATTTGCTCATCCATCCACCAGCAATAATAGAAATAATAATTTTTTAAATGATGCTATGTATAATGGTTGGACACAAGGAAGTAGGCTATAGTGGCCTGCTATGACACATGGGTGATCATTGTGTCACGTTATCCATTACGTCAGTCCACGCAATATTCTTTGGAAAATACGGAACGGGGTCATTATCAGCCACACGCACGAATCATTGCTTTAGGACCTGTGTCTGTGCAACGAGGTGGAATATAGCTTAATTTGCATAGGCGTCTCAGGGCGTTTCGATACTTATGATACGCCTACTGTCCTAGATTAGTATTCGGAATTACATGTGGATTAATAATCGAAACAATGTCCGAGTAGGCGTATCGAGGTAAAGGAAATCTAATTTTCCGAATTTACTGTGATATCCGTAATTAGACAATCATAATCTGTTGTTGTTGTTGTTGTTGTTGATGTTTTGGATATATATATATATATATATTAAAGTCATATACAATACGCCGGGTCAACGCTTAGCAAGCGTATCGACACTTCAGGTTTATTATAGCCCGCATAACTATACCATCCTAACCACAACCCTCCGCACGCCCCGATGCTGACTGTCGAGCACAAGAAGAACGGATATCAATTTCGAAGTCTTTGGTTTGACTTGGTAGGACAGGTCAGAAGTCAGAGGCAAGTAAACCTCCACTTGACCGCCACGCGCCTAGCTGAAGTCTTAAACTCTGCTCGCGCGTAGGCTACCTACTTCTTGCCGGGCTGCTTTCATGGATGAAACAAAACGAATTGGCCTATACTGCTTGATGTTGGAAGATGGAAGACAATGGATTGAGCTTCAGTCTATTATGGTAGTATGGATAATGGAACTCATGCCATATATAAATACAACATTGGCGCTAAATGCCTATTCTGATCTATACTCAAATGGAAGATGAAGCACCTTTACTGGGGATCTTTTGTTTATTTCATATATACAGGAAACCACAGCAACCATGAAGCATTGCGTCATTTCACAAGTGCAAAAATCTCAATAAGAAATACGTGAATGTAAGCAATAAAATAGACCAGGACGCAGTCGGGACAGGCGATCTCGTTCAGGTAACCGAACGTTACATCAGGACAAACATTCATATATACGTTGCAACTATGGCCTGCGGCATAATAGCAGCTGAAAAATTTAAAACATTACAACAACCCACGAATCTTTCAATCGAGTGGAAGAACAAGTTATGTCGCGAAATCTGCTTCGTCATTGTCGCTCCGCGACAACTTTTGAAATTTTCCATGTTTATATTATGGTGATTTGAGGTAAAGCTACAAGATATCGGCGACAAAAATATTCTTTAGAGGTCTTACATCTATACGTTCCTCCTGGAAGCCAACGAAACACGATCGCAAATATCAGTCAGTATCAAACTGTCCGTCCGAGGTGTTACCAAGCAGCCTTAGCGACAATATGCAAATTGCCGCAGCGGAACAATGACAAGGCATATTTAGTCAAGCGGCATCTATTTGTGCAAGTCATCTATTGCAAGTGCTTTGAGAATTCCCACAACTACCACATGCTTCGTTTCTAAATTTTTACGCTGAAACTTATGATAGCTTCCAAATATTCGGACAGTATACAAACGAAACATTTTTGAACAAGGAAGTGTTTCGGTACAGCGGTAGCCATGAACAATTGCGGACACAATTCTAGGAAACGAGTTTTGACTTCCAATGTAGTTTACGCACATCTTGCTGGTTTCATGAAACTATGCTGTCAGCGTTGAAAAACGTGACCTACTCTGATGGCCCTAACAAATTTTATAAATCAACCTTCTTCGTGTGCCCAGGGCTTACGCAACATGTACTGTAGAAGTACTGTAAAAATCGTTTGCGGTAAGAAAAAATACCGTGAACAGGATTCTCCTGACGAATCAGGAATGGAACCAATAATACTAATGGTTAGACGGAGAACATCACGACATAAAAATGTTAGGTGATAGTTTAAGGAAAGTGACAGACTACTGATATATAGACGATTGTAATTCAACTGGGAAATATTTACAAAATGATACAACTTAATTTCAATGCAGCAACATTCCGAAATCTGTCTTCCGTTTATCTCCTGAAGCGTCTACCAAGGCCAAAAGCTACTGCTTTGACGTCTTTGAAAACACACGTAAAATTTCACTCCCGTGTTTCGAAACCACCCTTCATTGTTGTCCGCCATCATCTGAAATATACCAGCAAACAAAATCTGTAAATGAGGCTATCTCTGACCCGAGACTATTGGAACGTTCGGTCATACAGGGGAATATCGATATCGTGATGATTCTTCACAGACGTTTCCAATTTAACAAGGCCTGTTGATGAGGGCAGCCCAGAGAAGCTGAATGCCCCTGTCGAGCTTGACTATAGATTTTCAAAAATTCCCGTTCCCGTTCGTTTCTCCAGCTTGGCAGTCAGTATTGGTGGGGTTTGGTTTCTTTTACTATTACAGTGATACTGCCGCGTCTGCCGGTATAGCGAAACAACGAAATGGCAAGACACTGCGTGCATAAAAATATATAATATAAACCCAAGAACTATAGGCCTGCTGTAAATGATAGTATAGATATATCTGCTTGAATAAAAGCATATGTAACGATTGATTGACTTGATCTTTCGGCTAGGCATATTCCATTAATTACAGGCTGCATGATATAGGTCGACAGGTCGCGCTGCGATAGGTTTACCTTTTGAATTATGTCATGACTTTCTCTAGGAATGTCACCCTTAAGATCCAGAGCCAAGTCGCGTTCATTCTGAAAATAAATCAGAGGTATAGGCTTTGTGTTTGCGTTTTGACAGAAATAAACGACCACATTGAAAGCAAATCGCAAAACAGAGAAGTGTCGTGAAAACTTGTGTTCACTCTAAATAGCTTTTATCAAATGCCTTTATTCGTCACAAGAAGTAGGCCTAACGGTAGTGAACTTGTTAATGAAATTGACTCCGGTGTATTCGTATTAGCTGTTACGGATATACCGTATGACGTGGGTTACACCAGAACAAGGTCCTCTCAGGTTGAGTCTAATAGGGTTCACCACTGGCCTGTTTTTATTTTTACCTGCGAACGTGGCTGACTGACTGCCATCTTTTACATAACCGTGGTGCACAATGCCATGATGGGGGATGTGTGACGAATTGCTTTAACGACCCAGTAATATTGTATATCACTTCAACCATAACGTAAATCATATAGAATTACCGGGTATTGGATTATTGATTATATCGCTAATTCCATGAATAGGTATGATTTTGGTGCATGAGTGAAGTACCGGCCGTATGAGCTGATATTATATATCCCCAAGATTTCATGTCATCATAACATTACACAGAGTGATTAACTTGAAACAGACGTATCAACACATGATTAAGAAACATCGCAATGACGAAGCGAATTTGTATCAAAATACGCCACGGCTTCATACGAAGAAAATGATGAGCAAAATGCTATTTATTATTAGATATAATCATAGGATCGCTGAACGTAACGGTGGGATCATTTGGTATTTCCTTTTTAGAGTGTGCAACATTCCATGACCGACAAAATTAGAATGGTTATAGGCTTTCCTCAAATTGTTGCGTTCTACAAGTTATTCCAAAAAAGAGTGGAAACAGCAGAATTCTTTCAACGTCTGCGACTGCGACCGTTCTACCCCCAGTATTTCGAAACATCCTGCTTCTTTTACACGCGATAGCACCTGTACGTCTGACATGTGATATCATTTCTGACATGAGATTGTGGTTTTAAAATTTGAAGGTTACAATATAAGCTATGATGGCCGACGCAATTCCACAATTTCCGATGGGGTGACCCTCTGACTCTTGCGGTAGAATACGTCAGATATCGTCTGACCTGCGTTTTGGCGGAAATTGGAGGACCGTGACTATAAAACGTGGTCTGGGTGTGGGCCAGTTATAAGTTTGATCACCAGCGTCATGCACCAGACTGCTTCGTTTTTGGAGGGGAATTTTATCTTTGCACGTCATATAAAATTTCAACGCTATCGAAACTCTATAGGATAATAACACAACGAAAGCGATAGCGACGTATCCTAGCTTAGTTATCGGTTATGATCATGACATATTTGTCACCAGTCAAGTATATTGATCTCTCAATTGACAAGTTCAAGGAGATTGCACAGTTGGATGAGGCTATTCCTCTATCCCAAATCTTCTATTACACTTACTGCTTGTTTTGCTGTTATCTCAAATTCATCACGGTCATTAAATTCATCCAGTTCCTTCTTCAAACCACACATTTTGACAGCCAACATAATAACAGCAATAAGCAGCATGGCGTTTAACATCACGCTAAATATCTTGCAAAAGTCCTTTGACTTCTTTTTAACACGAAGTGGAGGAAATACCTTTAACAAATATATAACGTAGGCTATAAAATATTGGTTGAAATATCTTTCTTACAGTAGTAATCTAAAGAAAACTATTTATATATACAGTATATCATTACATTTTAATAGTCTGATTACAAATATGCACACACTGCGCAACAAAATTGAGCATTTACTTCGTCAGGTATCGGCTTTTCTCCAGTCACGTCAGCTTCTGGCAAAGGTAGGTTTACTTCAGAGAACTCTTTTTCCTTGCTTTCATCCTTTGCAACTTGTAAAACCATTTTGATTTTGATATAGGTCTACTACCAATGTAGCAAAGATAGATTCAATACTGCCAGAAAACATGCTATATGGTTATTGGTGGCTTACGTTATTATTGTCTGTAGCGACTTTTCTGTCATAAATATTGCAGGCCTACGAGTCATTCTTATCACTTTGCCAGTTTGACGCAGATCGTCGAATGTTTCCCTGTTTTATATTGTGTGAATCTATATTTAGTACCAGTAGCTTGGCTGTAGCACGTTCGAATGCTCTCTCCATTTCCTTCATTAACCGTCACCGTCACAATATGTATAGTAGGCTACTTCACGTCTCACGGACAAAACATGCTGGTCTATAGATTGATGTTGTTGTGCAGCCTGTGAAGCTATGAATAAATAGTTTGCGAATTTACCCTACTCTGTCAATTGAAGTGCTCTCAAGCAAATTCCACATTGTCTGCTCAAAGTGAAGTACACATATCGGACTGATGACAACAGATCGTCGACGTTCGAATAGATCTGAATAGATGACCAATAGATGATGCCAAGGGTTATCCCTGTTGTGAGTTGTGACTGAATTTAATAGGGCAACGAAAGCAGTTACCGCGTAAGCGAACGGTTCATTGCGGATTTTGTTACTGGCGCCGGATAGGCTGCATCTAACAACGACACAAACACAAAATTACGTACCGGTACCCATATATGTCTTCTCACTTCCAACAACAACAGCAACAACTCAAAACCTCAATGCCCGCAACGTATTCTAATCTGTAAATATTGATAGCTGAATTACCTTCAACGGCGGGGGAATATGAATGTGGACCCGCGGGCTCTGGCCATTCTCGTGTTTGGTATCGTGAACCGTCATCGTGAACCTTCATCACTCACTGAGAGCGCTCGTCATATCTATAGTCATATTTGGCTTAGCGGCTATGGACATTTAAAAAAATTCGAATTCTCGAAAACTGACTGTGCGAACACGCCTGCAAACCGCGCCTTATTGATCACGGATCAATAGAGGAATAGACGAGGCCAAATGATGTCAAATCAAGAGGTTATATAAACAAATATTTTTGGTCAGCAAGCAGATCGCTTTTCTCTGTCGCCTCTTTAGGCTAGTTGAAATCATAACGTTAGATAAAATCCGTGTTTGCATATTCGAATATGTAAATAAGGTAGTTAGTTTACTGCCAAAATAAAATATCTAACCCCGATTGATTTAACAGATTATAATAATATGCTGCGTACAATCAACGATTTTGCTTTCGGAATAATCCAAGTCAAATTCAAACGTAAGGTGTCGCCATGGAGTATCAACAATGAAACCTCATATCCTCTTTACGATTACCAGACTTTGATACTTTCATTCTCGCAGAGAATCGACGGTATTGTCCACTAAGTTGGACAGGATTCTATGTACTATATTACGGGAGCATGTTATGCGATAACTATTGTTGGTGTTGAATTTTTAACTCCGTGTGCAATACGCCATGTGGTCATGATACAGAAAATATCGATTGAAATACGGTCCAGTCGACCATTCCCAGTCAGACTGCAGACATATCCTATCCATTGATATACGCAGTAGTATGACAAAATTGGCCTGATATATCTCTGCTAAAGTTAGCATATGCACTCGGTTGTTTACTTTCCACCCCACGCCGTGTTGCCGACATGGTGGAGCAATTAATAAACCTACCGAAATGCATTGTATATTAATTTAGCAGCGTGTATCCGGCGCATATAATAACTGCCTTGTAGAACTATATGACGAATCCATTGAATAACGGAAATCACCGTTTCAACATGGTATCGGATTGCTCAACTCACGGCGTGTGAGCACGGTCAACAGAGATCGGCTATGTTTACTTCGTGGTACTGATGAGATAGGTTTCATTTTTGAGGTCACATGAATGAATGCTGTGTAGAAATCCTATCGTGATATGGCAGTTCCAGATATATATAACCTTAGTTGCCTGGTATATTGTTGATTCATGTGCCTTGTTCTATTTCCAATATGTCGACGCTAGCATGGCGTGACTCATACGCATACGCGTTTGAGGAAGAGCCGACCCATTCCGTCTTCTCGATCGCGCGAAATTAGCTTCAAGTTGCATGTATGCCAGCTTATATGGTGATTTTGCGTCGTGAGGTTACCTTCATAGTACCAGATAGTAAGATCTTCGCTGGCGTCAACAACAGGAAGGTAACTTACTTTCAGACAAATAGACTAGGAGTATTATGTTGTATCCATTGCTTGGTTGACGTTGGCATGATGGTTTCAATGAAATTTCCGTTTGCAGTGAACAGTAATGCTGATATTGCGCTTTTCCTGGATCTATTAGCATCAAACAATGGATCGTACTGGTAAGTACATGCATATGTAACTAGGCAAACTTCTACATATATCGGCAAGATGGCAAGTGACGGTACGTCTATGGTGTATACTTCACTTCATAAAGTGAAGCTTCAGCCGACGGCTGGAATTGAAGGTAGTATACACGTTTTGCTGTTCCTAATTTCTGGCTGGCTTAGAGTTCTACATTGTGATTACTATGTGGTTTTGGGGTGTAGGCCTGAGATAGATACTACCGAATGGGTAGACTACACTCGGGTTTTGGCGAAGTACGCATATTTCTGTCACTGTAATATCTTTTGCTTTGCAATTCTGGAGGCCCTGCGCAGTACGTTCGTCGCTCACGCCAGTGAGACAGAGAAAGCAGAATGCCGATCACTCACCGATAAGAAAAAATAGGTTAGCTTGGGATGCTGTGTCACAGTCAAGCTCGCGAATCCCAAGATAACCGTCAAGACCCTCATTACTGCGCTCTCAGCCGTTTCTCAGTCTTGAAACGGACGAATAGCAGTTGCTCTATGGCGATTATGGGCAGTTCGGGGTATTTTCCTTTTATGTTCAGAAGGTGGGTTCTGGGTTGACCCAACGGCCACGTAACCTTGTCATTTAGCCTGTGTAGATATTAAGCGACACATCAGCGCTAGTTAGCGTACATCCCCGCCGTTTTGTTGAACCATTTTCACCGTACCCAGGCCATTCACCCTAAGATACTTATACTTTTGTCCCGTGATGTTACACCCTCTCGAGCGATATCTCTGTTTGACTAGATTTAGTCACGGCACCTATGCATTGTCGTGAATCAACACGGGGACTCCGAACTACTGCGCCGGAGCTAGGCATACATTTATGCATGAAGGGCGGCAAATTGTTGTAAGAGTCGAAAGTTTGTTCAGTTGAATCATAACTTCTATAACCTCTGACCATAGAAGTAAGGTGAAGAGGAAATAAATGTCTTACAGCCTGTACATAAAGATAAAGTATACGTGTATTTCGGCACCCATACCTGTCATAGGTCACGTTGCTTTTGGCCTATATCTAGCTGGTTATAAACTGTCTATTTACCTAGTAAGTGTGAGTCAGATGTCTTATAGCCTAGGTGCTGCACATTTTTGCCTTACACAATGAGCGTCTTACGGTAGTATCAGCTTACTATTATTGGTTTAATAAGTGCAGGTGCAGTTGCTAGTTAGTGATTCAATGTAGCAAAAAGGTATTTTTGAAACGTTGTGACATATGTGCCTACTGCATGATTCGTCCTTGGCCTATAGTTGTTGAGCATGGCCAGTGCGTTTCGGTAATAATTGGATCAATGCCCATGTCCCATCAGGAACAGGGATCCGAGGCGTCTTGGCAATGAGGCAAGTTTCATTGTGACGAGTGTAGTGGAGCCGATGGCGGACGATCAATAGATATTGTAAGGAAGATCACCCCATATTTAACGTCCAACCTGAGTTTATTGAGAATCAGAACATTCTCAGTAACAACCTTCTCAAGGCTGGACGTTAAATCTGTGGTGATCATCTTTACAATTTTCATTGTGCTAAAGGGACTTTGCCTTCACTGTCAGAAAAGTTGACTTTGGTACATGTGAAGCAACATTACAATTGGGCCTACAAGTGAGACAATTACGTAAGCAGGGGATGGTATCTCACCGCAAATTTCACAGGCAGGTCAGGCGCGCATATCTCCTCGTTTAGTGGGCATTGCGATAATGGGGGCTTAGGAAGTAATTGATAACAATATCTATGCAGAGAGCGCGAGCGTTGGCAGCCATGACCGGTAAACAATCAACCGGAACTTCGGCGTATACTTATTTTAGCTGTTTCAATTTGCAGTGTGACAATGATCGAATGATCGAGACACTGACAGGTGCACTCCTGGTCTTGGTTCTCGTCTTGTGCGTAAACCAATGGGGTATACCTACATCCGTACATATGTGATCGGAGGGAGTGCAAACTGCAAAGACTCCTCACCGATACGGATCCAGTATAGGACATATAGGCGTATCCTGACGACCCAAGCTCGAATGGCGAATCATTTTGTGAGATCCCACGCGATATACAATTTGTGCCCAATCCTAAGGGAATTGCTCATCATTCCGTATTTCATGATAGATAGTATACTGCATATATTTTATGATCCTACTATGGATTTTCTAAATATATACGTGGATGCGATGCGTTGCACTGGTATATCAGAAATGAAAGGTAAGGTTGTTGTTAGCCGACAGTATTTACAGTTGCGGTACGATGTCAAATCTGTGTGCTTATTGACTCAGCAAATCTTCAAAGAAAGATACAGACCGTTCAAAGGAGAATTGAAAGGACTGCAACGTTAAACAGCCGCAATAGGAATTGTAAGTGGTACCCACAAATGCTATTCCAGATATGGTAACGGAGAATATAGTGCAGCCGATGGCCGAAAATCAGTAGATATATATTGTAAGGAAGATCTACCACAGATTTACCGTCCAGCCGTGGTTTATTGAGAAAACATTCACAAGCTTTCGGAGTTTCGCCTCTTCATCAGGTGAAGATGGACAGTCTTCTAGTAATGACTATACGTGATAATGATCTGGGGTACATACGACTATCCGCCTGCAAGCTATCCTCAATGTGTATCACGTGCGTCACCGTTATGCGGAATTTGAACATGGGGACCTTGGATATTTGATTTGGTTACGCATTGATCCAAAGGTGTAGCACCAATTCATGCATTTGTATAGTGCTATTGGTATTTCAGATTCTGGGATAAATGTTGCCTTGCTGCACGGTAACAAAGAGGTTGGGAGACAGTGGTGCGCTTTCATACAGAAGCTTTTTATTGATGAATTGCCGGAAGAATACAGGTAAGGGCTGCATTATCAAACCGTAGCAAGCTTACTAGCTAGGCCTATTTATAACATTATTTCCATTTCTTTCTCGGTAGAAATGCCGCCGAAAGTCTAATACGAGCCCCAATGTTCTATTAACCTTACAGTGAAGTTTACGATGCGGTGCCTTAGCGACTACTGTTATTAGTATTTGCTACTATTGCTAATCCAGGTTTGGGTCACATAAGGATTAATCTTAACCTTATACAAAAACTGACTACTGTTATTAGTATTTGCTACTATTGCTAATCCAGGTTTGGGTCACATAAGGATTAATCTTAACCTTATACAAAAACTGACTATGTGGTCATGTCAGTACAGATAGAATATACTATAAATGTACGGTATATGGATGCGTAAATATTATAGCTAGAGTATGGCTAGGTCATGGTTAGAGATTGATCGAACAACAAAAGAACCACTGCATCCCTTCATTGACTGAATCTAAACCCAAAGCGAACCGAGAGGGTAGTCCTCATTTCTCTTCTGGTGGAGATTAATCAATGTCCAAAACATAAACTGTATTATTTTGGCGGGAGCTGAACAATCAACCAAGCTAGCAACCACAGTAATTTTACATTGAGACCGTAGCGTACTCTCATTTAGTATAATTACGCAAAATGAAGTGTAATATAATTGTTTTATTTTTGCAGGGATATGAATCTCGATGTAATATCTGAAAGCGTCACTTCTTTAGCGGAAGACGAAATCTCCAGCATTAACAGCTGCGATTTCAAAATGGTGTTGTTCGATTCGGAAGTACTCAAAATCCTGAAGGACAAAGAAGTAAGTCCTTAAACGTCTACTCCATTCGAAGCTGCATGCTATTGCCTGGCATCTTGTACTGTAGCTTATCAGTTGGACAGTATCAGAGTAATCAGACCCGATAAAGTGGAGCCTGACTCGTTTCAGGTGTATTCTGTATGTTGTAATTATGTTGTCTCATCGTAAAATGTCCCGTTGTTTGAATGTCCAAGGGTCTGCAGGCCTTACATTTAGAGGCCAAGCTTTCGCTGCATGCAAAACAACCATACTGTCAACGTTCCCGGTACGATCGAGTGCTTGTTTTCTCAATAGCTTATGGTAGCATCGAAAGTATCGCATGCATACACTATGCGTTACTCATCAGTCACCTTTTATGAGATTAATATTGAAGTTCGCATTACGAACAATAATTTGATTTCGAGCCTGTGAATAATTATGTTTTTATAAAGTCTTGGTAATGGAAATGCAGTAAATGCATCGTTAGTATCTTATTCGTGGGCTTACGAAAATCATCAAGTGCCCCTATACTTGAAATTTTCAATATCTTGTTCAATAGGTATCTTAGTTCTTTTTTTTGATGCAAAGTGACAGTTGGACACGATGATTATTATACTCTAATTCATGGGGTTTTGTCGGCGTCACTGTCGCGTATTCGTTGGTTAAAAGCAATTTTACTTGAATTTTATAGAATGATCCATGCTACTACTATAATATATTCCTCTTGCATGTCCATGGAGTCTTTTTGAATCTCTCTGGAGACCTATAGATATTGAACACAGAAATGTGAATGTTTAATAAGTCATGTCTCGTCTAGTGTTACGTCGGTCTAAAACGGTGTACATATAAAGTTGAATCCTCAGGGATTAAATTTTGCCTTTTAAGAATGGTGCTATCTAATGGTCTTCCTGCTGTGAACTCGGCTAATAATGGCTTCCACGATCTAGCCTAGCATTCCGTAAATCGGTCAAACACGGTAAAACGAATTCTGCAGGGAATCAACGAAATGGGATTTCATTAAATGTTTTGGGTTTTACGTCGATCGCTCCCAGTTGCGTATTATAATTGCGGTCAGCAATGTTGGGAAATTTTTGGCGGCTTCGTGATGGTTTCTTGCCTATGACAAAGACGTATGAATAAATCCATCCAATGACTGTATAGTTTCTAATGAGAGTGAATTTTATAATTTACACGTGATAGCGACGCATCCGATTAGTTGATCGCCTTTAATGATATATATATATACTTTGAATAGTGGTTGACCCCTTGGTATGATGGATCTATGTATGGGCCTACCACACTGATACACGTATCTTTCGGTAGCCCTGAAAGCATCTTTGTCAGTTGGTAACAATCACTAGCCCGCGCTTTAACTAGGTCTAAGTGTTGTGTTAAATAGTTACGCAATTGTGGTGTAGCTAGCCATGTTCAAAGTCTAAACAACTCCATGAGAAATAAATAAATCCCAAGTCCTATAAGCTGGTGCTCCCAAATCCCCACACAGCAATATATTGTATTTACACGAAGGTACCCCTAATGAAACAGACGAGCAATATGCAGAATTTATCCAGTTGTCAACCTGTAGTGCTTAGATCGCCTAGCAGCAAGAAACATTCTGTAGATATCCCGCCGACATTATGCGTTGCTGTTGATTCAATTACTCGTCGCGTCGAACCAACGACACGTCAATAATAATGAGTCAATGCATCCTGGCTAGCCTCTCGGCGTCATAGGGGTTATAATGAAAGGTTGGTACAGTATAATGCGACTCAGTAAAGCACCTTTTCTTAAGCTATACATACTCGCTTTATCAGTCGCCGCCACCCTATCTGATTTTTCTCAAAGTTTGCCTATACTAACTCACTTGACAATTTTCTTTCAGTCAATATTCCGAACTAGTGGAGTGCTGGAGCTACAGCCAGAACGCGTCATAATATTACTCCTCGGGGACGAGAAAAACAAAAATTTTTATCACGAAGCAAAGTTAACGTTATGTGGTAAGGCTGGCTTGACCAGTGGCGATTTTTACTTACCGCGGTCATCATCAGCCGATTAGACGCGAGTGATATTGCCCAACGACAGTAGGTAACAAGCTAGGCGTGTGTCTGACAATCTCAGCGAAATGCTGTACTATACCATCAGTGGCAAGTTCGATTTCGAGTCGGTTGCCAATCTCCCTCTCTTTCGTTTGGCATTTTCTTAGTAGAAGACAGCAGCCACTGCATGGTGGCCTTGTCCAGGTTCTTCATACCATTCACTCCACTGGGTGCCTTATACATCGCACAGTTTTCAACGGTAGGCCTAAACAAGTATACACCTCTTTGGTTACACCGGTATGTGTTTTACCGATGTAGGGTATAGCCTAACGTATATAAATGTGTTTACGTGGTTCAACTCTCGTTCTCGTTTTCATCGTTGCGCCACACAATGATACGTTGTTTTTAGATTTCACCGATCACGACGGTTTCAATATGATACAAGCAAAAAACCCGAGTCAAATTTTTTCTGAAGTCATGACCATTTTATCGCCTATACACATTGTTCCTCATCCAAGCATTATGAGCTGTGAAGTAAGAACTTCAGTATAGTCATGCTTTGTTTGCGTGGGGGCGACTTTGCGTAACTTCCGCCTTGAGCTGTGACTCCATCCAGATTAGCGTTGCAGTCGTACTCATGATTAACGTTGGGTAGCCAATACAAGCTAGCATAGGTTAAGAAACAATTTTCTTTGTCATTCGGCCATGTTTCACTTGCAGGTGGCCACATCAGATCAAACCGTAACCGCAGTAATTGTACTCCTGATGCCTGTTCTGTCGCAAATCGCCACCCTCGCATTTGTCCGTGTTGACTGTGGAACTGCACTGCGCGCATTCTGTTTAGTCGACTGCAGTCAGCTATGACGAACTCACTTGCAAGTTGCAACTGGAAGCGACTATCGCTTATGTGTCCTGTTTCAGATGTATATTTATCTGCGAAACATGCACAGAGAGCTTAGCCAGTTTTCCTTCTACCTATTGCATTTTACACATACTATCCGATGTGGAAGAGAGACCTCCGAATGTGTTAGTGGAAATGCGCAAATGAGGGAAGGGGTTTCTTAGTGTTCCGCTCAGTGATGGGCAGGCACTTTAAACAGGATGCCCTTCCATCCGCAGTCCAACTTGTTCGGGCTCAAAACTAGTATCGGGCATCACTGGTGTCCAGAAAATGGGGATTCGATTCGATCCAGATTCTTCCTCATGGATTTCAACAAAAGGTGGTGGTATACTCCAAAATTTTGGATTATCCACTCCACTAGAACACGCTATGTTCATTTATACGATGACAATACCCTGAATATTGATGATGAAATGCAATGACTTGATGTTTTACAGGACAAAGAACAGCATATCACATTTATTAGCAGTAAGCCTTATCCTATTGGTTCGTCAATCGAATACGTCATCGAGCTCTCCTCCGATCGAAAGACAAGAGAAGTGTCCGCGTCACTTTTTAATCCATACACACTCCTTATGCCTAATCCAGGTGGGTAGGTTTGTTAAGTTGAAACCGCGATGTATGTGTCAGCATCGTCTCAGATCCAAACTAATTAGCCATCACCACATACACTACTGCGCCAAAAGATTCAATCAATTGGTGCTGTTGTTGTTTCAAATTTATGGCGTTTTCAATTACTTGGCAGCTAGTTAAGTAAGGATGTCAATATTCGATATCGGCCTCAATAATCCGACAATAATCGGTCAAATATCGACATTTGGCGATTAAGAGGCCGATATTCATGATTTTGGATTATCGATATCAGCCATCAGTCATGTGAGAGACCGATTATCGTATCGGTCTGGAAAAAAACAAATATTGTTCATCTCGACTTACTGTGTAGTAGGTAGGCCTTGAGAAGGTAGTAGTGGCAGTTGGTAGTAGTGCAGTAGCAGTAGTAGTGGAGGAGGCTATATACGCCATGTCAATGCTAGGTGCGCATGTCGATATTCCCATTTTATACCAACCTGGATCACAATAACCACAACCCGTGGCACTACCCCGATGCTGAACCATGGCTTTCCTGAGGAATCATTCTCAAAATGCGCTCGTGATGCATGATGGGAAATTGCCGGTTACAGCCACTCACACAAGATGGTTGCGACAGGAAGAACCAAAAACCCACGCAAATGTATCTGCGAAAATTCCACTTCCCATTGTGGCGATTCGTGAGATAAGAACCGTGCGTTGTGGTTTTTTATTTATCATGCCTTGCGCTTTTCGGTAGCGCCAGCTTGCGGTTCACTGTCACTACATAGCAGTTTATTTGAATCAGTGTGACGCTACCCGCTGATGTGCGAGCGACAACATTCGGTAACCTTCCAAATTTTTAGGTCATCCACCTGGGCTTGTCACCGTTAGAATCTTCATTTGTACAAGTGTACTTCATCCAAATGAAGAAGTTCCTGAAATTTCTCGGACTCAGGTAAGCTTACTATTTACGGTAGTTTGCTTTAGATTTCTAACGTGGCCCAACTTATGGAGCCTAACGGGGTTTGTTTGTTTGTTTATTTGGAATTTATGGCGTTTTTCAACTACTCAGGTCATTTACGCCAGGTCAATGCTTACGGTATACGTGTCAATACTTCCAGCTTATAGCCCGGATCACTATTACAATCACGACTCTCCTCACTTCCTGAAACCGACTGCCAAGCAGGGAAGGAACGGATACCAATTTTAAAGTCTTCGATTTGACTCGGTCGAGAATCGAACCCGGAACTTCCCGATCAGAACGCTGACAGTCTAAAAGCGGGGTTGATTTGAAATTCGCCGAGTAAAGCTAAAGACCTTTTGAATCAATTTAACCGGAATCTAGGTGTAGTCTACTTAATTCTATCTTTTGGCCGTTGGTTGGAGAAAACAATTTCTAAAACTATATTTTGAAGCGTATTGAATTTAGGAAATTTCTGATTGTTGACAAACTGACTTTGTCATCCGGGGTCTTCCAGTCTGGAACGTCCAGACATCAGATACTGATACCGTCGGGTATTGTTCGAAAATTAGTCATAGCGCAGAACCTCGTGTAGCCTATATCCGGTGAAAAATTTTGAAATTCCAGCCGGTGATGGTGAATACGCGTCATCATTGATCGCCGCTACAGCGGACAGGGGAAATCCTGTCTTATCCGTCGTTCATGGATCACGTCATGTGTAACCTATAACACTCGTATCATATTTGCAACGCTGAATGGCCAAACTGACGCTTGTGTGTATTGTTGGCATGGTGGATGTAGCATATTGACCTTAGAGCTTCTTCACGACTGCATTAAACTGGAAATAGTTAGTGACTTGAGAGTTGACGATGTTTGTTGAAAATACGGAGTGACCTCCATCCGTCGCCGTGCCCTCTATGGTCCCATCGTCTATACTGTAGTAGTAAAGTAGGCCATGATGGTGTCCACTGTGATGCCAGGATAGCAAGAAATCGCTTCTTATTCAGTGATATCCGACGCCCACGTGCACGTTGATATACAGTATTAGTGTATTTGTACAGCTAGCTGTACACATCATGTTACCTATCGCCGCCGCTGTACTCTAGCGCTCTCCTACGCTGTGAATTTTCGAGATGTGTCTTCCACTTAAAGTGATAGACTAAAGCTGCGATAGGTGATCCACAGCTAAATTTGTGGATTGCGTATACGCATTTAAGCTGTTTAAATATATTCAGATTGCCGAAGACCTTCAAGTATGGTTTCAATCAGATCTGGACAAGGTCTATGCCATACTGGATAGCCAGAACAATCCGATGTCATTTCTCTGCCAAGGCCTTCAAGAAGATCCATTGGATAGAAGCACAAACGCAACGGATAAAATCGATAAGTATGATCTTGATCACCTTCACGGGTTTTCGCAGTTTGTTACTAACTGGTTCGCTGACAAAATGAACCCATCGTCTTAATATAATTATGGAATCATCGTATCTGCTGTAGTGACCAAATCGCGTCGGGCGCTTAGCACTAGAATTTCTCCCTTCCGCCCTTCGATATTTGACTGATATTTTTTACGCAAGGGCGAGATACCTCCTGCCGCACCGCTCCATACACTTAGCCAGACTACTGAGCAGACATGGCTGACTCTTTTCGCCCTTGGTAATGCAATCATCCCGCCACCATACGGTATATGCTCTTATGTCATCTGCCGTCAAATCTTCGAGTAACAATCGTGACATACGATGCGCTGACTTTCAAGACAATACCGACGGGATATAGAATTTGATCTCTTGCCGTTGAGACGTCTGGAGCACAGAAATACCTCTTCCACCAAGTTTACACCATCGTTGCACGACACCATGTGTCAGAATATGAACAAAATCGTGGACGGGAATCGCCTGATAGAAGATAGAGGACCGCAGCGTATTCTGTAGGTTTTAAGTGCAGTCTCACCAACAACGATTCTATTTTCAAGGCCAGGCGTAAAAATGTGACCCGACTTAAAATATCGGGATGAATGACTGGACACGTGGGGATGTAAGAATGCCACATTGACTAAACTTTCAATATTGACATTAAGCGGTAAAGTTCCTTTACAGTATCAAATGGGTTTTGCGCTCCGTTTTCGCCATACCGCCGCCGCCGAAGTATTATAGAATATTGGCATATCGATTGTGTTGGTTCCTTGTGCAAGGGTTTTGTTTGCGTTATTGATGTTGCTCTATTTGACTATTCAGTCGCGTACGAAGTTAACGCTTGCTGCTATATATGGTATCGATAATTCTGAAGGCTGTCCGCTTGAATTCAAATGTGATTTGATATCTTTGATGAGTCAAAGCTATTCAAGAATGTGTGGATCACGCACGCGGAAGTAGCCCGCGCACCATTGTTTATTCAAGTCAGCCTATACAGTATAGGCTACTGAAGGCTATTCGATATTCTGGTTTCGCAGTCTTTCTTTACTGGATGGCAGATCTAATAAAGTAATCATGATAACAGGAAGCCTCCTACGCACTTTAGATTTGCGTCCGCTTAATACCTGATTGTTGTGAGCGTGTTCTAAACAGTAAACTGTGTGTGGGTTTGAGTTTGCGTTATTAGAAACCAGTTTATGAGGTGTTTTCACGCGGAATTTTTATATTTAATACGTTTTCGTTGTGTATGATTCCCATCAATACCGCAAATGTTGCAAATTCGATTCGCGTTTTATATTCAATTTTTTATCAAATATCGCAGCGTCAGTAGATTTATTTTGAGTCCTTTGCTGTAGACTTGGTTGCTTTTTTATAACGGATCTTGATTTATCTTGAACAAGGAAGTGATTGGTATGTCAGCTAAGGGTTAACTTCCTACATTTCTTAACTTAGGAAGAAGATTATGTGGGCCGTGCTTGAATAAATTGCGGTTCCGCGTTTCTATAAAATCATTCAGTCTTGAAATAGGTTGCGTGGTTGCAATCGTATTGTAGGTTAGGGTTGTCGGGAACAAGTGTGTCGGAATTCTTAAGCCGGTGAGATTTTATTAATGATATGTATGCTGTAACCAATATATGGTTGAAATTATTTGGGTTTCCAACAGGAGACCATTGAGAATATTTTTTGCTTTAGGCTGCTGACGGAATCATTCAAACAAAATGTTCCCGACAACAAATTGTTTCTTGTCTTCGGCAACGATCAGCAAACACCAGACGATCAAGGTGAGTGATTTATGCCTCTATGTGATATTTGTACATTTATGTGTCCGTGCTGCGCTACACGTAGGTGGTTGAAAAGTGCCGATTTTCTTAATAAAAACAATAGCAAATGGAAGCTCTTGAACTCAAATCTTTTGGCGTCTCCTGGCGAGTTTCTGTTTCGTCCACCATAAGTCCAAGTTACTTCACGCGTTACCATTTCTGTTTTAAAATTAATTTCAGTATATTTTTTCTATTTCTTCTTTTCCTACTATCCGTGTGCGGGGTTAGAGAAAGTAGAGTGTGTATAATTATGCCAATGCACTCGCAATAGTAGGACTTTGCACCCTGTAAATTTAATTTGCAGTGTGACCCCCCCCCATCCAGGGAAAAAATCTATAGAAACGGTGACCTACTGCATGTATGCCACTGTGTAGATGGGTACGTTTTTGGGCGATATAATGTGATTCTTTTGTGCCCGTGTGTTGAATTTATTATTAGCCTGAATATCTGTGGCGCGTCAGGAGGAAACGCCTGTCATACTGTATACCACATTTTCATAGAACAATCTATGACCCTCGTTGAGAATCCATCGAAGATATCAGCACTGAATCTATTATGCTCCAACCGTCGTCGCATAGTTATCACACGAATGGTTTAGAATTACTAATTGCGCTATAGAAACCGCCTGTGCTATTATTGCCTGCTTCCTGTAATTGTAAATTTTTATGTGGTTTCATTGGCTCGTCAATTCAAAATTAATGTTGGCGCTTCGTAAGCGAATTTGAATAGGGCTGAATTTGTGGATGTATGCATCAACGTACATGATTATTATTATTATTGTAGTATCGACGCGATTATATGGTCTCTTCACGGTATAAAATGTGAAATGACTCGTGGGGACTTCGCGCAAGAATAGCGACTATGGTCCCGCATTCAAGGACGCCGCCCATACTGGATTCGGTTTTTCTCGACTTGGTGCCGATGTCTGAAAACAGATGGACGACGATTCGCGGATTGTTGCATATAGTCGCAACGCCAAAGGCGTTGGCCGAAACTAACGTGTCACGTGATCATCACTTACCCGAATCGCAATATATAACTTGTTTCGAGCTACATTACAGAGTCTATACAGTGGCAGACACTATTTACGCCATTCATCCATTGCACATAATAAATCCAACAACATTTCCGTATAGTTCCGCTTAATCCAACCCTTGTAGAATGGCAGGAATTTTGTCCTAATAATTTAAAACAATGCGGTATTCGTGAATGTCTTGCAAACACTTGTTTTCATAATGAATGGGCTGTTTGCGTTTGCTGGGAGACCTCGTTCATTGAGTTTATAGACTGTTCAATCCTTTTGCGCCCACGCATTTCATGCATCCTTTCTTGAAACACCCCCTTTCCCGAGGTTTCTTATCAGGATATTGTCGAAAAACGAGTAAGCCGATAGAAATCAAAATTGGCCCACACGAAGTAGAAGGAAGCGTATATCCTGTCGAGATTTTGTCACTGAACTGCGCTAAGCATGTAAGCAATATTCATAAAACTGAACATAAGTCTATAGAGTCGCGTTACCGCAAATTTTTCGCTCAGCTTCATCGGTTTTACTTGGACATAAGGTCACTGCTCTCAGATCGCTGCTCTTTCAGTGCAGTATTTTGATCTGATAAAGACGCGGCGCTCGAAATCTATGATGCTGTCGATCAAAAATATCAACCTCTGTTGTCTGTGTGACCTCTTTCTATAGTACCGGCGATTGCGTTTTAGCCAGTAGTTTTACCAAAGATTTAGGGCAATTTGCGGGAATAAAAGCGCTATCGCTCCAGATATCCGAAACCGACATGTATACTATTCATCCCCGGAGAATCGGGGATATAAGTGCTTACACGTTCCGCATTCTGTTTCAAGCCGTATGCATTCTTAGTTTGGCGGCGGTCTCATGTAGAGTATTAGTCCCATATTGTTGAGTGATTTGCACCGTTTGTATTTGTTTCAGATCGAATCAGCAGCGAGTATGTTCCAACATTACTGCACTTTTCTGCCATGTACGGGCTGCGTGACTTGACCGCTGCGCTATTGCAATGCCCCGGTGCAGTAATCGCTTACGGCACAGCCAACAGCGAAGGTGATTATCCGACCACCCTTGCCGAAAAATTTGGACATTGGACCCTCCGAGATTTCATGCAGAATTTTATGGTATATGAAAATATGTTTTCGTGGAAACCTAGATTTTATTTTCACATGGATATCTAAAGTATCTATAGTGATTCAATTTTTCTCTTTCGAGTGGACGATATCCAGTTGTCTCCGTAAAAGTGTGAGTACTATTTCACTCCGTGGTACGGTTCTTTCCATAGTTGTGCCGCGGTTTAAATAGTACAATGCATTTTTATGATCCGTCATCGATTACTAGGTTTGCTTTATAGAATAGACCTGCAGAAGAGAATTTCCCGAGTTCAGGAAGCACTTTTGGCGTCATACGTGCCTTCGCCGAATAAGTTTCCGTAGCAAGAGTTTATAAGAAAGTCCTCTATGCGAGACTCTTCACATTTGACTGCTACTGTGTCTTAGTACCATCACGCGCCATGCCCAGAATCTACTATGGCATCGCACCTGATTGTACGAAAGGCATTGTACGCAATATCGACACGAGCTTCGTGCGTGAAATAGTATATCGCCGGGTAGCGAAAGGAAGCACTGAAAGGCCGCCGCGATTTCTACCATATGCAGGATGCATGGGTTGGTACGTCTTCCTGGCATTGTGTAGCACTGTAGACTTTTGATCACGCTTGAATGAGTAACTATGCACAGTAGACTATTAGAATCTGTGAAATTAATGAATGTACGGTGTAGTACGGGAACTTACATTGTCATCAATAGGCCTAGCGTTGTTTTCTGACTAATGACTGACTTGAATTATTTGTCGGTAACTCTTAGTTAACCCCGCTCATCCATTCATAGCCTTTTGAGAAACTGATTTTTGATTTTTAATCAAATAGAATATAGATCACTTAATTGTGTGCTGATATATCGAGCTTCGGTAGCATACCAAACAAAGTTTTCTGAATTGATTTTGCGAATGGGTTTGTTTTCAATAGAACTGAACTTATCTGTTTGTTCATGGTTACAGGAAGTAGCGGCGTTGGTTCATGAAGAGTATGGTGAAAAGAGCAGCTTGCAAATGTCGCAGATCATGTCTAGCATGGTGCAAGGCCAATACGTACGACTGACTGGAGAAACGAATGATCCCGAAGAGTGAGTAAAGCCCCACTATAGCACCATGCACTATCTATGGCCGAACGACAATAAACGGACATTTTTGGACAATTTTGCCGAATGACACCCCCGTGCCATGTGGAATTATCACCAGTAACCTCCCACATTTCTTCCTTCTCGCACTCGCCACAGTAACATCCACATTTTGTTGACGACAGAGTCTTTCGACGTAGAAACTATGTGTTTGTGACAATCATATTACAATTACATACAAATTCCCAATGCACTTAGTATTGAGGAGTACTATCATGATATATTAGTTGGAAAAATCGCCCGAATCGTCTCTCTCACACACAAACGCACACACGCGGTGCAGTTTACTACACCCAAACGTTTTCATGCTCTAGTGTAACATTCGTAGCACACACACGCACACACACACACACAGCTTTCCCCAATAAAATTCTCATGTTCTATAACAGTCATAGCAGAAAATAACTTAAGTCATTCAAGGCCTTGTCGAAAGCCTCTTCCTGTGTCTGCTTTTGCACAATACCCATCAGTTGCTAGAATTCTATCCAAAGTAGAAATAACTATGTACTAGGCCTATTGAATCTATCGAAATCCATTGACTCATTAAATAGGTTTCTGTCCATGCAGCAACTAGTTTATACTTCATGTGTACTCAGCATAGTTTGTAATAACCTACTTGGAGTATTTTGCATGAGTTTGTCGCTTTCCATGGAAGTCTCCTATTCAACATTCTTCCTTCAACCTTTTAAAATCATTTCTGACTCATCAGCAACAGGAAAGAAGAAGAAATCTTTAGAAAACATTTTGACTAGGCTGGCTCTAGTGAATAGTGAACTCACGAATGTCTTGTTTACACTGACAGCGTAAATGCCAGGTTCAATTTGGTGTTGGTTTGAGTCCACTCTGCTCACTGCGTTCGATCGCGCGCACCGGTGTAACAGAGTGGAAATCTATATCCTGTCACTGTCATTTTATATTCCCTTTCAACTCAATACTATTTATTGATATTTATTCACAAATCACAAGTACATGCACACAGACAAAATGCGAGGAGAGTATAGTCACGATAGAAATCTACACATTGCCATGGGTAACAGAAACTCCTCAAATTCGTTGTTTGGCCGGCCCTATCGTATTAAACACTCTAACGAGATATGTCTGTGTCGCCCATAAGTCGCTAATGCAGTTTTGCTAGTGGGCACGGTTATGAATATTTGGCGGTGAGTCAAATTTATGTATGTCTGGTGGAGCATAAGCTATCTCTATATGGTTCTCATACACGCTGTTGAGTTAGCTTATCGGTCTGGAATATCATGTCACACACATCTCTATCACTCAATATGTTGTTATAACTAATTTTTGCCAGATAAGATTAATGAGTGGCTGGTTGGGCGCTATCCCTTCGACAACGTAGAAACACATAGAATGAAGGAGCAGAGCTCTGAAAGCTTCGTGAATGTTATAATTCTCACTAAACCCAGGCTGGACGTTACATCTGGGGTGAATATTCTTAGCGATTATTATGTTTTGTTACATATTGCGTCTTTTCTATAGCATATACATCCAGCTTGACGGCGTGTTGACTCCTCTATCTGCGCCTGTTGGCTACCTATCGATGCAGCCTTTAAAGCAAGGAGAGTCGCTTGGCGGAGAGGAATCGGAGTTCATGATACGGAAAATGTTTCAAAACAAATCGGACGAACCAGAGACCGATTACGAAATCCTTGACGGCGGCATTCCTCGCTTAAACCCTGTCTCAAGCGCGCTTCAGCCCAGGACGTTTATCCCGGGTAAGGGAGAATGTTCGTAGTAGCACAGCCTTTGTATGCTTTGATATCACAAAATAGCAATGTACAGACTAGCAGACAGAGTGCACTCTTGTTAGTGATGTCGTTACTACATTGGAAAGCAACTTTGGCATAAGCTGTGCAGGCCTGTGTAGGCATAAGTGAAATTTTCCGGTATCGTGTCACTCGTGTGGAAAAATGTATTGTTGAAATGGTGAAATCGCCACAACCGCAGTTTTTACACGCTTTGAAAAATGCGTTGCTTCGTGTTCAGGCATCTGCAGTTTAGCCAAGCAATCGCCTTTCATACCCTTGATTTGCATTGCAGAAAGCTATTCACCGCCAGTCCCTCCTCCACGAGAAGATAAAACAATGGGCAGCAAGTTGAATTTTCAACCGAAAGGTAGGTAGTCTATCTGTGACTCTGCAACCACTGAGAGTATGTTTCAGACTAATCTAGCGAAGAAATGCATTGTAATAAAGACCATGAACGGCGTAATACCCAATTAATGTGTCTTAATTTAGCGCTAACAATTTCAACAAAGATCTGAAGGTCAATGTAACGGTGGACCTCGACAAACACGAGCGAGCCTGAAATAGTCATTTCATGAACGTATGCTGGCTCTCGCAACACTTACATTACAAATGAGAATAGGCGGTGACATTTCCGCTTGCGTTGATCTCGTGACTTGAGAAATGCTGAGCATGTTACGAAGTCCACTCTTTTAGTTTCTATGTATCGACATAGCGATATTTGGTTGCGATAACTTAGCAAAATGGCATGTGCAATACATTGCTGATTCGTCATCGACATGGTGCGTGACATTATTTGTATTAACTCATAGAGCTTCTCACGGAAATCCATACGAATGTGTCGCCTGCTCAGGAAGAACTCATTGCCTTACAGAAAAAAGTGAAAGACAACGAAATCACGATTAATCAGGTGATTTTTCTGGGCGACGTCCCTCTATGTACAGCCTAACACCACCTTGGCACCACCTAGATTACCGACAGGGGCCTCGACTGGTTGTTTCAAAATTGAAGTCGAAAGCAAAATCTCGGATGTTGCGCCTTGATAATTAGATTATAAATCTTCATTATTAAATATCAACAAGATAAATTCTATATGGTGAAGTTATACGTCTGAATTGGCTGTGACATGCCCTATTGTACTGTTGGCGCCGCAGGGGTAGAAACAGTTGCATGTTTATCACGAAACAGCCATGTTGGCGGGAATTGTCTCAAACGCCCCGTGGCCCCTTTCTATTTGCCAGGCAAGCGCGTTACCATGATCTCTGATGCTTACGCTGCGAAAGATCTCACATGACAAATATGTTTATTTTCTCCTAGGCTGTGTTCCGGTTTAAAGAATGGGAGAGAAAACACAAGGAAAGAGCTGCATCGTTTCAATTTCAACAAGAAAACCTACAAAGAGTGAGACAAAGTTTAATGCGGTCGAGAGACGAGAAGAAAATGAGAGGTGCGGCTTCAACTCAAACTTTAATGCTCAAAATATTTTGAATTTTAAATTTTGAATTAGAGCAGGATCGATACGCTAATACTTTTTATGGCCTGCAATTCTAGGCATTGCCACTGAGAGTTTGCAAGAGTTGATCATATGATGTGTTATTGGCAGCAAAGTTTTTGAATGAAATAGGCTTCCAAAGTTGCGGTTTAATACAGACTGCGACGTCGTCCAAATCCCTGTACTGCACAATTTCCTGACTCTCGCTTGGACCCATTGCGTATGATGATGCCGACAAGAACAGAACAAATTCACTCCTTCCCAAGTAGCCATGCGCTAAATACAACTACCTTTCGCGCATCATTCTGTTGGCTTATAGTCAAAAAGCTGGACATCGATATATTACCTGCCTTTATGGGTTTGGAGCGTTCGCGCATCTGTCGCCGGCTAGACCTACAGTACAATGAGGAGCAGGAAAAGCGAGACATTCGAATCATTGTCCTCAACAAACCGCTTGGCATCGCGACATTTCTTTCCCGCAGGTGAAAGCGTCACAATCACAATATCCGATCCAATCGTTGCGGGTTCATCGACATACGGTCAGGTACTGCTGAAAACAAGAAAAGAAGTGATGTTGAAAGGTCCGCACAGTGACGCTGTAAGATCACACAATTAGTTTTAGCAGGCGTATTATTTTAAACCAACTAATGCCTATATATTGTACAGACACCGCCAGATACGTATTGTCCACAAGCTGCTCCGCGATCTCAAAAAGGTACGTTAGTGTGATCATCGCTATAATTATGCGAATCGACCATTATCGATACGCTCAACCCGTGTTTTCACAACTCGTGTTTAAGAAGTATCAAAGGACCAAATGTCTGATTTCGTTCTAATCGGAACCACCATTACAGTATATAGCAGCCCTCACGGCTTTGGGCCTGCTGTTGTCCCAATCAGAAATTGATGTCCGGGTTACGTATGGCTCGACGCTACAATTTCGCATGGCCTGTGTGTGGCTAAAGGTATGCAATCGCAACGCTGGCCCGTGTAGCCGTGTTTGGGTCAATTACGGCCTTATTTAGGCCATGCCTGCCCCTTATCAATGCAGGCAGAAAGGAATGGGCAATGTTTGACAAATAGATACATCGGCTAAGTAATGCCCTAACAAGACCATGTTTAGGCCTTATAACGGGTGGCGTTACATACGCAAGCGTTGGCAATCTCAAACGCGGGCCACGTAGTGACGCTTGCATTCTTTAACAGGGGTAGTTTTGCCCCCCCCCCTCCCATGTTGCAGTCGCGGTTGACGTATATATACATAATCTTTTGATTCCTGAGCGGCTTTTTCAGAAGAATATACAGTAGGGCCTACCCTTATTGTTCTTGCAGTGACTAACCCGCCTGGATCAAACTCGGAGGCCTCGTCGGGGAACGCATCCTTTCGACGATTTCGAACAAGTTTTCGGGTAAGCCACACTGTGTAGATTACAGCCGTTGCCTTGGATTGAAATGTGTTGTTGTGCTATTTAGAACTCATTTGAACAGTCACCTTCGCATTCACCGGATTCGTCCGTGATCAACCGGACTCGTTGGTCGATAGATTCAAAGGTAAGTAATTACGGTCTTTACTTAGGTACAAAGTTGCTAACGAACGAAGCTATAGCGCCACTGACTTCTATTTAACTCTCTAATAGTCTGCTGCGAACATCACGTGAGACGAAGCAGCGAAAACTTATGCCCAACACGACTTAAGGTTTCTATTATTCTTCAGGGTTCATCTCAATCTTCGATCAGGTCTTCGTCGAGTGATTCATCTCACCGCCGGCTTCCTCCTATTCCAGCAGCGAGACCATCTGCCAAACCAAAGGATTTTGCTGGTTCCGGGTAAGCGGTTTTTGAAACGTGTAGGCTACGCATATAAGCTTGAAGAGTAGGGCAAGAAACCGGGTGAGGATTGTAATTCATCACATAAATCACTATAGCTTCTTCTGAACAACGGCGTTGAATTACAACATGAAACACTCGGCACCTATGCAGGACGCTCAGGTTGATCAGGAGATTCTTGACTCGATTTCTGACCGAGTCATATCTAAGACTTTATAATTGGTATCCGTTCCTTCTCCACTTGACAGACAGTCTCGGGGAACTACGGATGGTTGTGACAGTGATCCGGGATTATTGACACGTGTACTGTAAGCATTGACCTGGCGTTTATGACCTTAATAGTTGAAAGCCCATAAATTAAAAAAAATATGGCTAATAACCATTGGTTATCCTACTGCATGCAAAACTCAATGTCCTCACTGTCAACAATATCGTCTAGTGATGGCGGCAGGATCATAATCACCACTTGCTAGATACCCGTAATCTCTGACTTCAACTTGCTCATCATTTCAGAGGTTATCATTACGATGCCAATGCACGAAATGCATACACAATACGAGAGGATGAAATATCACCTCCACCCGTTCCACCACGCGACGTTAGGGCGACAATACCAGACGGCAGACCAGCTCTACCTCCTCGGAGTCCACATCTGAGATGAACGAATGGATCTAGACTTCAATACAAGTGCAATATGAGACTACGGACGGCGAAAGTAGTAAATTAGAAGGCATGACTTGACTCCTTGACTGTCCTTTTGTATATATATTATATACCTTCTTCAAGGTTGTTTTGTATCGGTTCCAACTTCAACATTTACTGTATTATTTAAGCTGTGACTACTATGCTTTTCGATAGGTTTTAGTCTGCTTGTCGTTTCTTACAATGGCTGCTTGAATGTGCCTAATGATATGCGACTGACTGAACTCCAAACTGACACCGCTGTGTGATACAACAGTCGCAAAGTTTCCATGTTGATCATGCTTGCAATATGCTCCCCCATGTGG
The DNA here is from genome assembly GCA_030412335.1 of Botrylloides violaceus. Taxonomy (NCBI): domain Eukaryota; kingdom Metazoa; phylum Chordata; class Ascidiacea; order Stolidobranchia; family Styelidae; genus Botrylloides; species Botrylloides violaceus. Next base: position 376,303 of record JASFYC010000737.1, read on the forward strand.
CGACTGAAAGTCTGATGGTTGAATTAACGATAAAAGGCTTAGAGAAAAATTCTGGAAGCGACTATATTTCACAAAATATTTCTAAATATAATAAGTCACCACAGATTTAAAGTCCAGTCCAGTTTATTGGAATATGATACACATGCTTTCGGAGCTCTGCTCCTTCATCAGGTGAAGACAAAATATTTCGGTATACAAGTTTTTCAAATTGCCATGGAGTCGGGAAATAGGGATTCACGCTCTTAATAAGCATTGACCTGTTGTACATCACCGTAGTGATTGAAAACGCCATAAATTCGAAATCGGCAACAACAACATGATGTTGCCAGCATAGAAGCCTACGACTCACAGCAGAAAGTCGTAAGCAAGATCACTGACAAGTATATAGGCTAAGAAGATGGTTATTGATCTTCCGACTCGTCGGCTCCGTGCGATTTGTAAATGGCCAAAGCGTGAGTAAAATATAACCACAACCGAACAATTGTCCTTGCGTTATCCATTACCAAGCTATCACCTATTTTCATCGAAGCACCGGGGTGCCTCTATTAAACGTGACTGTTCATGTTCTGTTGCTCACTCATTCCGTTACATTACACAAACTCGTTGAAGCTGCGCGGGATTTTGAAATGAATCTTCCCTGTTGTGTGTTTCACCTTTTCGATTTCTCAGCCCTGCAGACGATGTATCTTTGTATTGTATGTATGATCACACACTATGCAAATGGACGCGTGCGTGGCCTTATCAATAATATTTAATCAGATGTACTGTTACAGATTTTTTAATATACCCTTTCGTCAGGTCCATTTATAAGTGATTTAGTGTATACAAGTTTTGTGTTAGTGTACGATGGTTTTGTCGTGTTTTTTGTATTATATCGCTGATGGTTGTAGATTTACAGTGAATACTTAAAAGATCTCAGATACTTAGCTAATGCCAATCTGATGGTTAGACCACTATGCCTTACAACCAGTAGGCCTCTATACAAGATCATCTGCTTACCTGATATAAAAACTCTTTCTAAGGCATTCGCTATTCTTCGTCGGCACGGGTATGTGACTACGCTGCCTACGTAGCAGAAAATAAATTAGCGTAGCCTACGATGAATTTTGCACGGCGAAATACATCCGCGCCACCGACTTGTCGCCGATCTCTTTTTGAGGAAATCGCGCATATGTTCCTAATTATCCTTGCACACAGACAAGTGATTAGATAATAGGATGTGAACCGTGAAAGAGTTACAGTCAAATATGTGCTTATTTTACAATTGCATGCACTTTGCACATCAGCATAGGGTAGTCTGGCTTCAGTTCAGCCTCTGTGATTTGCTGCCACACTATAGGCCTACGTACACAATTACACATAGCATATACGCGCGTTACGGTTTCATTGCGACTTTGCAACCTCATCATCATGATAGGGCCTATGTATGAAATCTAAATCCTGCCCAGATCTAATTAATTACCTATTCTAAGTGCGGTCCACTAAAACCCAATTAATCCGATAATCAAATAAGCTTCTCCCGTTTTTCGTAAAAATGTCAGTTTTGAACAACATTTTCGGCTTCAACTGTAAATCGTCAGTAAAGACATTCAATTCAGAGCAACTGCATTATTGCGAGTATTGCCTCGCATTGTAAACAGATTGATTCGCGACATATAGTCTACTATCAATACGGTAGGTCTTCTCATGTAAGCATTACTCCATTCTTTTATATCCCCACCTAGCAGTAGGGTTGAAGATTGGATAAACACTGAATCGTTCAGAATTCATGTAGCGTTTGATCGCCGGTATCGCCTAAAAATTGATACGTTGCGCTTCCATAGTCCACATATAACCTAGAGTTATTCTGACCTGAAAATCTTTAACGTATTGCTCCAACCTCGGGAACTGTTTATTACATCCAGGATTGAGACACCCGGAATAGTCCAGCACAGAATAAAGTATAAAATCGACATATGTGATCTAAATTCAACCAGAATTAACATGATGATAACATTCTTTCACAAATTTGTCGTACTTTGTCGGAGATCAACCACTTGTTTTTACCCATAAATCCAACTATTTTCTTCATTGTGTCTGGATAGATATTTTCTTTGTAGTTCTTTCTAGCCTCTTCATATCTTTCTTCACTGGGCATACAAATTTCGGGCATAATTAGGCAGGAGTTAGTAGGCCTATGTAGGCTATATGATGCAATTGATCGTGTAGGCAATACCTGGGCTTTTGTAAATAGGCTTTTTATAGGCTACGCTACGCTCTAAAACCTATAGCATTTTGGGTCTACTTACGGAGCGACAATTTGTATGTAAAACGATTTTCTTAAATCAACAAGAACACCTGTAAAATGTAATGCTGATCGTCTCCGTGGCCGTGACATAGCCTATACTGGCTAAGTGGTTCTCATGGACATTCACATACCTTCAACGTTCTCAGCCCGAGCGCAGTCTTTGTCAGAGGTTGGTAGCAATCGGTGCTTTCGGCCTATGTATCTAAGACAAGCACTTGATTCTGTAAGTCTTGTGTCGCCGTCAATGATATAAGGCAGCTGAAGATAGAAGTGAAATCAATCACAGGGATTGATTGGGAGTTGTGACGGTGAAAGTGTCGTACATTGGGGAAGTGAAGTCCCAGTTTATCCTTTTCATTTGTCCATTGTGAGCGATCGAAGTCCGGAGCTGAACAACGATATCAGATTAGAGTTGGATTATCAGCATTGCTTCGGATTTATGAGCTCGAATAAAATAATGGTGCTGGCTGAATTTCGTACCTACGCCTTAGGCCAACGACTTCTAATGCTTTGTAACGAGTTGGTCCATGGCCTACCGACCTGGAACGCCGTGAATGTAGTAGGCCATGGTTGGTCTAAAGCTATAGCCCTATAGGACTATGCACATAAATAGCCCACCTTCTCCCATTACGTATCTCGTATCCTCGTAATCCACTTCCGCATACTCCAATGCAAAGCGAATCGGGTCAGCCAACTGTCCAACAGAATTAAACAACGATCAATTACAAGCTAAGATCTACAGTACAGCAGGCGACCTGCATCACTTCTACAGCTTCCAGATACACCTGCAAAGTATAGACTGTCAAACTTACCCCACGGATTGTCCAATATCCAAGCTTCAGCTTTTCACTCATTTTGTTTTCTTTGTACGGCACGAGGTGTCACGGACTGTCACCGCGTAGGCTATATCGCGAACAGCAAAAGTTAATGTGACAGGTCCGATACCCTGCGCATTTTGAATAGTTGGAAACCAAAACTGCGAGGATAAGTGAGGAGCACCTGCTCCATTTCCGTTCGGCGTCGCATATTGATAGGTACTACTGCGCACATTTTGCAAATATGCAGCGAGCTTAATGAAGTTCCTGATGTTGAGTTATGTCTGCAGTTATGTAGCGCTGCAGCAGTTGTTGGTTGTTTTTGGATTTAAGGCGTTAGACTTCTGGCGTTACTCTTAGAAGGACTAATATTGTCCGAGTGGAAGGGTGCTTCGGTAGCCGCCTGCTTTGCTGGCGTGTCCGCTAGCTCGTTCCCAGGAACCTCACTGTGTCCCGGAATCCACACGACGGTGACCTGGCTCCCACTTAATGCCTTTATCTTGGACCTTGGTACTGCAAGGTACGACGATGAAGTGACTGTGTTAGTCTTGCGAACATACTAGTTGCAAATTCTTCTAAAACAGGCTCTGGTGACAAACCCGAAAGCGACCAGCAGCCTTTGCTATGAACATTACAGCTTGCCTATAAGACGTACGTAGTTTCCTATAAAAAACGACTCCGTCTGTCCAAAACCTGGCCTTTGTTTATTTTAGTTGACTAACGAGGTACGGGGAGAAGTCACATGTCTCAGCACAGCTCGCTTCTCACCTCATAGCGTACAATACTTTGCAAAATGCCCACATTTTTAGAAAGTACTGTACAATTGAAAACCACGGAAATACAATATATTTCAAATCATTTACTGCGGGAGTGATTGTTTCATTGACAATTATTAAATTACTTCACAGTTCACCCCGTCATTATTCGATGTACTCAACATAGCTACGTCATATAGGCAAACCCCAAAATACTGGTAAACTGTTAGCCCGTTCTTTTATAGCCCCATCTAGCGACTGGGTTGATGATAGGATAAAGACTAAATCTTTCAGACTTCATGTAGCGTTTGATTGTGGGCAGTGTCTGTAAAATTTAGTGCGTTACGTTCGGCAGTTTACACGTAGCAGTGATACGGATATATTCTTACCTGGAAGTCTTTGACATACTGCTCCAGTCTGGGGAACTGTTTTGTGCATCCAGGGTTGAGACACTCAGAGAAATCCAGCAAAGAGTAGAGCAGAAAATCTACGTAAGTGATCTAAATTCAACCCACATCTACAGATATCAACACTTTGTAAGATGTGTTGCAAAATAACGTACTTTGTTGGATATCAACCATTTATTTTTACCCATAAATTCTACTATCTTCTTCATAGTATCTGGATAAACATTTTCTTTGTATTTCTGTCTGGCCGCTTCATATTTTTCCTCACTGAATATGAAAATGTAGTTCCATAGAATTTCAAACCATTATGACTGATGTACGATTTAGATTTAGGCCTACATGCTTTTGCGAGCTTTAATACTGTATCATTAACGCTATGCATAGGCTATAAGTAGTCGCTTGGAGCGCGTCAGCGGCGTGCCGGGTAGGCCTATATTGTAGGTATACTTACGGAACAAAAATCTGTCCAAAAAACGAGCCTCGCAAGCCAACAAGGACACCTGTTCAATGAAATGAAATGAAGCAATCGTTTGATATTCTCAACATCACAATGCTGTGGGGCATAATTGGACCCATATTTATTAAGAGTTCGGATGGCGTTTTCGCCAATACTAAGGTCATGTACGCCAGGTCAATGAGTTACTATACACACGTGTCAATGTGTCAATATACCGATTTATAAGCTGGGATCACTATCACAACCACAACAACATTCCACCCCCCACAATCCATCCGATACTGACCGTCAAGTAGAGGGGAACGGATACAAATTTTAGGTTTGGTTTGCCTCGGTTGGGAATCGAACCGGTAACCTCCCGATCAGAAGGCGGACAGTATAGGCTAAACCACTCGACCAAATGCACAGTTGTTCGGATGGGCTTATACCTTCGACATTGTCAGCTCTAGCATTGTCTTTGTCAGAGTCTGGCAGCATTCCATATTTTCGGCAAATATACTTGAGACAAGCAATTGATTCTGTAAGCTTCATATCCCCATCAATGATGTACGGTAGCTATAAGAGTATGTCGAATTAGAATCGCTTCTCAGAAAAATATTTTGGAAGGCAGACAGAATCTTACGTTGGGAAAATCTAAGCCGAGCGAATGTTTTTCATTCGTCCATTGTGAGCGATCGAAATCCGGAGCTGCAGAGACAAACAGGTTGCAATTTGAGAAGTAGCGACAATTTGGATTGATGAGCTAACATCAACAACGATGCTTTCTGAGAAATGCTTGCCGGAATTCGACATGCCGTGCCTAATTTCAAGGTATTATGTTTCGCGTCAAAAATCGGCGAAGACCTACACAATACACTGCTGTGGACTACTGTGTACAGAATATCGGCCAAGTGCCTACGTTATCAACGCTCGACAGGGGTCTCGGATCGGACTGCACATGATTTGACTTTCCCTCGCACGCTGGCCTACATTCAGCACTTCGGATCTTGGACCATACAATTGTGCTAGGCCTAGGCTTCTAATATCAGCTCTTCAGATACTATCATCATGAATCACGATTATAGCGGTATGGGTGGGAGTAGGCACGATAAAATCTTACCTTGTCCCATCACGTATTTCTTTTCCTGATAATCTACTTCCGCATACTCCAATGCAAAGCGAAGCGGGTCAACTAACTGCATAATATTGGTGGGATATTCAAATTAATCTGCACTAAATCTAACTAACAGCCAACAGATAGGAGCAAACTTACCCCACGAATATTCCAATATCCAAGTATTAATTTTTGACTCATGTTGTTTCAGAAATCACGAGATCAGGCCTGATTGCTTTTTCGATGCGCCGAGACGAATGCTCTGTATAGTAATAGGCCTATTGAACCGATCGACCGTACTGCATAATCAATAAGAATAATAAGGATAAAAAAGAGTATTGATGCCAAAACACATCGGTAAATCCTTCCCATTTACCTGGAAATTATCCACGATGGCATGTTAAATTGAGGTGCCAGCATGCTTAATTGCTTATTCATCCAATCGTCTGTTTCCTTTCCAGCGTCAAGACAGATTGCCAGACGCTATCGTTTACGAACAACCTTCATACGATCACCGCAGTTTGAAAGCATCGATACTGGAAATACAGTAACAGAAAATGCCGGTCAGTGCTGTCTCTGGTTTGCGCCGTTTCCGGACCGCATTCTCGTGTTATTTGTTGCTTTGAATTTGGCGTTCACTGAGGTCCGGTAGGCCTACGCCAGAACAATACTTACGGTATAGGCTACGTGCGGTCAATACTTTCGTTTTATATATAGCCCGGATCACTATCACAACTACAGCACTCCCCATTCTGAATGCCAAGCAGAGAGGGAGAGTATACCAACTTCAAAGTCTTCTAGACCAGGTCGGGATAATCGAACCCGTAACTTCCCGATCAGGTGGATAATCAAAGCCACCCGGCAAACTGAACGGCTCTCGTGATAGTTGAATCGCAAGGTGTCGAGTCATCTTGGAAAGGCCTACCGAGTAGGCTACTCATCTATCGAAATGTATGTTCAGTAAAATTGTCTATTAGTGTATACAAAATATTTCATCACGAAAGGAAAAAAGTATAAAATCAACGAAACAATCAATATATTGTATTTCATCTCATTAACCTAATTGATTTGGAAGCTGGCAGATAGGAATCCCTTGAAATTTGGGCAGCAGCAGAGTTGCGAGTCGTCTGCTCATTGGTATTGCGACCGCCATTCTCAGCAGAGCTACCTCTGCCTCGTGTATAGGAGTTGTTAGTCCGTGCGTTGTGACGTCTGCGGTTCCGCACTTTCTCTGTCTCACGATTTGCGACCGTAGGTGCTACGTCGCCATTACGAGACAACAAAGGCGAGGCATTGCTCGCGAGTTCTTCACCAGGCTCGATTCTCTTCCTAGTCTTGATGTCCGAGTGACGGGCGTAGGCAGACGAATCAGTAGGTGGTGTATCAGCATCCGATGACTGCGAATCCGCACACGACGCTTGATACGATGACAGGCAATGGACGGCGCTATGTGGCGGGTACTCTAAAATTTGAAAAAGCCTAGGTAAATAGAGTAGACAGACACTACAAATCCGGCAATGGACATCAGTATGGGCTGGGTACTCTAAAAATCGAAATAGCCGCAAATTTGTACAGGCTATGTAAACAGAGTAGGTAGACACTACATGCCGCGCATTGGACATCAGTATGCGCGTGATAATCTAAAAATCGTAATAGCTGAAAACTTATAGACTAGCTAGACACTACAGGTGGTACAATCAGACAACGACAGACAGACATATATTTATTTATTCATTAGTACACAGTGTGCGCATGAGACAGTGTCGACAGTGATTTAACCCTATGGGGAAGTCTTTGGGGTCCCCGCCCCCTCAAAGTAAAAGCGGCGGTAGCAGTAAGATTGATTGAGATTACGTAATGATAATTATCGGTTAAATAGAATTTCTCGATGGGGATGTTTAAAAATAGTTATTCATAAGCAAAGTTCTTGGTGGACACGGTCTTAGGGTGATAAAAATCGAATGATATCGGTATTCACTTCTTCGTAAGACGAAATAAAGACAATCTAACTCAAAGCTGGTTTGTGCTCACGGCAGGCTTCCGGAGACCGAATTGGCTTGAAAGTTTACGCAGCATCGTTACTGCGACCTAGGAATATGATAGGTTAGGAAGTATTCATTGCACAAGGTCATCAGAAAGGTCACGAGAAGACATAAGAAAATACACCAAAGGAAAGAGCTCGTCACGAGCCTGGCTAAAATATTGCAATGCGTATGGGTTATTATTAACAATCCCTAAAATCCTTTTTGGGAGCAACTATGTTGAGTCACTGCTTTCTACCTAGACACCACCTTGACAGTGAACACAGTCAACAGTTCAACACGGCGTCGTGGTATACCAAGTACCAAATAACTTTAATTTCACCTGATACGGATTTCTCATGCTCTCCAACTTCATCATCATCATGATTAATCACCGGAGCTCTATTATTCTCAAAGAATTCAACTAACCGATCATGAGTGACAATCTGTAACAGAATTCAACCCATGAACGAAATTCACTTGTGACTTATTCACCAACCAACTAAATTACCGGATTGGGTGTAGTCAGTTGTTGCAAGCTATCCGCTTGCAGTTGATTTGATGGATATACCGGTGTCTCTGTGGCGATACTAAAAACATTCACATTGTTTGTTTTTTTTAATAATTTTAATTATTAACTATATCAGTGGCAATAACAAGTTGTAAGTTTCCTAATGTGCTTGAAATGGACTGTCCACGAAGGTTGTCGGCTTACAACGTTGACCTTGGCATTATCAAGCTGGGAATTTTCCCAATTTGTCTGTGACCCCCAGAATCAGGATCAAACAAAATACTTTGTTTTAATGCTTTGCGGGTGCGTAGGATTTGATGTTATCCGAGGCCAATTTCAGCATGGACTTCAGAACCATTCACGAATACGGTACTAAGATTTACGAATTCTGCATGAACAGGCCACTGGCCGATATTATTAGCCTAAAAAAAGTAAATTGCTGTCAATGAGGTCAAGCAATGGGAAAGGAATACAATTTTGAAGCCACCACCCACCAGTACCCTATGCTTAGGAATCACACTCACACAAATTTGGTGATAAATTCATTATATTTTCCCGCCACGACGGCATACACTACATCCCAATACAGCTTCTGCCACAACCTGCCTTATTTTACCAACGATTTGAACTAGGTTTTATTGCATGGGATGCGAGGCTTCAACAATCACTGGACCACTACAGACTTGATCATATATATACCGGAATACTAAGTGAAGGCTGGCTTCATTGCGAAATGGTATAGGTCGTCGGCCACAAAACGGGTAGGTCTCGGGTTCAAATCCCGAAACGGCATCATATCAAAGATGTTAAAAACGGCATTTGTTGCTTCCTCGATAAACGGCGCATTAAGGATAGTGCGGAGGGGTGGTGCTGGACTTTGATAACCTTCCGGCACCTTCAGTGCCTCCTTGTACGCATGATATGTATATGAACCAGTATGCGTGCGTATAACGTGTGAGACTGTGTAAATGCAGCAAAAAACAAATAAGGACAAAAATAGACAGTGCCCTTTCCTAAGTAAATAATGCGCATTCACCATTTATTATGAAGTTCGAGCGTCGTGCTTTGCAGATCCTGCACAGAGAAACCAGTTAGTTCTTGCATTTCCACGTTCCATGCGTCCATCTCTGAAAATAACACAAGGATTACAATAACGGTACTTGTTACTTTCAGCTGCAAAAATAATACAGCTAGCTTGAAGCGCTACTCATGAGCGTTTGACACAATGGTAAATATGTCTCCGATGCATAAATCTAAACTAGATTTCATGTGACTGATGGCGTATTATAAACCAAGGTAACTCGCCTTTTCTTACCTAGATAACACCATGAAAGATAACAAACAAGTAGTAAAAAGCCAGACCTGGTTGTTCGGCGAGATTACCGAGTAGAACACAGCAGCATGCCACTAACGCTGGAGGGTGCAGTCCAGCATCAGCGTAAAAAATCGTGGAATCAGCAATGATTCTAAATGGACAACAGCGGAAAATGTCAGGCCGCGGGTTTATAGTTCACCGATAAAGATGCATCGTATAACCTTGATGTGAACTCGACTTCGTTATTGATGATCTTAGGCATCATCCTCAAAACGTCAAAGTAATCAATGACTGTCATCCCCTGAATAAAAAGGTTCATTTCATAATTTTATATCGACTTTATACATAGCCTACTACATATGTTTCTTATAAAGGCACTGAATCAGTTATAAGTTACAGAATATTCGATATGAAATGCCCATCCCTACTATGAAGTAACACTGCCTGCTATATCTTGATATCTGCACCTGGATATTGCCTCGGAGCGTAGAAACAATGTCTCCGATGAGTTCTACGACATCATTGTACTTGTGCAATGACTTGGCGTACAATAGAGCCTCACGGATGGTCAGCATATTCTTTTCCATATACCTGCAAAACAAAACATCCCCAAATTCACCTGCACAGTGACATATTCTACTGGAAGTAATAACAAAATATTACACAGCATCTCGGTAATAAGGAGTTGCTCAACATCTGGTTACCAATTCAACACACCATTGTTGTTTTCGATTTATGACATTTTGAACTATCGTACTAAGGTCATGTATGCTAATTCAATGCTTACGGTACACGTGTCAATACTTCCAGTTTATAGTCCAGATCACTATCACTTAACCACAACACTCACCAGACTGCCAAGCAGAGATGTAAAGAATATATACCGGTACCAACCAACCAAAGTCTTTGGTTTGACTGTCAGGAATTGAACCCGGAACCTCCCGATTACAAGGCAGACAGTCAAACCACTCGACGAACTGACAGGCAACACACAACGGCAAAACACCTGAGCACCAGCCAGTGTACCTAGCTAAGCTACGAATAGCACACAAGCATACCGTATCCTTACCTTGAACATAACACTATGCATGCGATTCCTAACAGTTGCAAACGGCCCCGTGCTACATGTTTCAAAGCTAGGTACCGATCCATGCATTGCACCACAACGTGGACAGTTGCATTGCACAACTCCTTCAACGTAGCGAGTTCTGTTAACCAGTCAATTAGTGAGCGTCTGAAAGAGACAGGGAGTTAAAAGGCTAAGCAACAACATAGAATCATCAAATAACTTCACCAGAACTACTGAATACTAAGTCAAATTTATAGAATGCAAGAGCCAGATGAATAAGCAGGGGTCAACCACCATCGCTGGAAAACTGCCTTTATTATAAGAGCTCATAAAATGCATAGCTGGGAACAACATTGCTTTTTTGCAGACGACAAGATGCCTATTTGCTGCTTAAATTAGTCATTTCCACAATAACTGACAGGTACTGCATGGCCTGCTAAATTCAGTAGGCCATGGGTACTGTTATTTCAGAAGAGGCGTACAATGACAGACTTTAATTCAAATGTAAAAGCTACCAACCTCATAGGCGCAGTAACATCAGATTGAGCCAAACGGAATGGTATGTCACAGTGCGGCTTTGATTTGGAAAAAAATCTTGACACAGTGCGATAAGCTTTGGCAGTTGATACACCTTCATGATGGCCTCTTGCATAGAGTCGGCAAAGCTGTAGCTGAAATAGTGATTCAGTCAAATCACAGTGCTCTTACAAAACAGACAAAGGTACAGTCTACAGTGCCACTACACTTTCATCATTCACCCGATGCCTGCTCGTAAAAAGGTTGGGGGTACGCTACCTGTGACCGATTAGAAAATGGAAACCAATGGCTTCTTCTCAAATAAAAATTGCTTTCGTCAGATATTGATGTCTAGGGAGTCTACCAGTTTACTAGATTTTCAAGAACACAATTTGTATATCGATATGCTTTGGTGTACGGTAAGGCCACTTTTAAAACGTAGTGCTATATGAGATCATACTGATTCGGGTTTATCGCATTAGAGAGATTAGACGCTGATGATGATGATGACGTGGTGGGCGATTTACGGTACTACAAAAAGCACAGTAGTGCAGCGTAGCGTAGGAAATACAAGCAAAACAGAATATAGGATCAACACCAAAAAACTAACAACCAAGCTCAACCGTCAACAAGCAGATCCCCCAAAACAGAACCCAAACCCCAAATTTGATATAATTTAGAGAAGAAGGCAGTACTGTAACAAGTATCATTTATCTTTGACGTCGCTAAGTGGCTCGTTGAATTTTGCGAATTCTTTGCAGATTCCGCTAATCGACATAGAGCAAAAAAGAATGGACGTAAATAGTTGGTAAAAATATATTATTCGGGTATTTCATTCACAAGCTCATTACCTCGGCAGGTTCATACTTTGCAAATGCAAGACTTCGTAGCGAGCGGATCAGATCCAATCTGTTCCCCATTTGAAGCATGGAATATTGTATTTCAACGGACAGTCTAATATCTTTTGTTGCGTCACACAATCTATGCTGCCACAGCCGAAACCTCGCATCCAAAGATCCTTGGGAGCAAGCTCTATGCAGCCAGTACATTGACTGCATACCCTTTTCTTCCTCCTGAAGTAGAAATAGGTTTAATGCAATAAATCGTGCACTCAACACAAGGGGAGATTGGCCTGCTATAACACTGAAGGCAGGTATGTGGAAGCAGAAGGTAGAAGCGTTCATTTTTCCGTGGAAGCGAAGGTGCGAAAATTTTGAATATTGAATACATATCTACACATTTTCTTATTGGCTCCGGTATTATTAATTTAATACGTTACATCAAGACCGTCGTCAGTCGTTGTGCAACCAAATTTCAAATGATTTTGATGTCGATATATTGAAATAATTGAATTATGATATTTACGTCTGCCAACTTAGTATGCTATTTGTTGTCGCGCATAATAAAATGTGCCTGACGTCGTCAATTCTTGTAATATTTTATTCGAAGTGGAGGAGGTAGGCCTGGAAGCGAAAGCGAGTCACAAATAACTGCTTCCACATCCCTGGTTGAAGGCTCAAAAACGATATAACAACATGTACATCTTTGTCGATGCAACTTTTGAGCGGCACACTACGTGGATAGACTAGTCAATACCAGTTCTGGTATGTAGTTTAATCCTGCAGCCACCGGACAAGGGAAGTGTCAAGGAGAAAAAATAATTTTAATAAATTGGCATTTACCGGACACAGCATTTGGATCATTGCAATGCAATAACATAGATTGGCAGAGCTAGGCAGATAATTGACCAAAGACGTTAAGACTTCGTACACCTTCCTTTTCCGACATGGAATAGCAGAGGACCACGGAGGCCGAAGAAATATCCAAGTAAGAGGATATTTTAACTGCAAAAAAGGATTACTGGTAATTAGAAATAATATGAGCTTGAGCACGTGGCAGCTGATTGTACAATGTTAATACCTGTCCGGTGCTCTCTATGGATTGAAACAGCTTCGCCGATAGTGCCGTGCGCATCATTATTACCGGGCCGATACTGCCAGCTGAAGTTAACGGAACAAAATGAGCAGCCAATCTAACAGTTCAAATGAATTTACGGGACAGGTCGGAGATGTGGCAGGCTAATACAATTTTCAAAAAAAGCGAAAGATGGACAATGGAAAAAGTTTACTAATAAGCCCTTTTGTGCAAATTTCATACCTACATAAAATTGTAATATAATAATATCTATTTATAATAAGGGACTCTAGAGATTAAGCAAACCCATGAATGGAAATTGAAATACAAGGGCCTTTAATAGATCATGAACAGTTGACCATTCAAAGTATAAATCCAGAACAATGGTTCTCAACCGCCGGTCCACAAAATCTTTTTTATCTGTCCGCGGAAAGCATGAGTATTTCAACCAGAATATTTCACTTAACTAATTGAGCGAGCCATGGAGGGTGAAATTCACGGTTATTCCATTTTCTGAACCTGTAAATATGCTCCAGTTTTCCCTTCAATGCGTGAATATAGCGACGCGTGTTCAAAACATCATTACTTGTGCCGTATTCCTAGGGGGACGAAAACGCGGCGATAGGCTAAACGGCAAATAGGAATGACGTGTTTTGGCGACGGTCGATGGGGATTTATGCAGGAATTTACCGCCCCATAATAATGAAAATGTTCAAGAAACACTGATCTAGACTCTTGACATTGGTCAGCAGTCTCAGCACACATAACCAAATTAACTACCATGAACAAAATTACTTACCCCTACATCGGTACCTGTAAGGTAAAACAATAGCAAGCTTGATTGTTGCTTCAATGTTTCCAATACCTGCCAACCTAAAAATTGCCGAGTTAAACAAAATGGTTGAAAGAAAGTAAGTGACTTTATCAATGGATAAAATTGTTAGGTCTAGTGCTGCCATTTAAACAATCGATCCACACTTATTAGCCTTATTACTTATTATTTCTATGAACTATTAATGACATTTTGCAACTAGCATGCCTGAAGACTTTATTGTGTTAGTATCTTTACCGGCCGTGCATAAAATTGGGTGCCCCTTCCATACAGCCTCGTACAAAAATCTGATTTATATACGTCGCTGTTATGCCCGATGATTTCTCTTAAAATGCTGTTTACAACCAGTTATTGTAAACGGCAAACAGGTAGGCATAGGCAATTATCGTTCGGGGCATTGGAGGAGGAAACCATTTGGGATGAAGTAACAAAATATCCTTGTTGTAACCATCATCAGCCACAGTCTATTCTCGCAATGACACAAAGTAGCCTACTTACCAACGAAGGCCAGGGAAGCTTCTCTCATGTAGGTCAAATTTTATTAAAGGCGCATTCTTCAGCCAAGAGTCTAGTTCCTTGGCAATCAGGGATTGAAAATGCCTGGACACCTTAATTAAAAGACATGCATCAGGGTCAGGGACATAATTTCATATGTTAAAATATAGAAGATGAAGCCACCACTCAAAGAGGTTGCATAGCTCTATAAGTAATAAGATCAAAGAATTGCTGCCCTGGTCAGCCATCGGCTGGACATCAGAGACTGAGAGACATAATGTCATATATTAAGATATAGAGGACAAAACCGCAGACTCGAAGAGGTTGTGCAGCTTTTTTAATTATAATAAGATTAAAAAGAATTGCTGCACCTGTTCATCGGTTACCTTCTACTTGAGATAGGCTACCGATATCAGATGTTTAGTTACAGTTATTGTGGTCATGAAAATCTCTATGGTACTATTTGACCTAGACATTTTCAGACTACTTGAAGGGAGGCAATTTCAAGGCTCAGAGAGAAGATTAGGTAAAACCATCATGCCTAAGTGTGGCCAGCCGCCAACTCAGATTTGAATACAGCTCTCATCATCTGCCAACATATCATATAAACGCGCCGAGTGCCCTTGTGCTGGTGCATAAATGTTAATGGAATTTTACAGCAGTACTAAAATTATAAAAGAGTATTACTATCATCAAGTTTTCTATGTCTGACAAATGCAGCATCTTGATAATCTTGATCTGTACTATCGATGGTAGTTTCTCCATGGCAGGGTGACTCAAGTAAAATTCTCGCCAAGGCAGATTGCGATCAGTTCATAGAGAGATGCGTTTGGCAGTGACTGGAAATAACGCAGCACGATCCGGTTTTCGGTCTATGGTCAGTCAGTACCGTAATCACTGTCCCCTCCGGCCCAGCTGTGCAGTAGGTCGGAAGTTGACTCCGAAATGGCGGCATACATTTTGAACGAAGGCACCGTCCCGCTTCCGTTTTCCGATTTTGCAACCTGGTCGAGTATTCATTGAAGCATAACCCTTTATCATACACTAGATGACGCTACATCGCAATTAAAAGGATATCCCATAGAAAGGCCGATGTCTCTATGGTCTATGCCTATATTAGGCTACTCTTGCTGTAGACAGGGCATCGGCTAATCCTATTTGATAGGCGTAATCAGCAACTGATTATGATTTTATCTTATTAAACAAAATGAGTCCCGTAGCAGCATTTCATGTGCACAACATAGAACATAATAAAAATCGAAGCACAAACGTAAGGAGAAACCATCGCAAGGCTTAGGTGGACCTGGTGCCTGGGTGCCTGGGTGGACCCAGGCAATTCGTTTTGCCATACAAAACGTCATTTGACTCGACATAGGCCTGCCTTCTTCTTACGCTCTAAAAGCCAAAAGGCTCTACAGACAAAGGCAAGTTGACCTATTTCTGAACATATAATACCAAGGACAAAGTTTATACCTCCAATCCTTATAACAGGCAATCATGCACAGAAGATTGAGAATGATATTGGAGTTGTATGCCAATGACATAATCATTGACTCAGAAACAGCGGACAGGCCACGAATGCTTGGGGAAATTTCTACATGAAACTGAGTGAAATATACAAATAAGAAGCCGCCAATGTCCGAAATAGAACAGATAATGGACACGCAAAGACATCTCATAACATATTTTCTCAATTTCATTCTTCTGTGTAGCGATTTTTTACTCCGTTCAGTAGCATTGCTGTTTGACTTTGGGAGCAATTTAATATCCTTGAAGCTAATGCCTGTAATTGAAGAAGAAATTTTATGGAAGGCTGCTTTTGTGTCAGTAACCTCGGCCTTTCTGGCTGCGTTTTCTTGAGTTGGTATAGGGCTGAAGACCAGGTTTTGAAATATTGCATCATCAAATGATTGCGCCAAGTTGGGTGCTGAAGAAAACATTGATGCGTTTCTATTGGGGATATCTTGTAAAAACGTCTGTGATTTTACGTTTGGAGTGTTCATTTGAGCTTCGTGATAGGTATTTTTACTGTATCCGTTTGCCATCTTTCCAGGAACTGAGGACAGTCGTAAAACATTGCGATTAGTCGATATCTTCGCAGTGGGCATTGGTGATTTGCCACCGCAATTGCGGCCAGGATTGGGTTTTTTCCTACTGCGCCGTTGCTTGAAGATGGGATATCCAAACAGGAACTGCAAAGATATCTGAAACAAAATGTTTTTTTCGTAAATAATAACCATGGAGTCGAGAGATCCCCAATAATAACCTCCAATCTCGTGCGATTTAAAGTAGGTCTTTTATCGCGGGGAGGTTAGCGCACTGCTGTTATGATCAGAACAGCAGGAGTGTATTTTGTTACTACTAAGTCAATTATCGATTCCGTGTGCTATATGAGTTAGTTAATTATATGTCTTGATTGGTATAACCCACTAATGGATAATACTCTCAGAGGATTTATGGCATGTCCGAGTGTCCTAGATACGACAGTTGATGTCGCGTATATACATTCAGAAATGTATATGCGACACAGTCTATATAAGACGCCTAGAAACGCAGGTGTTTGACAATGTTTCATTAATGTTATTCCCAGAGGACTTGACATTCATCCACAGTCGCATCATACGACATCGGCATCATCAGCAGGCCATCCAAATCCATATTCGATTTCAAAACAAGAAAAGCCAATAAGGATAAATTTCGAAGGAGGGCTAGGCCTATAGCCTATAGCGTATTAAATTTTAGGCTACGCCATCGCCATTGCCCCCATCTATTTGTGTTGTTACGATAACGACATCCAGGAACTTTAGAAATCCCGGATGACATCATCACCTATGTGACTATCTCACTGTTGCAAACGGATGCGATAGGCTACGTGTCCGCTACTCCTTTTTACATAAGGATGAATTCTGTGGTACACTTGACTCCGAATATCACCGTTATTATCATTCTATCACCGTATAAACAATTTATAGAGTTCGTTGAAAAGGTTTAGTCTACTCAGATGCTCTATAGGCGTAGCTTGTCAATGACAAGAATTACGAGCGATCTCGATAGGCCAATAGGCCTATACATAAAGACATAGCGATGTCGAGAATGTTTACCTACTTGGAAATATAAGAATGCAACTGTAATGGCGAAATGAACGCCAAGAAACACAGGTTTTCTTTGAAATCCACATTCAATAGGAACCACACCGTATCTTCCGTAGTTTATTTTTTCCGTCGTTGAATTTTGAAATAGCTGAATGTTAGAAAGTTTTACGTCAAGAATATGTACGACATTACGTAGCCTACCTGGTATAGCATGAAGTTGCCTTGCCTAAGGTTAACGAGGAACTTCGAGTCAAGTTCAACAAGGTCCTATAACGCTCTTAGACCGCTTTGAGGAGTGCCTGCAGTATTTCGAACTCCCGTTGGCCTACCGAGACTCTTTACTAGTCGGGCACAAGAAATGTTGTCAAACAGATACCGAAAGCAACGTACCCAACACACACATATTACACAAGATTGGATAAAGGAGAAGATAAGGACTATATGATAGGATAGTAATCAGGGTCCAAGGGAACTATCAGGAGCTCCCTAAGTTATAATTTGATCACAGCTGGATTACAAAGCAATAAACGTGCACGTAAATTCCCCCACCAGCCACCATTCGTTTTTAGCATCATATATAGCAACGGTGAAGTAATCAATGTCACTGGTAATTTCAATTTGGCCCTCTACTGCATGTAGTAGGCTAATGTTCAATCACCACTTTTATCAACTGTGTGGATGTCCTTCAGCTCTACAGGTTACCCTTACGATGTTTGTACAGTGGCGGGTTTAGATGGGTGGGTACGTCTGCTGCAGCGCGATGTGTGCCATCTATATCTAATCCAGCCTTCAGTTTGGCATTGAGCATGCATAATTTTAGGGGTGAATCATAGTTTTCGGGGTTGATCATAGTTTTCAGGGTTGCGTCATTGCGAAATCATGTTAGTTTTGGAAAAAGCTGGATGGAACAGTTATCGACTGTTGACTTAGCACCAAATACATCACGTTTCTGACGTATTGGGAATGTAACATTGTTCAAACGACCGAACGGAGGCAAATGTCAATAGACCAAATACACATGTTCTGTCTGCAACAGACGGGTTGTACAAATACGTATAGGCTATTCCGCAACAAGTCGGCACATACGGAATGGCGCTTCGAAGTGTCCAAGTGTCTCAAGTATATTCCGGTCTAAAAGCGGATATATTTACCAAAGAACAAACACCATGTCGCACCGGCGGTGAATGACATGCCAGCACCCTTTTGAATGAATTAACCAAGCAACCCAAATATATGAAGGTGTCACAATAAGACATGACATGAGAACCGCTCATAACCGCGTCTGCGCCGAATAGGTCAGGTCTACTCCGCTGGCGAGGCCTTGATAGCGGGGACATTGAAATATTATTTGAAGTCATGCCGGTCAGAAATTTAAAGTATCATGGAAATAGCCATTTTGTCTAACATCGAAAAAGATGCGGAAACAGATATAAAAGTAATACACCCAAATATTGCGCGCGAAACGCTATAAATCAAATAATGCATTCCACCTACTCACAGTGTGATTCTCTTCTGCCATATCTTCCGCATCCATTATTACCGGTGCAAACTGTGGCAAAAAGAAAAATATCGTGGGCAGAAGTATCACTGCGATAATGGTCACCAAAACGGACCAGCTACACCGCACGATTCCAGGCCGCGCTAAATGCTTAAGAACAGGGTGGGCGTAGAACGCTCTTTGACGTATCCAAAGAAAGATATAAAGACAAAGTGCTGTGGCCAAATACAGCAAACCGCTCACAGTGTGTCTGATGCAATGCGCTCTTACAGAAAAGTCATTTTTCTCCATATAGGCCCACAAGTCGATAGTAATTCGTATGAGTGCCAAAGAGCTCATTATTAAAGTCAATGAAATCATTGTTATGTTCGCCCGCTGTCTGATTCTTTTGTGTTCTATTCGAACTCTCCCAGCGGCATTAGACGTATGGTTCTCATCATACGAAACGCTATTTGATTCATCAACAGTTTTCATGAATTTGCTTGCGTTGCTGCGATTTCCTCCGCAAGTGATGCTTTCGGCATATGGCTTTAGTAGACAGAACAGAATGGATATAAATACGTAAATAACGAAAATCAGGAAGATGCTTTCGACGACGTGATACGTTTGCGGTGGCAAATGTAAGTAATAGTTGGTCATTGGAGTCGAAAAATTTCCAGAAGCAACGGTGTTAGTCATTCTGGTGTTTTGAGCCTGCGAGCATGAATCCGGCAAGAGAGAAACTAACCCCTTTATCGATCTAGGCCTATTCTACATATCTATTTCACTAAAATACAAATACTACAAATAATATTCACTTTCTTGAACAGTAGCCCCATAGCCCCGGTTTTTTTATTGACGTAAATTTGCAGTAGATCAGTAACATATAGCAAGTCGGACGGCCACGATTGATAGAATTGAGTGTCACAAGTTGCGACTCACAACTATAACGTCCAGCCAAATTTATTGTGAGCTTCGTCAGCAACCTATATTCCGATCCCTCACAAGTGAAAATGTAAGGGAACTGGAGCTTCTAAAGCTTGAACCCGCCAGGTTCCGAACAAAAGAGGCCGTCGGCTATCATTTCGACCCCAAAAAGCTACGACCTCGTGCTGTAGTCCGTTCCGTCCCCTGTTAGATGGAACTATATTAGGGTCAATCTCTATGAGCGACAAGTCACGGCAGGTAAATATCACCTCTTTCTCATGACCTACAATTTCAACAATTTCCAATCCTATACAAAATACAAACAATTTTACGACGATTCTCGTCAACAGAAAAATCTGATTACCGCACCTATACTCTCTCATCCCTGAATCATACCAAGGTCAAGTGTAGGCATACATCTGTCTTAAAAACGGAAATGATAAGTCGTACTGCCTATACATGGCTGCGCACTTGCTTGATTTACATTATTGGTTTATTATATCGTGAACTTACAACCCGTAGATAACACGCATGGGAGGTTACGTTTCGCCCCCTCTAGGTATATGCCTCAAAATGGAGAGTTACGACACATGTATATAACCATCCGATTTTTTGTAATGTATGCGGACGCCCAACCATCAAAAATTGAAATCTCAGATTCCGCCGAATACAAATTTCTGATCTGATCCGCTTGTGCATCAACCTTCAGGTGTCAGCAAATAATATAGCCCGAAGGAAATCAATATTGGCTACATATTCTATATCACGACCATCTGGATTTTTAGAAGCAAATGCTTGTTCCAGCGACCCTCACTTATTTACACGTCATCAATAAAACCGATGTAAAAAGCCTCTAATAATATGATTTGCGGTAAAAGCTAATGCGCTGTCACTATTTAAAGGATACGCAATAACGACTGCTTCATTTGAACCATAATTGCTGTCATTTCCGTTCTCCATACATCCATATGTCTAACTTGATCAGAAAATTTTGTGGCAGCCTTTATCGTTCGCAGCTATATGTGGTTCTCAAGTCATCAGCAATCTCATGAAACCCTCTCCAAATAAAATTAACCAACTCTTAGCCTTCTTATACAATCGTAGCAGCATAAAAACATTTAGACATCAACGTACCAGAAATGGCCCAAATTATAAACCCGCCACGTATATACTCAACGTTATTTGGATCAGGCTATCGATAAACTATACCAGCTTCAAAGAATCTTAGCGCTTTCATTTGTTTACTCGTCGTAAAATAACATAAAACGGTTTATAGAAACATACACAATCACGCGATAGTTAAAAAATATATTCCACAGTTGTTCGAATGTGTGAATTTAGGAAACATGACATCAATCGTACAATATTGATGTAGATTAGCACCATGTTACAACTTTCGATTACAGCCTTACATACCACTGTATATAGTCTACTTCACGAAACGATATTTCGCCATTTAGTGCGTAAATGAACCATGTTATTTTCCTTATTGTTTGACAACAAGCAGTCTATTCTCGACACCTATCGTACATTTTCTAAAAGTTAGAAATTGTGGACTACGCTGTAGCGCGATTATGACTCTGGAATGCATGTCATTGGCGGCTGCTGCTGAAAACGTTCCAAAAAGCACACGCGCGCTAATGTAAACAGTCCAATTTTTGTAAGGACAACATGTTGCACTATGGTACGATGTTACGCTGAATGGTACGACGCTGAACCCTCCGTGACTGGATAGTGTAAATGCCAACGCCAATGTCGCTCTCTTGCTCTGAAACCCTAGTGAATACTGAGGAATAAGGTGAGTTGTGGCAGGACGGGCACCCAAACAAGAACAGACAATCTACAACACGTGCGGAATAGGCTCGGTTGTGCATACCAAGATAGGATCGACTAATAGATATAAAGCACAAAGGTAACATTTCGACTGGTATAGGCCTATAGCATAGGCCCTCTACATATTTAATCTCCATTTATTACTATAGGCCTACTGCACATACCCTCTCCTTAAGACAATGTATCGCTTTATATGCATATTAGGCTAATGTAACACTTGATACAAGCTCTAAAAAAACAACTTCTCCGACCTCACTAAATCCCCCTGCCTCATCACGGAAAATAAAATACATCACCACATCACAATAACAATGTTTGAGCGCCGGTGGAAACACGTGTTTGATTTCAGTCCATTTCCTCTCTACTACGATTCCAAAATCATTAAAAATAAAGTACGTTCAGAGAAGATGGCGTAGGTCTACAAAGAAGGCTTGCGTCTGGCCATGCCGTCGAAACATCAGATTGACGAAGCTCTCAAAAGCTTGAGGATCCTACATAGCCTACGTCAGCAAATTGGTTTGACGAGATAGCATATAGGCTACTCATTACTCGATGTCCAATCGGACTTTGCATTCATGGATGGGTAATTGGGTATCCGTTTACAAGCGTTTACGTCATAAAAAACAAATGGCAATTACAACACTTATACACAGAGTATATCCAAGCAACATCTGGACGTTAATTTTACGGAATCTACAAGCGAGAGCTCGTTATTCACGAATTTTATGAGTCAATAAATTTTTGATGCCTTCGTTATAGTGTCAGCTGAGATTAGAAAAGTCGTCAGATTTATTTTAATGTTAGATTTTCCAAACAAATGACTTTCAAATTTCAATTAATGTATGCTGAACGTTAAATTTGCGTCCACACTCTTTATTATTATTTGGAATTCTTCTCCTTCCCTTTCGGACGTTTTGATCGTATCCTTTTTATACAGCATACAAATATTTCGCTGTGGTTTTTACGCTTCCAGAATGGCTACACAGCATACCACCTCCCTGTGCTGACACTCCTGTTATCTAACTACGCCTGCAGTAGCCTATAATGTAACCGCAGATGCGATTCTTTGTCCATTTATTATTATTATTATATAGGTAGGCCTATAGAAGATTTTCAGTGACGCGTATCACCGGGCGGGGTTTATTTGCACCACGAACAATAAGACTCAAGCCCTGCGGCTTGAAAACGTAGGCTTAGAATTCGCATCGATTGCTACTGAAAAGCAGCCGAAGCTTAGAATAGGCGAAACATAGGAAACATATTGCTTTCTTTGTGTACAAAACTCATTAAATACCGATGATCATTCTCTATTACTTCGTCTGTCGAAGATGATTTATCACTGTGGAAAGATGTATCTTCCCGTTCAAACGGTGACAACAATTTATTCCTGTAGCCTACTGTTAGTTGTGGAGATGAATTTTTCATTTTATTTATTTGGAATTTAAGGCGTTTTTCACCTGCTAAGGCCAAGTGCGCTAGGTCGATGCTCACGGTATATACGTGTCAATACTTCCAGTTTACAGCCCGGATCACTATTACAATCACGGCTCTCCGCACTTCCCCGATACCGACTGCCAAGCAGGGAAGGAACAGATACCAATTTTCAAGTCATCGCTTTGACTCGGTCGGCAATCGAATTCGCAACCTCCCGATCAGAAGGCGGACAGTCTAACCCACTCGGCCAACTGAACTGTAACGGAGATGAATTACAGATCAACCGATTCGATATTTGTATTGCAGTAACATGTAGCCTTCAACCAAAAGCTCAGGACGTCAGGTAGAACACCGATATTTCTATTCGATAATAATCTGTCGGGCTGTTTATCGGCTTTGAAAATCAAGATATTCCCACGAGCTACAACCAGGGATATCCCTGGCTACGACGTAGGCCGATCTCGAGATCAAATGCTTGGCAATCCAGATTTGTCCGATCACACGCACTTTCCCTCTACCATGGCCTACTTTAGTAGTAGGCCATGCCTCTACTGAGCAGGCGACCGATATCCCTGCAGAACAATTCGAACGTGCAAACGCGATGGACCTATCTGCGAATCAGACTAGTCATCAGTTTTGCAGTCTCTGTTCTGTGGTTGATTTGAATACCGAGACTACAAATCAATTATATGACGTCAGGAACTATCGTTACGAACGGTTCCCCGAGACATTTTCCGCTGCCGTCAAGATACTCCGTGAATAGGAATGAGTAAATTATCGTCATATTTACCCATCATAGTA
The DNA here is from genome assembly GCA_030412335.1 of Botrylloides violaceus. Taxonomy (NCBI): domain Eukaryota; kingdom Metazoa; phylum Chordata; class Ascidiacea; order Stolidobranchia; family Styelidae; genus Botrylloides; species Botrylloides violaceus. The sequence continues at coordinate 400,354 of JASFYC010000737.1, forward strand.
GCAGCACGTGCATGGAAAGGAAAAGCGAAGACTCCGCAAGTATAACAAATCTCAACTAGGCCAAAATCTGTCGTCCAAATGAGCGGTAGACATCACTGACAAATCAACCCAGCCATGCACGTAAGTGGTTTTTCAATAAAGGTTCGGGGCCTCAAGTTATCCATGATTGAAAAATACTCATATTTCATTAGATACAACGTCAACGAAGTAGGTCTAGACCTGCTTTTAACATAAACATGCAGTTGAATAGGCGCTGGGACCACACTAAACCTCATCGAGAGTCAATAAACCAACACACGCGTACGCCCATAAATAGAATACTTTGTCGATAGCAAGACAAATTACAATAAATACTGCAGAGTCGCAAATCAATCAAAGATCAGACATATGCACTGAACAAAAGCCTATTATTTACCTATATATGTATATTGGCGATGCTATACAAGCGATGAGATAGCAAAGCAAACTGACATTCAACGACGCCATATCTTTACTACATGACATGAATTTCCAACACTGGGATTTCACCAGCGATACCACAACCAACGAACCCTTCTCTTCATCTATGGCTTTTCAACGATAATGAAATCACCATTCTCGCACCCCTTTATCGGAGAAGGATCTACCAGACCTTATGAAGTTAATGTGTTTTCAATAGAGTGTCCAGTCAAGAGTGGCAAGACACTGAAGACAGCACAATCTGTAGGCGGTCTGACATTAGACTGCGAGGTCGACGATTCGAAGCCGTGCCAAACCCAAGACATGAAAATAGGGCATAGGCATCCAGAGCTTTCCTGTCACACACACAGCGGTATGGGGATATTGTGTATGGGTTCAAACCCACTCTGTCCAGGAGTCCCAGGCCTTGGTATGTCTGTATGTTCTATTCAGTGCCCACACTGTGTGCAAACAGGCCAGACGGTGCATGACGAGCAATGACAAAAATTCTCAGTCCGGGCTGAATGCAAGCTAGGGTAAATGGGGACAGTTGTGGCAGGGAGGGCGTCTCGCATAGAAGCCATCAGCCAAATCACATGCGAAGAGACATAACGTAATGGATGTAAGAAAACGAAGCCGACTGCGTTTTATGGTAACACCAATCGCACTGACATACTGTAGCGATTGTCACCATGAAAAATCCATAATTAAAAATATTGTCGAGTGGTGCCATTGAGAAGTTGAACTCTTGTCTCAATGAGAGAAGCGATTGGTAGCACGATGAATGACATATTCTCGATACGATTGAATGGTACTCATGAGAAGAGTTTATCTAGTTTTTCACAACTTGGAGTTGCATATGACTCTGCCTTTTTGATAAGATCCGGCTTGGAAAAATAGATACCCTTTCGTCTTAAATTTTCTTCTGCAAAATAAGAGCAAGATTCAAGTACTGAGAGATATTCCAAAACTGTCTAATACACATTAATGTTGTAAATTATTGGGGCTTTAATATCAACACATTTCACCTTCCCATGCTTGAGAAGCACACTTGCAGTTAAAGTATATGGGACATGACTTTTACTCTAGTGCGCTGGTTACACTGCATATGAGTTGTGAGGATGAGGATGAGCAAGAGCTAAATTGTCTGGTGGTCCTGGTAGGTCCAGCTACTAGCTCGACCGGTTGGTCCAAATTCGTACTGGTGGACTGGCCTAATTTTGTAGCGATATCATTACCGTGAGGGTGAGATAGACGTTGTGGGAGATATATATATATAACTTGTGAAAGAGGATACCGGTACTGGCATGCCAAAGATTGGAATACCGGAAGATGATCTACAGTGACAACCTGTAGGGAGATGCCAATTTCAGTCAACACAGATATCTAAAAATCATTCCAGACTTTCACCTTTGGTTGAATGACAGAGTTTCAAATGAGCTGAAATTTGACTTACTATTCATTCTCTCTGAGTAACAACCACTGCGCAAAAAGTCTATGTATTCGTCTTCCACCATGCCTTCCATTCTTTTAAGCTCATTTTGTTTGTAAGTTTGTTCAAAATCCTTTTTGACATAATAATTTACTGAAAGCTTTTTAGTTTGTCGCAGATACTGAAAATCGCTGAAATACAAGAGAGTGGGAAATATACCAACACAATCAATTCAAATGATGTGTTGACTGAGACACATTTGGTTGGGAGCCCCAGCACAACTTGAGATACGCCAATAAGCATTTGCAGCTCTGCTGCAAGGCTCTCGCCTGTTGGACCTATGGGAAAGAATGACAAAACAAGACTCCAATCCAGCACATCCCTGGCCAGTCTGCGCACTAATAAACTGTACAAGGATTCAAGGATGGTTTGTGAGTGAATGATCATATCGGTGATCACAGGCAAAGATCACTACTGAGGGTTGCAGATGAAGCAAGCCGGTGTCAAAGCAGCAAACAAATCAATATATACATCATTCATTCTAAAATGAAAGTGATAAAGGGAGTAGTGATGCAGGGAAAGCGTGGCCATTACTCCTATTTACCCCTATTTACCGCAGGGCTCGCAACAGGTATGCAAGACTATTCTTGGAAGTATTTTAACCCATTTCAAAGAATTCAATCTGATTACTGACAAGGCCTATTGTGAATTGTGACCATTTGCGAATTGCGGAATCACAGCATTTCCGGTCACATGATAAGCATATCGTACTTACCCTTTTGCATATAAACTGTAAGGATTCTCTTGCACCAGTAAATGACTAGTAAGATACATGAAGAGTAGAAGAATTACGGGAAGGAATTGAAATAATGATGCTGCATTCTAAACGGAGAAATCACAGATTTAAGAGAAGCTGAAAGAACGAATTGTCATGGTCAAAACATCATACTCAAACGCAATACTGTACTCACGTTCTCTTCTTCATGGTCTTGTCGCTGGTTCCCTTGATACGTATGATAAAAATTCCCTTGTCGATAAACTCTAACATTATCTAGAGAGATAACAGGACTAAAATCTACCAATGCGAATCATGGACCTTTATGAGGTCACAACTAATACGCGAGTCAAGAAGGTGATGTAAAATCACCGGGAGTGGCTCATTGGATTGCCACCGTTATACTGGTAGTACAAATTACATCAAGTAAATGAACAACTAAAAGTTCAAATGAGGGATTTGAAATGCAGAAAAAGGATCACAAGAACATTACATGGTGTCGAATGTACCGTATCTTGACTTGAAGCCGTCATGAAAAAGGTCTACATACCACGTGGAAATCCTCCACCAAAAAACATTCGGAATATCTCATCAGGATCAATATCATTGTAGTATTCATGTTGTCTGTGTCGATGCGTAGTAGATCGTGTCTCAACTTCGGGCCCATACAAGTCATACTGCCGCCGTTTCTCTTCATCGTTCAATATTCCGAAAGCTTTTCCTACAGCTGTAGTATAAGAGTAATCATGATGCATTGCTATACAATCCCAGCACCTCCAGAAACCTCAATCAATTACCCTACAGCAGATTAAATTGCAGTTAGTCAACATGGACTGATGACATTAGGCGGGTAGGCAGCACAAGAACATAATTATTGTTACCATATTGGGTCAAAATCGACCAAGATGGTCAACTGCAGGTTGGGTTGAGCAAGCGTGATCATCACTGCTGCATCCAGCAATCAAGGATATAGAAGCGGAAGCTGGAGGGTCCTTTTTCAGTGGCAGCAGAGGTGCAAATCACCAAACCAATCAGTGATGATGCGACAATGCACCAGCAAAGCGCGTCTTTAGGAGAGATAGAGAAACAGTCTCCAAATACATACCTTTAAAAGCCTCTGTTGCTCCTGGAGCTTTATTTTTGTCAGGATGCAATTGCAGAGCAAGTTTTCGATAAGCTTTTTTCAAGTCTTTGCTTGTTGCCTCTTTGCTCACTCCCAATATGTCATAGTAGTCTTTACTCCTTTTCACTCTAAACACATTAATTAAAGCTCATTAGAATCATCAACTGCCCATTTGATTTCAAGAACATGACAAACCAGTGGAAAATTTAGCTGCAGGCCTTACCTGCTTGCCTATCATCATCCATCACTTGTGGGTAATAGGCAAGAATAAGCAAAATCAATGGAGAAGAACAATTTGTTGGCCTAACTGCTGAAGAACAGGGAAAAGGGTAAGTTCTGGATTCAGTTCCTTTTTCTCTTCCATCAAAATGTGGCCCAAACAATGGGGCATTGGTTATGCCGAAGCAAAAGACAAAAAGTATTGATTACCATTCACAACATTTTGATAAGAGATGTGGAGCCACTGTCGGTATCTTATTTAAATAACCTGGCTGTATACCGGCACTGACTTTGAGGTATATACCTCTGAAGACTGGGGGGTATTTCTTTTGCTAAAAATCATGGAGGTGATGACAATATGATCGAAAGGAGCAGCAGGTAGCCTAGGCCTACTATAGGTTCAGCATATTTTGTGATTATGTGAACGCAAACTGTTCTGATCTAGTGTCCATGCTATTGAGAATAGTTGAACCATTAATTGCCTTTGTACAGCCTCACGCTGCTCTGACGTGAAATCTTCAGTTTTTGTGTCACTTGTTGGTGATGCTGGTGAGAAAGTACCGTAACGCGAACGAGCAGAGCCGTTTGCCGTATTCGCATCTGCTTTTTTATCATGATTCTTCTTGGAGAGGATCGTTTTAAGCTGATCTAAAATACAATTGCACAGTTGGAACACTACCACACGATCTAGTCTACACCGAGGAAAAATTGCATACCCTCAGCTCTATCTGTCCGGTGGAGTGATATCGATTTTTTCAGAAACTTTTTTGCTCGCTCAAAATCGCCAGCTTTGATTGCATCATTGGCGATTCTGATGCACTTCTCGGCTTGATCTTTTTCCCAATCCATAGGCTAAATTACTACTTTGCTGATAGGATAGGCCTACGGAAATTACAGTATGGTATACCTTCAAGTCTGAGTCTCAGTGTGTACGAAGGCCGCTGAAGGGTTAACACGCTGACTTACAGAGCAGCCTACAGCCACTTACACCCATAAAATGCCACGAGTTCAGATTTTGGAATATGAAAATAAGATAGACAGGTATCAGTAAGCTTAAGGCCGTGTGTCGTGTATTGTCCTGCACTTTACATCACTCTTTTCACTATGCGTTTTTTGCCTTTGAATTTGGTCTTGCTATATAGATGGATACCGGGATGAATTTCCAGCACAAATTCTCAGATTTTTAATTCCAGGCTCGATATCACACTACACTACATTGTTACTAGAAAGCCAGAACCCCAAGAAAATTTATGTCTTTGTTTGAGAAATAGTGGACTATCCTAAAAAAACCTAGGAACACAGATTCACAGCGGTGAATAACACGACCCAATACTGGATTTGATGAGTCAAGCTTATATCATTGAGATCATGTCGACTGGCATCAGTTTAATATGCATTCAAGCGTAATATTTTCGGGAAATCTGATGTCACCTCAGAAGATGACATTACAAGACAGTATAGCCATATCAACGGTCTCCGAACGCACCCGGGAGCCTGAATCCGTGAATTTTCTTGCTACTATGCCGCAGCTAGATTTTAGAAACTTTTGCCGCAATCGCTAGTGAGCAGCCGAGCACCATCACTTTGCCTGCCAGGCGATTTTCAACCCTAAATACATTTACCGGCCTTGAATATGCCCAATTTGGTGTCCTATCATATCTACATGAAACCTACTTTAAAACAATGTTTTAAATGCTTTGGACATGGATACGTAAAAAAATTAAAATTGGCAAAATCATGCGCTTCAGTCATCATACATGGCAACCCACCACACACACTCTCTGCTCCCCCTTCCGACACCCCAGCCCCCAACTTAATTTCTACCGTATGTTATGAATTTTTGCTTATCAAAAAGTCTTATAAAATTGCATAACGACTGAGGCCATACCTAAATACATCCCATTTGACCCATCAGCCCACTCTACTCCGGCCCTCTAACCCCACTTTGCCTCCCCAAAAGCAGTAAATATAGGGTTTTGCGGAACCCCCGGTGACTATTGCGCAATTAGGTGTAAATAACCATCGTGAAGAACATGATAGTAGCTATCTAACGACATCTAGCGGGACGGGAAAACGTTTTTGAACGCTGTCAATGAACGAACAACATTTGACATTGTCCGTCCGCTAGAGCCGAGAAAAGTCTTAATAATACATTAGCCTAGGCTATTGTCTGTCCGGAAGACTGCGCGCCCAGCGACTAAGTGTGGCGATAAAAGTTAGACTATAGCTGATTCTCTATAAGCACGGCAACGCGATTGTTGATGCCAAAACTTGAACACGTAGCGCGTAGGTCTACAGCTGCTAACTCTCAGTTGCATGTGCGCAACAAAAGAAACATGAACGCAGTTTCAAGGCGTGCTCATGCTGTTCGCCTGGGAATGTGAGAGCTCTGAATAACAACCATCCTATCAGGAAAAGCGAAAGCATCATATATTATGGGAAAAATAGGGCTATATGGGAACTTCAGATCAGACGTAACCTACGTCATGAGTGAAAAACGTCTTGAAAATGACGAGAACTTTACCATTCTTACCAAAAAATACAAGCATAGGCTACAGTATTACATCGTAATGCGTAAGTATAGCGATTTCATACAATATTACGACTAGGACGACTTTCTCTTGGATAACATGCCGCAAAGAACACCCTGATGCGGCTGATGGGCATGCGCGTGCGCTTACTCGGCAATCGAAAAAGATGAGGAAAACTGGGTCGTTTAAACCCTGACAGTTCAGTTGGCCAAGTGGGTTAGACTGTCCGCCTTCTGATCGGGAGGTTCCTGTTGGTTATTTCATTAAAGCAGGCAAACGTGCCCTATAACAGCAGTAAAAAACAGGAACAAAAGCAAAAAGACCGCAGAGCAGCGGGAAACACACGTGCACGGAGATTCCGGCAGAATCAAATGAAATCAGCAAAATAGGCATACAATCCAACAGTTCCGGGTTCGATTCCCAATGACCGAGTCAATCGTTCCCTTCCTGCTTGGCAGTCGGTATTGGGGAAGTGCGGAGAACCGTAATTGTAATAGTAATCCGGGCTATAAGCCGGAAGAATTGACACGTATACCGTGAGCATCGACCTGGCGTACATGGCCTTAGTAATAGGTGAAAAATGCCATAAGTTCCAAATAAAAAAAAGTTTGCCCGATTACACGAGAAATAATTGCTATAGAATTATATGTCGTTACATGTATAGTATACGTTAGTCACAAGGTCGTTTTACAGTGAGCTACTCTTTTATCCTTACGAAAACGTTAAAGCATGAATGTCAGATATCGATGTTTTTCATTCCTATGGCGAAGTCACTGAGTGGAATTGTCCCGGCATGCATAGATTTACGACCCACAGAACACCAACCACAAACATGTTGTTCGTTAGGTGATTGATTAATACCCAGTACACCAGCATTGCATGCCTAACATGGCATTACCTAGCGCCATTTTCACCACGGTTAGTCAGTCGACGACATATATATATATATATAAAACTACTAATTGGGGTTTGACCTCGTGATAAAGTCAGTCCGTTTCTGTCGGAGAACGGCTTCTTGGTTTTTCCATAATCTTTTGAAACGGTTAGGTGTAGGGTTGTGCTTAAATTCTGAATTTAATTTCGTTGAAATAGCACAGTTCCTATCCCTTTTATCATACGCAAACGCGTCCGCACTGTACACGTCGCAAAATTTCAGCCTCATAAAGCCGGTGATGAAAACATCGTCCATCCGATAATATGGATAATTCCGCGACACGTTATAGATTGCCAACGCAAGCTTAACAGGCATCCCGTAAAACCCTCCCAAACAAAAGGGAGGGTAGAGATCATGGGGGTAAATATCGCGACTGATTGTCCATTTCGTATCTCCTCTTTCAGGAATATTTACGGCTTCGTAACTGTAGGCGCATATGATAGGAACTGCGTTCATTTTTCCTTTTGCATTTTCGATGAGGTTTTTCACATCTTCGAGGAGGGTAGCCATGTTAGGATAGAGGTCGTCGTCTGCCGAAAAGTACATCCATTCGTGAGGCATGTTATCTGCAACCCACTGCATTGAAGCCAGTGCTTTCAATCCTATGCCGCTGGTATAAAAGGATGATCGTCAGTATATTACATACAGTTATTTAAGGTAATATCTTACATGGTGTGTAGGTGTAACAGGAAATACGGAATTTGCGCAGATATATATGTATAGGCTGTATTTCCGCTTACGGCGGCAGCCTACCGACCGTATCACTATAAAGAGTCCTAGCATCTTACTTTTAAAGAAGCTATTAGATGAAACAACAGTAACAGAACACATAAAATACCATACTCACTGATAGGTTTCATTTTGGTCAACTTCAAGAATATCACCAAAGTGATCATTTTCCGTCCGGAGGTTGTATTGGTCGGACTGACTTTCAGGACGTCCTGTTACGAAGATGACCTCGATACGAACGCCGGCAAGATATTGTATTGCACCCCACGTATTTCGAACGATATCGCGTTGGTCTCTTCGCTTGTAATCTGATTTTATTGCCACCACCATCGACCATCTTATAGCTAAAAGAATTTCACGTTAGGCTATCTGTTTTTTACAGTGGAAACTCTGTTAGTTTCGGTTGGTAGAAAGGTTGCTTACTTTTGTGGGACAAAATACTAGGGACTTTCCATGATAGTCTGGTTGGGGTGAGCAGAAAATTGAATATACTTCTTTGACTTTCCATTTCCTGAAGTATCGTCAAGTGCGTCAAATTGAAAATGTCGAACAAAGTTGAAACTTGACCAAAACTGGGAGTCGTCAGTTCATTCTCAGTTGTATTTATCTCTGCTTGCGTTCTACCGAAACAGTGAGTAAAGTTGTATAGTTGTGTGGAAGTAAATTGACATCAAAACGTCTGAAGAAGACAGCTTCATGTTAACCTTTACTACAATGTCCTTACAAAGATATTTATATTTTTGCAAGATTAACAAAACCAATACAACTGTGGTTTTGTGTCATTGCAGCGTGTAGCCTATATATGCCGATAAAGCTTGAACCGCTGCGAATACGTAAACCTTGCTTGGAACGCTATTTCGGTATAGCGTGTCTTGCGGTAAATGAAGAGTTACGCAACTGAACGACATGAATGAGATTCTTTTATCACATTGTTGTAGGACTACTTTCGATACGTTATACAACATTATGTACATTGTGTCAGTGCAAATTCAGTATTTTCGCAGACCGACAGACATGATGTCTATTTTTACCTGGGTGATAAGCCTATTCGTTGCTTCGTATATATCTCGTTGAAAATCAATCAAGCGTAACTGATTGAAGGAATTGTTGTCTAATTATAATGAAATTTGCATGCCTATTAAGGCAGTTGATAACTAACAGGCCTAATTGATAATAAGAACATGATTTGCGTCTCTGCTTACCGTTGTCGTAGGTTCGTTGATACCAGGTTCCTGTACATGTAAACATATACCGATGTAAATGCAATACAGCCCCAGATTAAAAAGTATTTCCCTCGATGTTTATCGTACAAGCACCTCATTCTGTTGGTAAAGGATGTGTAAGTATAACGTCAAATATATCGGGAGGACTGGAAACTGAGCGTGACTTTTCTCGAACTGGAGGCCATAGGTTTGCTTGTTTAAGTTAACTGTTTTTAAGGTCGTTGGAAGCCTAAACTTGGTGGATGACGTCACGTGATAAGTGTGACGTCACATTTATGAGCTAAGAAAAACGCTTGTACAATGTATATACAATTATATTCACAAAGTAATGCTGCTAACAGTGTTAATATGATAGCCATCGTAAAAGCTTAAAAATTATTCTTCCTTAGCCCACTCATAATAATACGTATTTGACCACTTTGGAGCCTAGTGCAAACAAGCTCATGAAAGTTTACTAAGATGCTAACGCTAACAGAACTCTAACCTAAGCTGCCTGCCAAGTGCCAACCTAGGATTTTGCTAATTGGCCTAATCGCACTGAACAGGCTAAGCTAAAATCATGTTAAACAGCCTCATCTAAATAATCTAAGATAAAATCACACTGAACAAAACACTTTGCCTGCCAGGCGTTTTTCTGACATATACACCGTTGCCTGTCAGGAATCTGCCCAATGTGGTCTTCCGTCATATCCGCATGAAAACTACTTTTAAACAATGCTTTAGATGTGGGAACCATAAATACGTAAATAAAATTTGAAAAAATTGTGAAATTCAGGCATTTTTATCTATTTTATTATCGACCACGCCCCCGTTTGCCGAGCTGTCAATAATAATTAACCTAATTATCAGCTAATTGTTATATTGGGTAAACAATAGAAGCATAAAGTACTTTCTAAGATATCCCTGTACAATCCTCATCATCCCACATACATGGTGGATGGTGGATCTTTCAGTTCTATGACATTCCACCTTTGCGTAACCCAACATGCCAGTGGTTCTAACAGACAGCAGTTTCAGGTATATCTGTGAACTGGGATGTTGTACCGTGGAATTGCGCATACAAATCTATGTCGATCTTTCTGGGGGCAATTTAAAAAGAGCTCCGTATATCCAGTTCTGCAGCATGTACCACAGCAATTATTCCCTATGATACATTATTACACACACATTAGGATATATTCTTCGTAATCCAAATATCCAAGTCTGGAGTCTAAAGAAGCAAAGTAGGTTGCAAACTTTACTCAAACCTGAAATAAGACTAAGCTTTCCCATTGCAGCATAATATAGAACATGCTTCAGCCTGCAGTTGCCTCTACCGGTACTATATTTTGTTCATCATGCAGTACGAGTACCGGTACCGGCAAACATGAAACAACCCTCAACATGTTACTATCTTGCTTTTTATGGTATCCCTATTTGATCAACTTTCCAAACGCTTCCTGTAACTTATCTAGCACCAATGCTACTAAATAATTCTATGCTACAGCAGCGTCATTTCCGCTAGGCAAACTGAGATTCCAACAGCGGTATGGATATCGTAGCGAAGCTATGCAAAGACGCAACACAAGCGTTAATTTGTTATCTGTTCTACAAATAATAGCTATCTATTCAATAAGCAACATCAAATAATGCTGCAGCGGCTTCGCAAACTACCGGAGAACTAATAAGCCTCAACACGCGGTAGCACGACCGATCGCTGCTCAGACGAAAACATCACAAACCAATGGCCCCCAGTTCGAGAGACGTCGCGCTCGATTTTCAGGCCTGTGATTAAGATCGCCTTGATCGGGAGTCATTAGAAATTTATGACATATGCGATTCCTAGCACTGCAACGACAGAATATATGATATGCCAAATGATAAACCTTCAGTAGACTATGCTGTTGCTGAACCTTTATTGAGCTATTGACCCAACCGACAGACAGGCCAGCAAGCTCAACATTAGTAGAACCTTACGTTAGATTAGTACGACATCAACATTTTGGGATAAGATAATAATTATAGTGAAATGGCGTTGGTAGCAAACCTTCGCCAATATTGGATTATAAACTATTCTTATACTCTGGATGTGACAATCTAGCTATGCTTGCCATAACAGCGACTCGGAGTAATATTGCAATAGAACCATCAGTCCATTATTAGACACAATTTGAGGGAGTGCTAGCGCAACTAAGCACTAGGACTGGGCATGGCCTACTTTAGTTCCGGCCTGATTTATTACATTCGGCCGAGAAAATTAGTAGGCCGATCTTCGATTGTTCGACGAGAGCGCTGTAGCGTAACAACGAGTCTCTACCTTTAATATTGTTTACTAACTAAAGTAAAATGCATATGATTACCTCGTTCATGTTTAATTACATTGATAAAATGAGCTTCGCGACATTGCAAATGGAAATCTGCAGTTGAAAATTTCCCTTTACATCTCTAATGTCGACAGATCGCGGCAAAACAATTACAGTAACTATGTTGATAATGTAGGAATGAAATTTATAGAATCTCTACACGACTGCATCAGCAGAAAAATCACAGTATGCCTAACGATAGACCTACTGGTTTTGAAACAAGAAATATGAAACCGAATATACGCAGTGACACTTTCTATACGAGTGTCTGTACATATATGGCCTAATAAAGCCGGGAATCGCATTACAGTCCCGGAAACCATCCAGAAAAATTAGTGTTAATCCTGAATGTCGGCTCCTAGCTAATGTGAATAACAAAAACACAACTTTTTTTAATTCAGCAAGTTGTTACGGATATTCTTTATGAGGTGCACATTTATCGAAGAACAAGTTGTCTTGCAGAGGCAATATAGACAAATCTGAACCATTACCGAACTGAGTTAGCAAATTATATTGATATCATTGACATTTAGGACGTGGTTGTCTGATACCAGAGTCCGAAGTTTGAAACCCATTTGAGACATCTTCACTACAGTGTCTTCAAGTCGGCTAAATCCATGTATTTCTGTCTCAGGTATAACTTTGTACACAAATGGCGATGACTTTTTTAATCCTTTCAGCATTATTTCAGCAATATTGCTTCTTTATCCATACCAAGAACATATCCCTCCATGATATTGCACAGATTTCTATAGGTATAATTTCATCAATCATTAAAATTAGTCATCGCATATCTCTCCAAGGAATTTCAGGAACTTTAATGCTTTTGTAGAATCAGTAGATCCCTTAGTAAGTGACCGTGAATAGCTTATAGATGGTATAGGTAAGATGGATCCAAGACGTCTGTATGCTTGTACTTGTGTAAACGTGGAGTTCAACAGCAAACAGTTTCTTATCAACTCAATTGTGTAGACCAGCTGTGCATGTTTTGAAGTTCATCCAACAAAGTCTAGTACATCAATGTTGTCCAAATGACTAGGAAAATTAGTAAGAATTACGCTCTTTCTTGTAAGCCTTTGTGACCCATGGTAAGTCGAGTTGGAAATGGCACATCTGCACCACAGCACAGCATTGTTGCTTCATCTTTACCGTTATTTATGGCATTCACGACTTCTAAAAACCCATCAAAACTCATTTTATAATGTAATGTATTCGTCTTCATCCTTATAGAAGCAAGAGAGAGGAGGTCTTTCATTAATCTTCAAAGCTAGCCAATTTGTCTTTTTTATTATTATACTGCTCCAGTTCATCGAAGTCCAAGGAGCGAATTAAAGGTGGTTTTCAGCATGATGCAGGAGTTACTCATGTTGACAGGTTCTTCAGTTGAGCGTTTGTCATTATGGTTAGCACATGCCACAATTACTAGGCAATTTTGTACGTTTGTAATTTGACACTCACCAACGAGGCCTAAACCGGGATAGAGGATGCATGTCACACTACGTCATCACTACCACTAATAACGACAATACCAACGCACAGTAACCTTACACACCCCAACACTTCCTGCATCCCAACCCTCACCTCACCTCACTTTCCGACATAGACTAGGCATACCTATAAAATATACTCATAATTCTGCGCCAGAAAAAGATTTTTGCAGGAACTCTGGTGACCCATCAAGAAATTGGAACATTTGGCCAAGTGAGCGAACAACAACGGAAATGGACTCCACGGTGAAGACTGAAGAGAGAAGCGTCCAACATCAGAGCCATATCACGACATCTCTTCCTCCACACACAGAGACTTCTGGCCGGACCACAGCCACCGCTTTTACACCCACTTCTATATTCACTCATCAATGAACCCTATTTTATTGCACCCATTTCCACAGACCGTCACTCAGACCACAACTCTCGGACATTGCATGTGAAATAAATCCGTTTTTTGTTCACTAGGAGCCACTTTGATGAGAAAGGGTTCTGAGAACCTGGGAGGTCTTTCATTTTAACCGGGTTTTACTTTGGCCTGCGAGTGACTTCCTACCAGGAACACTCCAACATCACTTCCGGTTACGTCCCGGATAGGTTTACGCAACCGGATTTCAACATCCAGTGGCTCCTATCCACAAGTTTTCACCACCTCCATCGCCCTCTCTCCTGTGCCCACCTCAGCTGTGATATAATTGGTTTATTCATTTACGCGCTCTATGACGTCACAATATCTATTATTCGGTTTTAATTCAAATTGTGCTATTACGAATTACGATTCATTCCATCTTCACCTGATGAAGGAGTGGAGCTCTGAAAGCTAGTGAATGTTTTAATTCTCAATAAACTAAGGCTGGACGCTAAATCTGTGGTGATCTTCTTTACAATATCTATTGATCGTCCGCCATCGGCTCCACTAACTCTTCTTGAATGGGAAATGAAAGACGTCCCGCGTCCTGACTTTCCGATGGATTGCAAATGATGCATCCCACCACACAACATTTATGTTCCATAATACTGAGGCAGAATACGAATCGACACTACTAGAGCACTGAAAAATATCCTGTCCTCATGGTTTACTGCCCTGTAAGCCGAATAACTAACTTAGAGTAGCTAGTTTCTCCTACTGCAAAGCCAGTTAATTCGCCGTGGACTGTTCGTGCACCGGTATTGGTACAGTTGGGCCTGCTGACAAAGCGCAACAGCTATCTGTACACAATATACAGTACGTAACGTAAGTCTAACTGCAAGAACTACACATGACCTAAAGTTGGCAATGAACTGCTACGGTTACAGCCTGTAACTTACAGGTACGGTACGGTACTAACAACGCAATGCAGTCGCAGCGACGGAAACGAGCGTGTTAACGGTATAAGCCAACATCTTACCTATCTCTACAAAGATCACAACTAATTGAGGGGTAGTTACCTCTTAAATAACTCCGTTAGCAAACTACCGTACAGTGTAATGCAATACTCACTGGAACAACGTTAACGCAGCGACGAAAACGAGCGCTAGAAACGTCTACCGTCGAATTTCCAGTTCAAATCAAAGGCGTCTCGACCTGAAGTGTGACGCAACAGCACTCTCGACAAAAAATCATCGGCCCACTAATTTTCTCTCTCGAATGTGATAAATCGGGCCGTACCAACGACATATGTTTATATGTCGTTGGCCGTACCTAGAGTAGGCCGTGGACTGGGACAAGAAAATTTCATAACAGGAAGTTCTAGACTCTAGACTGTCTAAAGTCTAGAGCTTCAGAAATGCTAGGTCTGTCCATATCAGTGGCGTATCTGGCGGGAAATTTAGGAGGTTGTCATGGCAATTGTGACGTCATAATCGAACAGGCCCTTTGAATTACGTCTACCCACGTCGAACCCCCAGATCGCGCAAGCAAGGCACAGCCGGCATTTTAGCGCCAACGGTAACACGTCGAACCGAAGCTAGGATATCATATTTCTGGTATACCCGCACGACCACTTGAAATAGTTCCCACAAGTGTTTTATCTGCAACTAGGCAGCACCCGTAGGATATTTTCGCGCGAAAGGAAATGCGAGACACTCACTCAACACAGTGCATAACCCCGAGATGCCGTCTATTCGGCCGCTTGCTTATATCAATCGGCAGCAATTAAAGTATGACGAGAGCGTGACCTCGAAGCCCTTTGTTTACGACTTTGCAGTGTATTTTACTTGTCACTTGACCGCCGTGGCTTCCTCACATCCTTTTTACTAGGCGTATCTGCAATCGCTTCGCCTTTGATCATGCAAGGCGTTGCGTTCGCACTTCGACGATTATAATTATCGGAAGTGTTCTTAACGTTTTTTCATGGCAATGTGCAATTTCCCGACGCATATAGGGTACATTGCCGTAAAACGCCAGTAAAACAATCATATACTGACCTTACCCATTTCGCCCAACGGCGTGCGGCCTAACGAATACCATCAATCGTTGTCTGACGCCAGTAATCAAAAGGTCAAAGCGGGGCCGTAACAACTCGACTGTGATTGCACGCGCGCTGTTCGCCGTTTCCTGCCGTGACTGCGGCATCGCCGTAGATTGTAGATTCGTTACTTGCGACGAAAGCCGGGAGATACGCGCTTTCAATTATTAAGCGACCGCGTTGGACGCTTCACGCTCAAATATTCATGCATGAAAGGCCAAGAAAATGACACTCTCCCAGATACGCCACTGACCATCCGTTCAAAAGGGGGTTGTCATGACAACGAAACAACCCCCCCAGATACGCCACTGGTCCATATGACTAATCAACTCAACATCAAGGAAATGGGCTCCACCGACTCCAAGGAAACCATGTATGATCAATGTATTGGATGGATTTTGAATTGATATGTTGCTATTACCAATATCTATGATTTTTAAAGTAGGCTATATTACCTTAATCCGATATATTACCCGAGTACGTTTTTGCGACATCCTCGTGTAGGTCGCTTTATGCCTATAACGCCGGTATTCAGCCATGCATTCATTTCCGATGATGTACACGAGGTTGCATTAGTCGCGACTTAACGATATATATATCCGCAAGCGTACTTTCAGTCTTCCGCATTCCGTGATATATTGCCTACAAACCCTGCAACACCCTAATAAAATCCCGCGAAGATGCTTTCTGAACGCATCCAGTGTCTTGCTGCGACGGAGGTGCTATACGCGAACAAGGCACTTTTACACATAGGAATCGGTCTGTGACTCGTGAGAAATAGGCCTTATGGCCTATAATGAGTACCAAGTGGAGCATTATCTTAGTGCATTTCTTCAGTAGACGCACTCCTTACCTGCGCGTAAATAGCCTGGTATAAATAATTAAATATATAGCGATATCAGATCGTTTGTATTTATTTTCACTTTTGCGTCATGTAGGTTTATGCATTGGCCGCGTGATAACCTACTAGGCGTAAACGGATTGTGTACGAATGAAAAATCTTTATGCTGTCAGATGCCATTCTATCTCGTTGTCGCTAAATGAAAAAGAATTCCTACCTCAGAGAAACAAGACAAGGTGTCATTCTAATGAATATTTCTATGCTTTATAAGTCTATAAGCTTCATACGAATCATACCACACACTGTAGGCCTACTGCAATTATCGTAATATATTTCATATAAACTGATGATATCATACAAGCGATAAACATTACTGCTACTATAATAGTGCATCTTGAACATCTTGAGCGAGCATCTAAATTTCCTTTACGATTGAGCATGACAAGTAAGCATCACTCTATCTCGTTGACTCAACTTGATACCTTGCAATTTCGTCGACGTACTCGATATATGTCATCAAATCGAACTACCGGAAAATAATTCGGCAACCTCCTGCAGTGTACAGCTGTACAGCGGCGAGAGGCTGTGATGCCGTATATTGCATGTACAGCAAAAATCATTTAGGC